>LUCM01011186.1:0-30987 GCA_008360955.1 Fasciolopsis buskii | reverse complement strand
GGTTATGGGACCAGAATGACTAAATATATCAATAAGCGGGACTGAGCATGTTTTAGTGGGAATCAGGGGTTTTAAGGGTTTTCTTAGTACTACGGTGCGGCGCTGACGTCGCTTTGGTTCGGCTGGTGAAGGCATCGTACGGGTTGTATAAATTCAAGGACGTCTGAAATGGCTATGAGAGGCTATAAACGTTTGGTAACAGACAACGTGATGGTGTCAAAAACTGCGGGAGCGTAAAGGTGAGAAGGTAAATAGACAGGCCAATTGGTAAAACTGTTCCTAAAAGTAGATCGATAGACGAGTAGAATATGTGGTTAATAGTAATAATATTTTATTTCTTGAACGGTACCAAGAAATGAAGTACGCATGATCATGACGTGCGACAATAGTGACAAAACAAGAAAAACACCCACGTGCAAACGGCGGGGGGCCAATACGATAGCTAACAACACGTACATCAGGCCATGTGTTCGGTAAGAGCACAAATAGTAATGAATTTCCATGCGGGGCACTTGAGTACAACGGGGACTTCTCACTAGTGCCACTCGGTGTCATTGTTACGCATCTCGTAGGCCGCCAGATGCGTGCAGCATACCTAAGTGGACCCATAACGCCACCAAGAAGTCTTTTAAGGTTGTAGGTTTTCTGAATAAAACCTGGTAGATTGTATAACGCGCGGCAAAAAAGCGATAAATCCAGAAACGGTAAATTTAGAGGCAGTTTCTCGCGGAATGCATGGTCTGGTGTGCAGTACATTAAATGGACACTAGCATCACAAAACGGAAAAAATTGGAAGCACAGTCCGCTGGGCAAGGAAGACGGCGCAAGGGATAGAAACCCTGTAATCATATATCTGATCGATGAAAATTTTGGGGTAATTTTGACTTCATAAATTTCACCTAGGTCCAGCGATGGAGTTGATGTTGCATAAAGAAGAAGGGGAACTGGAATCAAAAGAGGAAATGTCTGGTGGACTCTTATGAGGAACAATTGCCAGGAGCAGCAGTCTGCTGCCAAATTTCGCAGGCCAAAACAAAGGTACCCAGCTACTTCCGCGGAGAATGTTGAGGTGTATTTAGAACATCAGCTCACATCGGATACCAATAAAATTACTTCCCTCGTGGATCCGTTTTTCATGGTTTTGAAAAAATACCCTGAGAAGGAATGAGAGGAAGTCTGTATTAAATGGTGCACATGAACCTGGGGAATAAAGGGCTGTTTGCTACAACAGTGCTACGGGATGGAGTTAAGCGAGTTCTAGTCACCCAGCCCAAAATCACCGCTTAGGAGTGGAAATAGGAGATGCAATCAGTGACCTATCTGCACCCGCACCTCACTGCAGAGAAGCTACCCGCCCGGTGTGCGCCTGCCAAAGCGGTGGATATGACCGATAACAATGGTTCATTGAAGGGACGGAGTCAACCTGTGGAGCGCATCCATAAAAATCTTTTGGGATCCCACGGGCAGTAAAATTGTCAGTCTCGAACTCCAGTGATGAATCAGCCGTCAATGAAATTGTGTAAATTGATTCAATTGGTGACCGTGGAGGCAAACTGCTTGCGTCGATCTTTGATTCACAAGAGGGTTTAAGTTGTTTCCTCTCTATGATCAGCCTAATAATCATAAAGATAATGGCATTTTTGATTACCTTTCTTGGTTAGCGTCAACAGGAGTGCCTGAATGAGTGACCGCTAAAGGGCAAAGATCAAGCTAAATGCCAAAATTTAAAGATGGCCCCTGCGCCAAGTAACGAAAGGTTAATCATTAAGATAGCAATTGTGTGCCAAAAGCAGATTTGTGTGCCACAAGCAAAGGGCCCAATGGCCATCGAGGGTTCCTTATTTGTTTTGCAAAGGCCAGGTTACTTCATCGAAGCTAAAATTGGTTGAAAAGGTCAGCAAGCTGTAAAGTAGTGCAGAAGAGGTTCGCTGAAATTAAATTTGATCCAGTATAATTTCATCCGGGATCGAAATTTCAGAAAACGTTTAAAGAAACGGTGCGTACCCTGGGTGACGGAGAGCAAAATGGATCCGTGGCAGTGAATGGAGCTGAAAGGTTGCCAAAGGAAAAAGCGATGACAACGACTCAGAACAGATGGTATGCAGACACCCAGAAAGGAAGAACGCCTAATGACAGAGAAAACGTCAGAAAAGTACAAACATCATAAGATTCCGCCAGCAAAATTTATGAAGGATGTTGTCAGAGCACCTCTGGGTAGAAGTACCCAAGAAGCACAGGGACGAAGTTCGGAAACGCAACCAGCGCCAGTCCGGTGCCGGCTAGGAGGAGGGTAAATAAATAACAAATGACGCAACGATTTACTTGCCATTCTCCCCCTCCGGTCGAAGATTTAACGTCATTTACAATTACAATGTTTCAGTAGCATCCTCCGCGGTGAATGGTTGGACAGTCCTAAGTAAAGAATGCACACCCTGGGAACCTTTTTCTGCGGCGAAACGCTTAACACACTATATATCGTTCTCACCTAATAAAAATTTTATCTGTATTTGGTTTTTTCAATCTGGTTCTTCTGTCTGCAACCAAATCGCTTGACCCAATCTGCCTTCCATTGCGTCTTCACTGATGACACGCATGAGACTCGCAACGGTTGCTTTTCGAATAGTGTAGTAGGTGGTTTGCATTCTGGTCGCTCACATTATTTCGGGTCTCGGCAGCCTGTGAACATCGGCTGCGTCAATGTGTGCAAATTAATGCAGGCCGGCCAACAGACGTCTTTAGCTTTGACGATAGACTCATTTTCGATTGATGCCTGCCGCGCGAGCAAAACAGCAACTCGGGATTTCAGCACAGTAATTCAACTTACTTTCCAAAATACTTCCTGCATAATTCAGGAGACGAAGCAGCTCACGCTGTTGGTCATTGCGGCATAAGAATAGTGGTACGTGAGGCCGAAGCAGCCTTTTTACGCTGGATCCCAGTCAACAGTCGCTTGTGCGCCCTGAGACTGCAGGGATCAGTCGGCGGCCGAAAGGATAGTAGTGTTAAGCGCATTTTATTTGTTATTTTGGCATGCGCTCCAACAAACTGCAGCGCTGACATGGAAAAAGTCGTGTTTTATGATAACCTCGTCGCCCTTGTTCGGAATAGTAAATGCTCTGACATTGTAGAGGCAGCAGGTGATCTTAATGTACAAGTTGGAAAACTGAGTGCGTCGGAGTCCTGTTTAGGTGGGCGATGCGCCTTGCCTGCACAGCGAACAGACAACGGAGAAAGAATTCTCCAATTTTGTGCAGATAATCATTTATTCCTATCTAGTACGAATTTCCGACACAGTTCGCGTCGCACTGCGACATGGCGCTCTAGCTCGACAGGTACTTTGAGTCAAATTGACCATATTGCAGTTAGCTACCGTCGGCGCGGTTCTGTCCGAATTGTAGATCATGCTGGACTACGTACGTCGAATCGGATCATGTGTTAGTTTTAATGCGATTTTCGCTGCAGCTAAATGGTCATCGACGCAGGTCACAAACCCGAATGGCTGTCGAACGTTTGTCTGATTCGGCTGTTTTCAACAGCTACGAAAAGAAGCTGTCCGAGGAACTAAGAACTGCGACTAGTGGCAATGTGGACGATCAGTGGGATCAAATTAAGGTGATGCATTTGGCGGCAGATTTGGCCTGTGGTCCTAGATCTAGCTTTCTCCAAAGACACTGGATCTCTAAAGGTTGACTGGGTCTAATTTAGGCACCGGGGGCCGACCGTTGCGGCCTCTATTTCTAAAATCACTTGCGGCAGGGTCCTTTAGCTTTTGTTGGAGCATGACACAATTTAACAGCAGTGTTCACCTCCAGTATAGCCTTTAATTCAAATTTTTTTCATCCCTTCTGATATAATACATCTGAATCCCGGGTCAAACTGTTTTCACAGTGTGTGGAAACGTGCAACGACAAAGCCCTAGTATCGGCTGGGCTCGACTCACTAAAGCAACGGCCTGATACGTTGTTCTTCTGCAAGGGCAGTCTAAGTCACAATACCCTTCTTCATCCGTTTGTGACTGCGAGATACTATGGCGCCCCTAAGCAAGAGCATCACGTCAAGAAGACGACCAGCAACCAATTTAAAAAGATTGACGTCGCTTGTTCAACCAAAGTTAATCAAAAGCAAACCAGAGTTGAGAATTGGACGGCTTAAATAAGGGTATATGAAAAGTTTGCCCATACTGTTTGGCTCCGTATATTGAAAAATTAATGACGTGAGTAATAGTTGCTGCAAGCCGTTGATAGGAAAGCGTAGTTAGCAAAATTTCTGCGAGGAAGAAGTTGAAAAACAGGCGTAATTTGCAGACATGATGTCGGCAAACAGATAAGAGGCTGATGTGATCATTCCATTAGTTCAGGCCCACCATTTTGTGAGACCGATTATCTTGACGCGGATCTCGTATCACGATTGTTTGCCCTTAACCGTTGTGACCATTTCTGCATTCCCCTTATTCGGCTATGTGCGATTGCAATGCTGACGGTCCTAACAGTTGACCGGCACGAGGAAAGAGTCGGAAGCCGCGGCAGGTTGAGTATCTTTTGGCAGGAGCGCCGTAACGCCATGTGCTCGAATAACGCAGGTGCGCCAGATTTTGTTGGTGCATGATGCAATTTACCGGTGGTGTTCTCCCTAAAGCATACCCTATAAATCAATTAAATGATGCCATCATTCGCGTTTTCAATGGGCTGATTGTCACGTGCACCCCGAAATAGATTAGGTCAGGTAGCTGATTATGAGATGTAAAAACCTAGTTATTTATATATTCCGCTGCACAAGAATTAAAAGAGATCAAATTTGTGATGAGAACGGATTTGGTAGTGTTTCGCTGATAAAAAAATCCGGAGAACTTGGTTGGGTTATTCTGTCCATAGATACATAAATATATATTTGTGGAGACCATTGGGAATACGAATAGGTAAACCATGTTGCGTATGTTTAGACAAGACTTCCAGCTTTGTTCATTTGTGTGAAATTAACTCTCAGTCATTATTCTAGAGCCGACTCATTGGTTACTCCTCTTGGAGCGTTAGGACCATGTATATTTAATAGATTTTCACGGCTATCGTCAGCCTAATTTCCCTCCTGAAGGTGACAGCCAAGAGGAATCATTCTGGTATTTTGGTTAGTTTATTTCACGCGTAATAATGTTCCATGATAAAGAAATCTTTCCTAAGAGTTTCCCACAACGTGAGAATTAGGACAAAGTATTTAGTATATTGCCGGGCACAGGAACGGTTGAGCCCTAGCTGGGGTATTGCGATTTAAATTATTTTACGTGGAAGCTTTTGAAGAAGGATAGCTTAATTCAAAATAGGCGCATCCATAAAAGATCGAGGTGTACTTTTGTGCAATGGTCCTTGCAGTTTACCGATGAAAAATATCTGACAAGTTTCGTAAATATTTATTGAGAGTCCGCAACCTCGAGATTATCACCTTGATGGAACAAATGATGAAGCAGTAGTCAAGGACGGGTCTTATATAATATTTATATGTTACCAACTTACCTTACATATAAGTAAATTTTCTCTGCACCATCCCAGTGAGCCTTCTAGTCCTTGCAACTGGAATTAGGGTGTGGTTTGAGAAGTTGAACGACTCAGAATTATGCGGACCCAAGCCTCCGGCTGTCTGCTAGAAGGAATGACTCCTTGGTTGATGCCAAAGATTCCTGTATGGATGTGGCATTTGTGCGCCAGTATCTCCTCGAACACGCTGCGTACCATGAATCAAGGTGCAGTAGATCATTTTCAATAATGTTTCTGCTGACGGTTAGACACTGGGCAAAACATATAGCGAATTTTTACATCCCGCAATCAGAAAATGAATAGCATTCCCGATGAACTGGGGGACAGGGTGAATGTAAATCAGAAAACGTGGTGGAGCTAGCGGGATCCCCTCAATAGCCCAACCGGTAATTGGAGAAGGCTTGTATAAAGCTCCCTTTAAATTCAGCAATCGTGTTCTAGATATTATTTTGGAGATGGGCCAAGCCAGAAAATTATTTGCAATACGTATCTTTTAATTTTTTGACCATTAATTTCTGACGGCCGATTATCACATTCGTTCAGGTAGATTGAGGTAAGTCATCAAAATTTCAGTTATTGCACATGGATGCTGAAAGGGTGGCCATTAGGTACGCCAGGCAGCCACCCCGAGTTTGATTATCCTGCCTTTCCTAAAAGCTTTGTAAACAAATAACAAGTGTCTATGTTCGGCTGTCATTAGTTAGTGTTGACAAAGAAATCACAGTTATCTGAACGTTCCGCCTAGCCGAGCGCGTGTAGCTTATTTAGTATTGAGCAAGCGTTAGATACTAATAATGAAAATGGTTCGGTACTCTTAGCGCCTGATTGTGGGTAGTTGGCTTACATTTCGTCAGATTTGTATGGTTCGCATCGAGATGATGGGATGGTGTGAGACAACCAAGGGGTGAATGGCGATGATTTTGATGGCACTGGAGGAATATTTCTCATTACTGTTGATTCATAAGCTTTAGTAGACTTCGACCTGTTTGTTGGTGCGGCTGATGAACGCCTCACGTTAGCTGGAGATTAGGGAAGTCGTATAACGGTAATGATGTGCATAGTATGGCTGAAGGAAAATCGGGTAACATGAAGTATATCGCAATGGCGTTTTCAGTTAATCTGCTGGTAGTAGGATATTGTAAGGCCCAAATTCTAGTTGACTGAAAGCATCAATATCTGGTCGAGGAACTTAAGACAGTGCAGCCAGAATGGTCGATTTAAGCATTGTGTTTACCGGATGGAGGCGGTCGGTTGTGGGAAACTCCGAAAATGGGGTCTCTTCTCGAATTTCGCACTGTTCATGCTTGCGAAAGTTGGTGTCTGTTCTGGGGCAGTAAGGCAAGTAGCAGTTATGATGATTATGAAAGAACCTTTATGGTTAGGGAAAAAGGAGGTTATGCTTACTGCTGCGGGATTTCTCAATAATGCCGACTTAAAGAAGCTGAGATCTATCTAGGTCAACCATGCTTTATAAAGAGGCAGATTTATGAGGTTCTAATAGGTGTGATGGAACAGGCAATGATACTGCGCTGATGTTTGTGAGCTTGCCAGTGTTGTTAAAAGTGAGAAAAGGTTACGTGCTTAAGTAAACTCCCTTTATGAGGAGGGTCACGGCGCTGGTGGCTAGAAAAAAAGTTCCTCCATGGGACCTGGCGCATCACCAGGCCCTTGAGTGCTTTCGGCCTCCTGAGAACATTGTCGAGTATAACGGCGAAATAAAGAACCTGGCCTTGGCCGCCGCACCTAGAGTGGTCTCGGGGTGGAAAAATGTTTATGCCCAGAAAGCAAAAGGCAAGTTTGATTTCGGGGAGTCCATGTGGGGGCGTTTGGGTACGGGCGGAGTTTTGAAGCTTGACGTAAGTATGCCTAGGTCTGCGATCGCAAAGCGCAAGCTCAGAGACGGTCTCAGCACTTGTGGGGTTTCTTTGAACGGGCAATTTTATAAGTGTTCTGGTGAGAAAGTACCTAATTTAGGGGATGTCCCGGCTTTTTTTGATTGGATTTTGGGAGCCAACTACACATGTTTGGGTTAGTGTGAGTTGCCGGCAAAGAGTTCCCTCTGTTGAATCCTTTTGCCTACAGTTAATTTTGTGTTTTAAACGGTGTGGTTGCAGCTATGTTGTTTTTTCTCCTGATTAATATCTTCTCTAGAATTTTCTCCCCAAGCTGTTGCATCAACGGTCAATTATAACGTTGAATCTACTTCGTGGGATATGGACCATGCAGCAAGCGGCCAGGTATGAATATCTAAGGCTGTTCATGGCCAGCGTCTCCACGAAGCAGATCAAGGTCACCATACTGCGTTTGTCTGACCGAAATTCAGGATTCGTCGGAAGAGAAAATAGTCCAAGCTTTGAGGTGGTTCCATAAAGTTTCTTGACTTGACCTAGTTATTTGAACGACTTCCTTTGGAGCACCTGTTTGAAATACTTAGCTTCAACCACGGGATCCTACGGAGTTGCAGCGCACAGTCTCATTCTCAACAACTGAGAAACAGTTTTGGAGCGTTTTGTAACGTTAGCTGCATAAGCACTGTCATTGGCACACATGGCTCGTAGATTTTCACCGCCGGCGATTTTACTTCTGGTCGGAAATGTGCAGCTTGGGAAAAGGTTATTTAAAATTATAATGTGGCCACAAGGTTGTTACCGTTATGGCGATGGCGCGATGCAGTACCTAATCGTTGTGGCAAAGTTCCGGGGATGAAAGCGCTAAGGATTACTATGAAAACTGGGTAAACCATAAACACTGAAACAGGCTAACTGAGCATCAGTGGTGAACAGTATATTATGCATCTAACGAATGGGCCCAAGGGTGGACTAGCAGGCCAGCGGTACCGCACTAACGGTGAGACTATTAAGAGGGTGGGCTAGAATATGGAACGTACAAAACTTGGGGTGGAAGTCGAAACACCCCCGATCACAAGATACTTCTGAACAGCAGGACAGTTTGAGAACTATGTAAAGTGAGGACTTGCATTTTCCGCTCTCATCCCTCTCTAGTCATTCGTTTTCTCAAAATGGTTATCCATCTTAAACCAATCTTTTCGTTTTGGGCCGAAATGCCCCTGGTTTTCTTTACGCACCTTGGGTAACATATGTCCCTGCAGTGTATTGTACCACCACGAATGACGAACGCCTTATTAAATACTTTTGTATTGGCCTCCAACTATGAGCACATTAAATTCCCAAACAAACAGCAACGGCCAAACTCACGAGTCCTGAATAAGGTGAAGCCAACCAACGATTTTCAGCCCTAATTGCTTAATAATAAACTTGATAAGTTTTGCAGATTGGCCCCAAATCTCATTGCTTCACAAATTTTGTGGCACTCCTCGTGGGCGATTTTTTGCGTATGCTCCGACCACACCTCTGATAGTGAGCGTCTATCCATTCAAGAAGCCGTGCGAAATAGTTCAAAAGCAGAGCAAATTTGAAAACCGATTAAAATCAATGCGCTGACATTATCTCTCATGGAGGTCAAACCCATACAGCAGTTTCTGTACGCCTGGTTTGACTTAAAAATTTCTCCATCGTCGAAACTAAAGAATTACACAAACGAACTGATCGTCTACGATAAACTAACGTGGGGGACAAAACAAACGTGGACTGCAAAAAACAAACCGCCCTAAATCCGGGCGACTGGTGACTAATGTCCACAAAATAATCACTTCCGGAATGCACAAGAACAAGATTAAGTTTAGTGTAAATAGACATGCTGCCGGGAAGTGAGTTCGCTTGGCGAGTAATGCAGATTGCCAGTTTTGTTCTGCTTGGTTGCAGCCGGTGAGACAGACCGTGTTTGTCCGCTCTGGCATAGTACATTTGTGTTTTTAGTAGGTCTGCATTCACAATGTATAGAGACTTGCAAGGATGGAACCAGAATCTGGATATTAAGCAGTTAGTGAGAAAGGACTGAATGTGTGCACATCTTTCGTTTTGTCGCTCACGTTGGTCTGTCGCAGACGGTCAGTTTATTTATGTCTTAAGTTTGGGCGATCAAGACCTTGTCTGCTTAGCCTGACCAGGCGTGCAGAAGCTCCTGTATTTGTTTGACCCACACGGCCGATAACTACCGGACATTCATTTTAGTCAATTATCAATTTTACTCACATTATTCTTGCCTACGCACCCGAGACACAGGAGTCCACATGACTTACACCGTCACGCATGCAGTCCCTTGTATAGTTCCTTTGCATTTTCTTAAGCCTCTTCCATTTAACCCGTTTTCCAGTTCCCCCTTGACAATGCCAATCGACCACTTAACACTGCCCCACTCTCACGGATGCCATATGTCTCAATAACCAAATCCACGGAAGTCCCACTCATCGATTCCCAAGCTTCTTATATCACTTTGTGTTTCAGTCCGCAAACCCCTTAAAGTAGACAGTCCTTGGCCGACCGGTATATTTAGTTCGACTAAGTTTACTCCCTCGCCACAGCTATGCACCATCCAAACCCTTGATGTACCCGTTGACAATGTGGCTCTTACGGAAACCTCCTCCTAAATATCACATATACCTAAATGATCCGACAAGTGTTCTCTACTTCTCCTGCACTCCCGCGCCCTAACACATAAAATGAAGGAGCTAAGACTGCTGGCAGCTAAAAACTCTCAAAATATTGTAGCGATGACAGAAACCTGGCTAGCCGTTGACACCTCCACTTTATTCGCTTTGGCGGATTATAGTTCCACCAAACCAATATATCGAATCGCATAGGAAGTGGTTGCCTAGCCTACGCAAGGCAACCAAACACGACTTCCATTCTCCATCATCCACTGCTTGATCCTACCTCTGGCGCCCCACCACTTTACACGCAACTACCCGGGTTCTCAATCCATATAAGGTGTGTATACCGATAGCCGAACTCGAACAATTCTGGTATCTTTCATCTCACCCAAACCCTCTTTTCTTCTTTCCGGCCTCCCTTCCGGCCGTAAAAAGTTGTACGCTAATTCAATGCCCTTAAAGTTTCCTGGTCCCCTTTATCGGTTCCACCAACCCTACTCCACTTGGTTCTTGAAGCGCACGCTGAATGACGGACTCAGAATGTGACTAAGCCCACAAGGTTTTATAAAATTTTACACATTTTTCGCATGACACTCCTAATTTTAACTTTTCAGTATTAAACCCTTCCCTGGTATCGACAATCAGACGGTCAAGTGTGGCTTTTCCCTTCGTAAAAAACCCTCTCGAAATATGTGCAACGGCAATATGGTCTCTTTCTATATGCCGACTCGCTGGGACGAAGAACCTGACGCTCTGCAAACCTTTGGTTGGTCCAGCTTCTTTTTATCGCCTGACCCGCAGAATGCGGCAGACGAACTTCAGCAAAATTTCACTTTACCATTAATTTCCCCTTCCATTCCGACCACTCAACATAAGCCCAAAAAGCCTAGTAAATTGTGTTGGCTCCGTTCGAAACATTTCAAGGTCCAGAAAACCTTCAATAAAATAAGAAACCTCCCGCTTTTGATGGAAGCTAACCGCTTGCAACAAGATCTTCCTATTGCATGTGAATTTTGGTTCAAAATGCATTAAATTTTAGCTCTTTGATCGCCCAACTCGGTTCAGAGACTTTCCGTATTTTGAAACCTCTTCCACAGCTGAAATAATCGGCCATTTCGGACTTCATCATTTGCAACGGCTTACGCCTAAAGTCTCCTGCAGACGTTGCGAAGGCATTCAGCACATAATTTCCTTCTGCTCTCAGTAACGACAATCTGCCACACCCTGAAATCCACCCCATGCGGAGCTCGGTTAGGTTAGCCTTCATTACATTCGACGTTGCTGGCATCATGACCGTGATGAATTGTGCCAAGCCATCCCACGGGCCGGGGCCCGACGGCATACCGCCACCCCTATTTTGCACCCATGGTCCATATCTTCCTCGGATCTTATTAAATCTTCTCGCCCTCTATACCTCTCGCCAATTTCTCATCACAGTGGAGGACAACCACCAGTGTTCTACAACACAAAAACGATTCTTTGCATGACTCTGAGAACTCTCGTCCTGTTAACCACACTCTACTTCCAAACGGGCTTATGGAAAAGCCTTTAAAGAACAACTGGCGAACTTCCTTTCTACTCAAAATCTGATTAACCCCCCCTAAAATACGGCTTCCTGGGGGGTCGATCTTGCCTTACCTGTCAGTTTGACTACTCGAACCTAGCTACTCAGAATGGTGATACCCACCGGCAGATGCCCATGAACATTTTGGATGTGTCTAAAGCGTCATACGGCATTTCCCAATCTCAACTTTTGGTCGAAATTAGGAGGCCCGGAATAAGAAATGAACTCCTCTCTTGGTTATCATCCTACCTTCCTGATCACACTAGGGTCCTGAACATTAGCGGTTGTCTTTTCCAGCTCTGAGCTATTGCCGGTGAGGTTATTCAGGGTAGCTTCCTTAGTCCTATTCCGTTCCTGCTATTTACTAATTATATCCTTAAGTTATTCTTCAAGGCACACCATTGCTGTTTGCCGATCACACTAAAATAGTCTAATCTTTCGAAGCTGTCTCATTTAACTCCACGCTTATACTTATCAGCGAAGAACTGGAGTCTATTGATAACTGGTGTTCAAATTCGCTTACGAATATCAGCTGACGACAATAGTTCTGTAATAACATAAACGCCGTGCCCCCTTGGGATCCATCTCCATAAATGGTGTGCCCATTTCTGCATCACACGCGGTTAGAGATTTAAGGCTCCAATAATCCTGCTACTTCAATTTCCATGAGCAAGCCCACCATCAGATCGCCGTGGCTAAAAGAACCGCCACGATGATCTTGAGAGCATTCCGCATTCAAGGCTGAAGGCCAATCACCTTCAAGTCCCAAGCCAGTCCCCGCCTCCAACATTGCCCGATTATCTTCACGCATATGCGTAAATGTGATCAAATGGCTATCGTTATTGTGTAGCAGGAGTTTGTTAGAAAACCTTTTGGTCCCTAATCTAGCTTAAGCTACCGGGCCAGTTGCAGGCTCCTTGGTCCTGAACCACTGTGACATCGTCAACTTAAATTTAACCTTCCACTTCCCTTTAATGTTTGTCATAATAAAGTTAATTCTGCTACACACGTCATGCATGAGGCGGTTAGACCTCATATCCACTTCTTAGTGCATACTACTTGTTAAAAATACCCCTGACTGGCTTATCGATATCGGCGAAGTTCTTCACAGTTGCTCAATCTAAACTGTGGAACAACCACCCTGGTTCCCTGCACTCGTGTCCAAATTTAGTCCAGTTCAAAGCCCATCTGGGAGAACTACCAGATGATTTGCTCCTAATCAATCTGACACAAGCTAAAATTGGACTGGATGAGGCCTAAGAACATGAGTCAGAATCCTAGCTTGTGACTGAGTCTTCACTGCACTCACCATCTGGGATTCTTGGAATTTGGCTTCACATCTTGTTACCCCATCTTCTTGCACGTTCTTGCTAATACATTCTTTCACTTGCCGTCCTCCCTGTAATATAGTATCCCCGTTAGCACTGGCATATTCGACTAACCATTGAGCCTGTCCCAAGTGGACTCACCAGAAGTTCAACATACTATGGGTAAAAATCTCACCACATTCTGATTTCAAACACCTTCACTCTCTATACGCCTCATACTGTTTCATGCCATTTCATACTCTTTGATGGATTATGGTCCCTGAACAGACCGATCTTAGTAATAGCAAATTTTTAGCTACCTCTAAATCTGCCACTGAGCGATCAGGTCTGGGTCCCAAATTTTCCGCAATAGGGTCATCAATTCGCAGGTCTGGGAAACTATTTTTGACAGGCATATCCTAGAGGCATTGATGCCAATGTAGAGGTTCTACCATCCGTACTGAAAGTTTACTGAAAAACGGAATGTACCGTAAAATAGTGGAATAATCCACGTCGCAGACAATTTGTTCTTCATTTATCAACACATCCACCCCATCACTTTCCGGTCACAGCCCCCTTTCCCTTACGGGGTCAGCAGCGCAGTGCGGAACGACCATGACAACTGTCAATAACAGCAACAACGCCTAGTACTCCGGACTATTTATCCACGTTTTGCAACTGAATTACCTTTCATCACAATGCCAACCGCAACGATGCCTCGCCCTATCCAAGGCTTACCCGGGTCACCGTTCCACATAAGTCCCCCCGGTTTACCCGGGGTACCCGTTCTGTGTATCACCAAAAAAATCAAACAACTGACTTAAGGCCAATTCACCTTGGCTACCTCTACCCGTCATAGCTCTTGACTGTTAAACTTGCCATTTTAACTTTTGGTGGCCGCGTCCAATTCCGATATTGATGATTACCAATGGATCCAAGCCGGCAGCAATATTTGCAATCTGCCCCTTAAATTTTCATTCATACGGCAAAATTCAGGTCGGGTGATGCCTCTGTATGTCTCCGGTTCATTAACCACTATCTTCTGAATCCGGTTCCCCGGATTACTCCTCTTTTTTGTGTTTCAGGTCCCGCTTCCAGGCTATAAGCACCAATAAAGATTCCGCCCTCATACGGGCGACCCCAAACATAATAGGCCCTGAATCCTGCTATAACGTGGCCGTTGGATCTGCTGCTCGAGCACCGGTTCATTCAAAACAAGCCACGCTCATGTCCATTTTGCATACCCCTACTCAGATGGATTATTGCAATTGGGCAAACCATGGTTACTGCTGCCGCTGGAATGGCTTGCGCACCCCGCCAAATTTCCCACAGGCATTGCCGGCTGAGACCGAAAATTGGGGCAGAAAAAATTACAGCATAGAGGAAATTCATTACTAGTATATTTAAGAACCGTTAATTCACTTCGCCGCCAGCAGCATATGAATACAATCAGCAGTACCGGGAGATCGATATTCTCTCCGCGTAAAACATTTTACAAAATCTCATCTTTCAAATAGTTAACTATAGTATTAATAGTGCGTATTTATCTTCGACACGATTTCATTGGTCCTTTGCTGTTGTTCACTGTCATTATCTTGTGAACTTTGAGAGAAGTTCTGCTTGGTTTCGACCAACTTCCATCTAACTGTCGTACCTCCGTTTCCCTTCGCCTCTTCAGTGAAAATTTTCTAGCCATTACGAGAGGCTCTTTACGACTGGGGACTACTGCCACATTTCGAGGTAGCGGCGGGCTTCCCACTTTAAAATATTCCTTCTATGCAGTCAAATAAAAGATTTTTTAAAAACGAATGTGATATGTTATCGCATTTTCTGCAAATGCTGCGAGAAAATTTGATCGGGAAGATGGTTGCTCAAACCGGCCTTCGAAGGTACAATTAGGTGGATCACGGAAAACCACGCCAGTTGCGCTGCGATGGCTTCTATGGTTTTTCTTGCGAACGCGGCTGCTGCTTATACGGACGATTTTTGGCATAACCGGTTCCCGCGGGTGGAAAAATGGCGTAACACGGTTTGATTGACCAAAAAACATGGCCGTTTCACGGGGTCCACTTGTATTCACAACCGTATTTCGATATCCGCATTTGAACTTTTGCTAAGTTTCACGCCAACTACTGGCACTTTCGGTGCACCTAAACAAAAAACGGCTGACAATCGGTTGTTTAATAACAACCACAGAGACCTGTGTAATCTTGTAAAACGATATGCTCACTTGATTTTTGACAGGCATGCTTGATGACTGATCCTCAGGTTCCATCAATACTCAAAGGTGCGGTCACTGAGATAGCAGAACGGAGTCACGGTTCCAAGTCTATCTACCGCCAATGAGCAGTCACGCCAAGACCCACGAGACAAAATGTGGCGCCTATCGAAAAGGACAACATAAAAATGAGGCGACGAACAGTATGGGCAGGGTAAATTGCTAAATGTGCGATGACTACATTCAGCGTGTGGTTATCGAATGAACGGAAGGATTTTCAAAACATTTCTTTACACCTCCCTTCTCTTGAGGCATGCGAGAACTTATAGCAGTAAGTCCGCATGCCTTCAGCTAGGGACCGCAGCGACTATTCATCCACTTACACTGAACATAGCTTACGCAGTGCTCTAAGCACAGTTCCATTGGCCGTTCGGGCAAACGCCGCTCGATGAAGACTATCAAAGTTGACCTGACAATCTGCCGTCCCCAGTGCCCACTGGCTTTCATTTACCGCTTCCGTGGCCGCCAGGGGCCGGCCATTCTTTTGAAATTCATTTTATTTTTCCATCATTTTTGCCTAGACAAACAGCCGTTGGCATTCTTCCAACCACAGACGCCAGGTGTTAGCCACATTATTTACTTGCTTTCAAAGGCATGGGTGGTCACATGAAGTACCATACCTACAAGTGACTCGTTGTTGTCCTGAAACAAAGACCAACTATTCGGCGTCATGGCTAGCATGTGCTTTGCATCAGAGGAAGCAGGTACTGGCGGTCAGCTTTTTAAGAACCATACCGCTTCTGCCAGGCAGGAACCAAGGACTGCATCGGCGATCACCTCATCGCTTGTGAGCGATAACGGCAGTTTTCGAACTGATCGGATCATCTTTTCCCAGGTGCTGTTAGGTTATTAGAAAAATGGGATTGAAAATACTGATAGATTTTGCTTACCAACAAGCAGTCCTCAAATTATACTCAACTTCAACTTTGAGGCAGACCCGACTAACTTGGTGCCGCTCTTGCTGTATATCCTCCGTAGCACGACTCGTCTGCCCGTTAATCTTATTAGTACCATAGTGAACGAAACAGTGTCCAAATTATA
The DNA here is from genome assembly GCA_008360955.1 of Fasciolopsis buskii. Lineage (NCBI taxonomy): Eukaryota > Metazoa > Platyhelminthes > Trematoda > Plagiorchiida > Fasciolidae > Fasciolopsis > Fasciolopsis buskii. The sequence goes on along the minus strand of LUCM01011186.1, from coordinate 14,762 downwards.
TGTAGTCCCGAGGTGAGCATGTAGTCAGACCTTTGTACCTCTTCCGTTACTTCGACCATATCGAAACAAAATGGGGATAAAGTGATCCATCCCCATGGGAGAGAAACTCCAACACCTCTTCTCCCAATGACACGAAGGTAGTTGCACTCATTTTGTGGCACATCATATGTCGCTCTATTACTTTCGACTTCACGATCCAATGGTGCTCTCTAGCGACTGCTAGGATGCGTGAAGTGCCCACGTCACTGTCCCTATGTTGACATTAGAGAATTACTAGTTTCGTTAACAGAACATGTTTGGGCATGATTGCTTCATAGTTATAGTATAAATAACTCGTGCACACCCCAGAAGCACAACATTTCAATGACAACCGCTCATAGGCAACCTACTGTGTCCTTCACTGAAGATTCCCACCTCCGCTATCTCCAAATGCCTCCTTCTTTACTGTGCTCATCATTCTGGGTCTTGTTTTGTCCGCCTCCTCAACGGCAAGTTACCAATCTTCGCTACTCCATCTTTTCTTAACAAACACGCCCCACCTCTTTGTAGTCTTGACCAGCCTGATTGTCTCCAAGGAACATGCCACAGAACTGTACACAAAACAAAAGCATCAATTGCGGATCGTAACTTTATATATTCATTGATGCATTTCTCGAACACTTCTAAAGCATGCATGGTTTCATGGCCAAATTTTACGCGGGTTTTAACGGTTGCATTAAAGATCTAAGTAAACATCTGACAACAAAACGAGAAACAATAAAATGGCGTTCTTCGACGGAAAGATATTTATATTCATCAATGACATGTGCTGCCGGAGAGAGGTGCAATTGGACGACAGCGGAGGATTTCCGCAGTAATCTGATCGAACGAGTCTGTATAATGGACTTGAATGGTAAACTGTCATGAAGAAAGTCTTCAAAGGCCATGAGTACGAGGGGAAAATTGTCAAAATGGACCGAATCAGCTGGAAGGGAAGAGCACTGAAGGCCGATGAATGCCCAGTAGGACTGGAATGCAACCACAGAAAAATCTTCGCGAACCATTACCTAGCTTTGAATTAAAGCCCCCTGCTTGGAAAACCACATTGCCTGTTATGGTCCTGTGAGCGAAACCACATTGCATTGTATGTTTGGTTTCCGTTTTCCATGTCGTCACTGTGCCTTCCTGGCCTAATTTTGATGTTGTCTTGCGCATGACTCTCGTATGTCGAGAAATATACAAAAACAAACAAACCTCCCAAATCACTAGAGGTCGCTTTCACCCCCGGTCTCTTCGATTCACATTTTCCGTATTTCCTGTGCATCATCTATGTAAAAAATTGATCTTGCCTTGCGCATGCATCTCGCAAATCGAGAAATATACATTATATTATTATTATTATTATTATTATTAAAATAGTGATAAAACCGAAAGACCGTGGGTACTGCAACCAAGAAAATAACTAAAAGCCTTTTGGAAATGTAGATGAATAATTGCGGCAAATCGCTGTTTAAAGACGAAAAAGGTAAACGCAGTCAGCATTGAGAAGGAGAATGACGATTATTGCGGCACACGTTGAATAGTTTATCCGGCCCTGGTAAGCAAGTGTGAAACAAATACGAGAATCTTTGCTCCTTTTTGCTTCCTGGGGCCTAGCTGATGACACTTACCGGTACATCGATAGCCGCGGTTATCAAAGGGAAATTTGGAGGTGATTTTCTTGACACACTAAGGTGGTGGCACCTGAAACAGAGATCTAAGTGTGGGCTTCCTCGTGGCGATTGGCTGTAAACGTATGATCACGTTAACCGAGATGGGCAGTTTCAGGAGTAAAGTTGTATTATTGGGAGGACATGTTCGCTCAAAGGACGATTAGCTTTTGGGTCAGATTCTGCGGCCTTGACCTCTGAATAGACTTGCAACAGGGCCATTAGTTTGCTTTGGTGAGTCATGCAGATTAGCAACTTTGTCGCGGCCGGTGGAACAGATCATAATTGTCCTTCCTGTGCTAGTTCATCTTGGACTTGGTTCAGCTTGCTTTCACTGTTTGTTGAGGCTTGCGAGGATGGGGGCAGAAACTGGATAGCGAACTCTTGGCGAGATACGAGTACAAATGGGAACATGTGGAACGGATAATGGAAAAAGATGGTAGACTGGCTGTATTCCAGCTGAAGGTTATGGTCCGTGCAACTATAAGAACGAGAAGTGATAAATGTTGAGTAGAATGAAATGATTACAGACGCCGAACTTTGCGCACGGAATGGGCCAACTGTCACATGCATGCGGAAGAAAGCGTTTGTGTGAGAACATTAAATGCTAGATTGGGAGGAAGTGAGAATGTGATATGAATAAGTATGCCTATTCATATGTACTTCCGCCCATATACTAAATGATATCAAATGTTAGGTGAAAAACTGGGCCTATTTTTTTCAACGACGGAGTTTTTCTCTCCACATGCACAATGATTTGTGCTTATGGGGACTACTGGGAATAAAATTGGCTAGACTATGTTGATTAGGTTGAAATGAAACTTCGAGAGTTATATTCACTCAGTACCCAAGGCCCGACTCACAAGCTCTTTCTGTTGGAGTGTAAGGATAATGCAAGTTTAATTAATTTTGTGCGGTCATTGCCTTCTTAATTTCGTGTTTCGGATAGCGGACGCAGGATAAATCATCCTTATATGTTTAGGTAGTTTATTCCACAGGATGATGTGTTTGGCAATGAAGAAGTTTCTTCCGAGTGCTATCCTCGGCAGGGAAACTGACATCGGGAACGCAGCATGCTGCAAAACATAGGAAGAGTTATTTCATACTCAGGGTGTGGAGAAGCAAATATTTTTACCAATAACCCTAAGAAAGCGGGATAATTTAATTTCGGCTCGACGCAGTCATAAGGAATCGAGGTGTAGTTTTGTGCAACGTTCCATGTAGTTTAGCCAGGAAGAATACCCCAGAAGTCATTCTGCAAACGTTCGTTGAACGTTCTCTATTTTGAGTCTATTAATCTTGTCGCAACACACGATGACGCAGTAATCCACGATATGTCTTGCAAGAGCTATGTATATTAGCGACTTTTTTCCAATATTTTGAAAGTTCTATGCATCAAGACAATTAGTCTCCTGGCTTTTGCAACCTGAATCACGGTGTGTTCTGAAAAGTTAGACCTGCTGAAGTAATGCAAGCCGAGGTTTCTGACTTTATGAGGGGAAGGAATAGCTTTCTGGTTAATTTCAAGGATTCCTGTAAGAATGTAGCATTTTTGCTCAAGTATGCTGCTTTTGTGGGCCGAGAATTTCATTGAATAACCTGTGCACCATTAATCAAGAAACGGTAAATCACTTTTTCCATTATCTAGGATGGTTTTGATGTCGCGAGGGGGAAGGTTCTACACAATTTTCATTTATTCCGGAAATAGAAATTTTACACCATGCATAATGATGTGAAAAATGTCGTTGATGTACAGCAAGAACAGCAGTGGACCTAGTAGGCTTCCTTGGATAACCTCACTAGTAATAAGACAAGACTTGGATAGAGTTGCACTATCTGCATTCTAGAGGCCAAATATGGGGGAACCAAGTCAGCGAGGGGATTGTTATAAGGCAGATTTTTAGTTTCGTGGTAAGCGTGCGATGAGGCACGCCATCAAATGCCTTCTACATATCTCACTGAATTTCCGTCTTTGACAGTTCTCGTCACTATGTTTAAAAAATCAGTCGTGCAGGTAAAACACGATTTACTTTGAAAGAAACCATGTGGGCCGCCGCGAATGAAGTCATGGTCTAACAAGCGGGTTGTCAACCTGCTTTTACCATCCTTTCCACAATAGGTGGGGTTATTGCAATGTGGCCGAAGAGTTTGTATTTATATCGCTCCTGTTTTGAACCGTTTGTGTGAATTGGGGAAATCACAAAAGTTTTCGATCAGTCGGAAAAACGACAAAATTTAGGGAAAGATTAAACAGGTTAGACAAAAGTAGAGCGAAGTCTGCATCCCCAAATTTGAAAAGGGCTGGCAGAAGGTCGTCCGGCCCAATGTGGAAAGACGGTCTTATTTTTGTCAACGGTGATTTGATATCGCCCAGGCGAAATGAGGATCTTGGAGGGAATCCAGGTGAGACTGAGGGACTGTCCGATGAGGTGGTGTTGTCGTCGGTTTTCAAAGAGGAGGCGAAATCACCATTGACCACCTCTGATATCAGTATAGAATCATTTGCGCATGTATCCCTGAATATAACAGATGCGATGTGTGTGCTAGGCAGGGATTTATTAGTTCTCAGTAATTTTGCATGTTCTGCAGCCCCGTTGGTAGTGTTTAGCACCTAGTTTTCCTGCATTTGTCAAGAATATAACGTGTTTTTATTTGAAATATTGGAATAAACCCCATTGTTCGGTTGAATCTTGCTTGGAATAAAGGCAACCTTTTAAAGGCAGTCCATTGTGCTAAAAACTTCGTTGACTGTACCACACTTGTTTGGAGTAATTAGATCAAGGCACAAGTGGTTGACTGCCATTTGGCGATCCAACGACAGAAACTAACCGTCCCAATTTAGGCTTCGAATCATGGGGTTAAGTTGACCCCATGAAGCTCTATGATATCGTTTGATGAAAGCTGAGAAGGAGATAGCGGAAGACGAAATTGAGAACTTGAAAACAATCTGAAAGTGCCCACACCCGAGTAATTCGTTGTATATGGACGTATGCAACTCGGTGAAGCCAGTCGTGAGCATAAGATCAATAATACTGTAGTATCCTGTGGGTGATGAAACATGCAGTGTCTACCTACCCATTGGTGCACTGGAAACAAGCGCGGAAAGGTATTTTGTGGAGCAGAGAGAAGAACAACGAATCCCTGGGGCGGTGAGGTCACCCGCTACTAGCTTCGAACCTGGAAAGCCGGCGGCTGCGTCAAGTGCATCATTTACTGGTGATAATTCTGACTGATGCATACTGATGTGACGGCAAATGCAACTGCTCAGTAAGTCCTGACGCCCGATGGCGACAGTCAGCCAGGCAGAATCTTTCAGGCTATTAAAGGTGGGGTAGTTGTTTCATGAGGCTGATTGGGTTTCTCCTTTGCATATGAGACAGCCTCCCCCAAGCTCATTTATCCTGTCTTCCCTAAAGGCATTGTAACCAACTATAACAATATCTCTATCGGGGTCTATGTCGCATCAACCAGTGTACATGATACTGTTCATTGTATGTACTGACTTTCTGTGTGTATCGTTGGATTCTCCGTCAGATTTATTGCTTGCATAATCAGGTCCAAGCTAGAGCATGAGACTGGTCAATTATTTTTCTAGAATGAGTGAGTACTTTGAATGACGAAACCTGTGAACACAGTTGACATACGAACTGCTTCTTCTGACGGTCCTTTCTTTCATTCCGTTGCAGGTCTCGAAGAGCGTTCATCTGAATGCACGTGACACGTGGAACCAGAGGATACTTTTTCTATCAACCGTAATAAGTGATTTTTGTATTCATTCACCTTGTGTTCTCTATTTTTGATGCGGTCCGAAACGGAATAAATTACTGAAAATTGCTGCACAGGAATATGTCGTACTTTTAGTTTTGCCGCAAAAAACGCCTCCCAGGATGTGAAGTACTAAAGTAGAAATGTTCAGCCGTTTGCTATTATGGCCGTCTTACCATAAAGACCGTTAAAAGACGATAACCTGTGGGAGACAAAAGGGAAGTAAACGGTTGCCTCATTTTTCGTTTGCCTTCCATTATCCCAGCCGTGAGAGCTGACCGCGTTTCCGGGTTTTCCATATCCAGCGTCCGGATTCACTATATGTCACCGGACTTTTGCCGGATGTTTACCGGCCTGTTGCCGGACGCGGTCCGGATCTGGACCGGACGAATAACGTCTGTTTGATTGCCTACAATGCTAATAAAGAGCAAGATTTCAACAACGAGGAAGTGGGAAACATCTGCTGTGCCTGCTCATAACGACATTTCTGGAAGTACCGAAAACGGACAACTAGATTAAAGGTTGGGTTGAATTCGATGCTCAACATAGTAAAAACTATACGAAATAACAATAGCTGCACTACAGTGACGGAAGAACCACTGGGAAAAACGGACAATAGCGTACTACGAGTGACAATGGCAGATTGGTGCACGGCGCCAAGGGCTGAACTTGTCCAAAGCTTTGCCAGCATTAACGGAGATTATCTGATTTGAATATTTGCAGTCGAAAAACGACAAGCGTAAACGTGCAGGAAACTTTGAGAGGCCCATTGGTTCATTAGCTGCTAAGCATATGGATGGGGCAACACTCCTCCCATTCTTTAACAGCGTGCACCACCGGGAGCAACCTGATGTCTCCGGGATCTCCCAATAAGCTGCGACTGTACCCCAACTGGAAGGGAGAATGCCGACGAAGGCGAAGTGCTGCAGCCATTAGGGGCACTAAACAGGCGCAACTGGTAGGACCAAACGGACTTCATCCAGCAATTGTCTGGCTAATGTTGGGCGTGCTATAAAAACAACAACGAAGAAGAAAGTCCGGAGGACTGGAAAACGGCTACAGCTGTGGAAACGCCCAGGGGATTTGTGAGGCATAAGGTCAGCAACTACGGATCGGTAAAACTGACGTCTGTTTTGTAAATGCCTATGACGGATAACTAGGGGCCAGCTTGGCTTTTGCGTCATAAAAAACAGGATCTTGACGTCAGCGTGGCATGGTTTTGTCAGGAGCAGGTCGTGTCTACAGAATCTTACGATGCTTCTGAAAAAAGCAACTTGTCGCATGAACGAAGGCAAATTAGTCGAGGTCTGTAATCTATACTTCAGTGTATTTTTCGACTCTATAAGCTATTTTTGGTAGACCATTAACTGGAAGCTTTCATTATAACTAGATCAGCCAGGAAATGGTTGAGTCAGCGTCTTAGCAGACTCAGCTTTGCAGATCGGGTGGGTAACAACGAATCCAGATCAGATGTCAAAAGCAAAGTACCTCAGGGCTCTTGACTTAGAGCCCCTCCGCTCCTTTTATCTGGAAATGACTTGGCACATGAACCGGATAACCCCTGCTTCATCTTTGCAGATGATGTCAAGGGAGCGGAAGAAGATATATTCCGGGATGTCGGAGCAGTCAAAACAGGTTTGGCTCATTGGGATTTATCAGTAAATCATGACACATGTCAGCTGCTGACCGAAACGTAGACCTAATCAGCAACAGACCATTTCGTTGCGCATCAGAAGTCAAGGATCTAGGTGTTTTTGGCACGCATGACTTTCAGCCGCCTAGAGAGTTTCAGGTGGTGACTAACAAGGTTAGGGCAGTCTTGACCAGGATCATACGATAATGTTGTTCAAGCGAAGGGTGGTGTTTCTGCCGCTGTACAAGGTGATCGTACAATCTTGTGTCCCATATTATGGCGAGGATATGGGTAGTATGGAGGTCCAACGCTTGACAATGCAGATGGTGGCCCGGTAGCGGGGAACGAGTTATGCACAAAGGCTTTAGAAATTTGGTTTTTGCTCGATGGAACACAAACGGGAGAGATGATTTAATACAAAAATTCAAGATTGTGAAGAGCCTAACAGGCATGCAAGCAAGCGATGTAATTGCATTTGCTGTCATATGTTGCGAAATGGGATGTAGATTGAAGCTACGGTGGAGTCACTGCAGGCTAGAATCGAGAGTCCGGTCTTTCATGAATCGGGTAGAGCTGCTCCGGAACAAGTCACCCGAGAGTGCTGTTTGCCGCAAGTAGGTGGAAGCTTTCGAAGGGGCTCTAGATCTTTGCTGAACTGCGGTACTCATGTATTTGAGGAAATTAATGGGATCCAAGTACTTCGTCTCCTCTTCCCTCCTTATACGTTTGAGTATAATTTATGACTGTGCGCATATGTATGGGCGTGATGCCACTCGAAAACTCTGCCTTTTAGAAAATAAGGGACTTCAAACTCTGCGCAGGGTTGGAAGCCAAGAAAATGCGCCGACAACAGACCGATTTGGATGCTACTTTGACTGTTGCGGTCATCTCTGTCTTGCGCACGCTAAATTAAACACTGGCGCCGCATTTGAAAAGTCCACAATGGACGAGTACTACAGGTTTGTTGGTGTATGATGGTTCGTTGTGTCCTATTCGTAAACTGTTTTCGCTTAGGAAGCCTTTATAGTTTGATCTCATCTTCTGGTTTGCGCTAGTGTCTGCCGTAGTGGGTTTAACTACGTCGTATGGAGACCGTCTCATAGTGCATGCATGCAATTGCACCACACGGATGCATACATCTGCGTACGGTTTTTTCCTACCGGTCATTGAAACCGAAGGATATAACCTTCCGTGCTGATATAATTATCTTTATCTGGACTACGATTCCATCGTTGACCTCGGAGAAGCCATCTCTTTACCAATAAGAATATTGATTCAAAGAATATTCCGGGTAGAAATTAGACCGCCGCGGAGTTCCCGGTAGCTCACAATTCAGTTTGAACACATAATCCGTTTTCAAGGCTGGTCCCGCGAAGTCCGTCGACGAGGCGTGAGTGTTGACGTTGCACTTCCTATTTTCACCATATCGGTGGGTATGCCTGGGAAAACTGCAAGCCCATCATATTCAGTTCTCGGACGAACATCAGAAAAATATTTTGTAGGCTGCAGTGGGCAAGCTTCCTAAGGCATGGCGGATAGTTCCTAGTAAACCTTTAGCAGCTGCACAGGCGTTAACCTTTTAGGGTCATGACCCCGAGATCCCTTTCGTTTTCAACCGATCGCAGATTAACCTCGCCAAAATTGCATCTTATGGTTGCACCTTCCCTTCCGGTTCGCACTTGGGGAAATCAATGGGGGTTTTCGCGTGCTTTTTAGATCGTTCTGAAGGGTTCCAGCATCAAAATTGTGCAGATTTTTCGAATGATCCCAAATGACAGGTGGTTATTTGGTTGAAAGCTAGATCGTTCGCCTTAACCTTCCATTGAATTGTGATAGGCAGATTTGCGGACGTTTCCAGGGTAGCTTAGTGTATGTCAAAAATAATATTACTACCCAAAACTGAAAGATATTTGCTTACTGAAATGCGGCTTGGATATTGTTTGGTGTCGCTGATTGCTTGTTGTTTGGACTTGGTTGTTTATGGCTTGTAGAACGGCCTCACTCTCTATTATGTACCAAAGACGTGGCCAAGTTGTTCTTTAACTTTTAGAGATGCGATACTGGCAGTAAACTTTACACATTCTGAACGACACAAAAAGCACCGACACCATCGCCGTGATCGGGACGATTATGACCGCCGGGAGTCCAGTTTATCATGCCAACACAACGTAGACCGCCGTGGCTCACACGAACACCAGTCACATAAAGTTCACCGACGCCACAAGAACCGAAATCTCGAGAGTCGAGAGTCCCGTTCTCACCGGCGTCATGATGATAAAAAAAGGCGTTTGCTTACGTCAGAGGAGGAACTAGTACCACATAAGAAGTCAAAGTCACATAAACACTCCAATTATTCTGATTCGGAATCAGGGTAAGATCTGTGTATTCGCTCTCATTTGGCTTATTTCAGAGAGGCATCAAACTACCTGGATACCAATGACGAGGACGAAGAAGCAATCATACAAAGGAGACGGCAAGAGCGTCAGCGACTACTTGAGGTTAGTTAGCCACTCGTTACTCAATCAAATCGGATTTGGTTTCGTAATTTCTATCATGTTTTTTCCAGAAATTAACGCAGTCGGAAGTGAACGAAAACCCTATGAACAACTCTGAGCATTCTCGCCATAGCTCGAGTTCACGTGTGCCCACGGTCGGTAGTATGGCTGAGCTTACCATGGAAACCGAAGAGTTCGATTTTGATGGGATCATGCAAGATAAACTTCGTTCGTCCAAACAAGAGATTCCAAATTGTCAGTGTAAGTTTTACACGACTAAGCGATTTGATTAGATGGCACTGTCATTTTTTCCCTGCACCGCCAAAACAAACAAAAATGTCGATTTGTTACCTTTTGCCAGCGCAAGTAAAGTATGTTTATTTTGCACAAATCTGAAAACAGATCGTGCTTCACCGGAATCCTGACGAAGGACAAAAGCTGTCAGCGAGAAAATAGAAAGAAAAAAATAACTTTTCAGAGTTCGCCACGTCAGTTCCATTGTTTTCGTGACTCCATTGGCTATCGGTTGGAATCCATGATTCCTCTGTGAACTGGGTACTACTGGTTGTCCAAATCACTGTAGGGCGTTAATTTAGGTATCCCGCCCGGAGCCTTTGATCGAACAATCTGATCCACAAGGGATCAGGACAACGTTAAGTTGCGTAACCCACTATGGATCGGTTATTTCAGTTTATGCGCTCTTCAGATTAGTGCCAAGTACACCTTCGCAACAGATTCCGGTGAGCACACAGTCCTATGCTGCATATAGGCGTAGTTCGTCACCATCGTTCAGTATGAAACAAGGCAAGCCCCACTGGCCGCTGCCTTTTCCCCATAGTTACATGTTTCTATAAAAAGAGTGAATAACCAAGGGGGACAGGGAGTGGACCCACGCAAGCGGAAAAAGAAGAATGCCGCAGTGGCCAACGCACGGGACAGTCTAACTGCACAAACGCACGTGTTTTCAATCATTCTGATTCAATAGAAAATGACAGCGGGATCACCACTGTTCACGGTTCATTGCCATATCCTTTAGTGTCTCCAGACACCTAGTTTACGGGGCTTTCGGACTCCAACCACGAAGACATGATACACCTGTTACCTAAGTTCGCTGTACACTTTCTCATTCCTCGTTGCCAAGTCATTTGCTGACCTTCGCATGGCTTCTTCCATCCCTTGGTAGGAACATAAAATAGGGTGCGATATGGTAAACAAGTGTTCGTCATACGCAACGCGTGATCTAACCAACGTAATCCACTAAGTTTCATGCGCTGAGATAAGGTATTCTCAGAATTGGCACCTAGTAATGGGCTTCTCACCTTTACATTAGTCACTCGTTCACCCCATTCATTCTTGGCGATGCTACGTAGACGTCGGTGGTCGAAAACCTCCAAGCGACCAACACCATCGACGCGCATACTCCATGTCCCGCAACTATACAACAGAACTGAGCGCACCACAGAACTACCTTTCAACTCCAGTGAGATACCAGGCCGACGTCACCAGTTCTTCAGTCAAGCGTTAGCCGCTCAGGCCTTGCATAAACGCGTTCACCTCCACTGCTGAGCCACAATCGTTAATTCCTCCATCCAGTATCAAGTTCAGGACTGCTGTGCTCCCAATCTTGTGAAAGCACCTTAAAATTTGAAGGTGTAAAGCACATGTCGAAACAAGCTACAGACCTCTGGTGTCTGTATATTGCGTGGCCTACCAATTCGAACAGGCACACGACATCATCTTCGTCATCTAGGTCACAGCTTCCGCCGTTTCCCAGTTTTCCCCTACCTCCTAGAGACCTGAAGCGTCCTCCACTATCTCGTCCATGATGAAGCCGAACAAGAATGGCGAGATGAGGCGTCCTAGTCGGCACCGCTAGTATTTTCGAATGAACTTGTTAGCTCACGCGACCCCAAGTATTCGAGCACAATTCTGGCGGCAGGTTCGCGAACTTTGCTGGTGTATTCCTCCGGTGGAGAGCACTAAATACTGCTGTCCAATCCACTGGGTCGAACGCGCCTTTCAAGTCCAACAAGACTACGATCGTAGAGTGGCGGTGTGGCCCGTTTCTAGTAGCTCGAATGGTGGATATGTAGTCGATGCAACCTCGACCTGGACGAAATCCGGCTTGTTGTTTACCGAGGTTACTCTCGCGAACTGGGGTCGATCGGCGCAGCATTATCGAAGATAAGACTTTAGTAACTATCGTAATTAAAACTAATGTCACCATGATTGTTGCAGTCACTCCGTGTGACCTTCTTGAAGAAGGGGCGAACAGACTGGGTTGGAGACAGAAGAGACAGGTTAAATAAAAGAAAAAAAATTCTGAGCAGTTGCATACTTATCACTACTCACCCCGCTCGATGCAATGGGCAGCGCGGTCCTGATTATCCTGCGCGACGACCGATGCAGTATGGAATTATTTGTAGGCGTGTAACTCATGGAGAATAATGATTGTGCTTCTAGGCGGAATGTCGATTAAGGTTCTCAATCAAAGCTTTTGCCTCTAACAGCTAAACGTGTCTGCAAGGTAGCGGGGTGTGGCTGAATGAAAAGTTATCCTTTATAGCTCGTAGGGTTATGGAGGCACGCGAAAACAAAGTTGCCGGGTATCCCCTGCGCCTTAAGGCTGGGTGTTTCCACCTCAAAGAAAGAATGTTACGAATTGCGGCATGTAGCGCCGCTTCCTTGAAGGAAAGTTAGATGTCATGTTGACATCACAAGTGTCACAGGTTTTCGAAAGCTGCGTTGGCTTTCTCAATCCACGATGTAACCTTCTCAACACCCGACAGTTGTAACCAGACCTCCGGGGCACTCAAAGCACCTGAACATCAACCAATCACCACAAACAGCGCGTACCGGGACAGCCTCCTGCCACTCTTGAAGGAGTGTCTTACACTTTGAAGGTGCAAAGCACATACCTCAGTCGCCCAGGTGTCGAATGCATGTTGAATTGCTTATGCATTGTCACTCAACAGAGCGATATTATCAGCATGCTCTAAGCCAAAATCTGTCTCCTGAGAGGAGTTCAACTTCATCGTCCATTGGACCAGATAAGACGTCATGTAGAACGTCTCGCTTGGCAAAGTTTTAAAAAATGGAAATAGGAAGCAGCTTTGTCGTACTCCACTGGAGGCAACAAAGAGTGGCGGAACTGGCCCTGGACCCTAAACCTATCAGACGTATGACAGCGCGGCTTTTTCAGCACCGACACATTTTCAGGTAATCTGTTTCTCAACAAACGGTGCAATAAACCAAACCTATCAACGAGGATTACATGTGTCTAAGATCACGATGATCCTTGGCTTTTGAAAATTAAAACGTTTCTCTAACACCTGTCGGATGGTGGGGATTTGATAGATACATCCACGACCAGCACGTTCTTCGGGTGCCTGCTCTTCACGCGTGCTGTACAACCCACGAACCAGGGTGAACAAAAACAACTTTGACGCTATTGGGATTGGGCTAACATCCATGTGGTTACCACGTTTGCTGGCCAAGAAGAGGAATTTTCCTAAAGTGTCCGGCGGAGACAAATTTCTCTTGCCAGTTCCACTCTTCCATTTTTAAACAGCTGGAGAAAAACCGTCGGAGCGCGGCGACTTATAACATTCTAATGCTGGGATTACCTGAGAAGGTAAATTTGTTGTAGCAGTTCACAAGACGTACCGAATGGCTATGAGAGGTCCTAACGATGATGACCACCCAAACCTTGTTTTAAAGGGCAAGGCGTCGTTGCTAACTACGTACAGGGAAGTCGTCAGCTTAAGAGATCGTTTCGCTTATACCCAGTGCTTTCCCACCGGTGGCTCGGAAGAGATTGAACAGCTTGCCGGATTTTCCCATGCTGGCAGCACTTTCTATTTCTAAAGCCCGTTGGGATTACCGAATCCCGCGATCCTTACTTAGACCTCATCCAAGTTCATATTTCATGTTGAGCCGTGCTTCTTTATACTCGCTACCAGCGAGAATGGGTTGTTGTGCTCCAAGAAGGGACAAAAACTCGGTTGAAATCCAAAGGGTCAACACGACAAGCCACAATTCACCAGGCCAGCAAAATGCGGGCGTTCTCGATAGGCGACCGGCGCTGAGTGATGTTACTGGACGCGTACAGATCCAACTTTGCAGGCAATGCGCTTCGAAGTGTTAATCTCACCGGTCAGAAAGCCTTTCACAGTCTGATGGACATCGCATCATGCGTTTTGGGCACTCATCAAGGTACACGGAGAGCTTGGTACGCACTTATCCGTGGCCGGAACCGAAAGCAGTGTTCTGGCAGAACGTAAAACCTTGGAAATATCTCCGCCCCAGATGGCTAGCTGAGACGTGGTCAACCAGAGTACTGCTGACTCGATGGTATCGGGCGCCAAGTGCGCAATGCCAATTGCGGCGTCTGAAGCTCGTAACTAGGATGAAATAACAATGGTCTGAACACAAGCACAACAGGCCTCCTAAATGCGCATCTTCCGAGGATGTCGACTAGTTCTAGCACTCATGTCTTCTGCTAAAGCCACGATATCACTCCGCCTTGTCAAGCATAAGATGTGTACTTATTGGTAATCATCGTCATCATCGTTCAGCGTTAAACAGCAAGGTAGGCATCACTGACCGCTGCATTATCCCCATAGTTACAGTTTCTATGAGAAAAGTGAATATCCATAGCGAACAGGGAGTGGACCTACACAGGCGGGAAAAAAATAAGGTGCTGCTGCAGCCAACACACGGAACACAATCTAACTGTACAAACGCACGTGTTCTCAATCATTCTGATGCGATAGAAAGTGACAACGGGGTCGCCACTGTCCCCGGTTCATTGCCATATCCTTCAGTGTCTCCAGCCGGCAAGTCGACAAGTCTTTCGGACCCCAACCACGAAGGCGTGAGACACCTACTTTACCTAACTTCGCAGTACATTTTCTCATCCCACGTTGCCACGTCATCTGTTGGCCTCCACATGGCTTCTTCCATTCCTCAGGAGGAACACAAAAAAAGACACCGTATGGTAGACGAGTGTTCGTCAGACGCAACACGTGACCCAACCAGCGTAGTCTACTAAGTTTCATACGCTAAAACAAGCTGTTCTCAGAAGTGGCACCCAATACCAGATTCCTAACCTCAATATAACTCACCCGGTCACTCCATCCAATCCTAGCCATAATACGTAAACATCGGTTTTCGAAAACC
>LUCM01011183.1:32581-49072 GCA_008360955.1 Fasciolopsis buskii | reverse complement strand
AGAGAGAATTCAGAGGTCGACAAATGATGTGGTTATGTACTTGTGCATTGATTGCGCAAGCAACAGGATCGTCATAACACATTAAGAGGGTCAGCAAACAGGGGTGAGAGAGATCACTTGCACAAGCAATGTGTTCACGCAAATAGACTCAAATAAATGGCAACCGGCCGTGTGCGATTTTTATCAAGAGTAAATTACGAGAGGAAGAAAGGAAGAACAGTGTCAACGGCCAGTGTTGGTTTACCAACCAGAAAAGAAACCTTCGTAAACATTTCCTTAGTCGACAATCGAAATATTTGTTGCCTCATATCGCTACATGATTGGCTCATTTGATCATCCTGCAAGTTATTCTCGAACAGTTGTCCCTTCGTGTAGATAGGCTAACCAAATCAAAGCACGACTGCTCAATTGTGCTGGGGGAAAATATTCATCTTCCTCAAGGACACCTCTCCTATGGAAGCTTGTGACATTTTTTGAATCATTAAATAAAAATGTTGACCGTTTGCAAATACACAGCCTGATTTCTGGTGTTTGTTGTCCTCCGGAAATATTACCTCCGCAACGGGCGTACTGATTCACTCGTATTAAAGACTTTCAAGAGATGAAAGGAAAACTATGGTATTCCGGAAAATTCAGGTAGTTTTGGTTACCGATATTTAAAAAATTGAAAAGAATCGAGTTGTCGTACGCAAGGTCACCCGCTGCCCAGCTGCATCAGCGGCGCCTATGCCAAGTACGTCAGCTTGGGTACGCAAATAAAAGGCAACCAGTAAGCTGTACTGCAGACACAGAAAACATCGATCGGACATTTATTAATCTACTTTGCGATTACCTGGGTCCCGGATGAATGTGATAATTCAACAGCCTTCTAGGAAAGAATAGTTCAGAATCATTTGTTCAACAAAAATAACTGAAGGTATGAGTCTTGATATCAAGTCCTAGGTACTCCTAAAGTAAGACTCAGCTTCTCGCATGGAATCACTTACTTCTCTTCCTAATATTTTATACACGTTCTATTCCCGACCGCTTGAAATCCGTTACCATTGCGCCCTTCTCTAAACCCCATAATCCCAGCATTCCAGTCAAACCTTTTCATTACATCGCACTAAGATTCTGTGGTCTTACGCTGACGGAAGGTGCAATCCTAAGACCTCTAACATGTTCTAGTTGCACATGGCTGTCCCACCAATCCATTTTTAAGTGACACCGAATACGTAATATCCCAACTAGACGCAAGACTGTACTAGAAATTCCTATCCATCCACCACTTTATTCTATGACTGCTTTATTTTTCCTCTGCTAAGAGTTCCAACTGATTATGTGGAAGCTGAATATTCGGCTTCTGGGGCTGCATAAAGCATATTTTTTGACTGGATTTTATTCCCTGCACTTGCTGATAATTGAAATAAATAGAAAGTGAATGTCATTAACTTTGATTTAATAAACCCGATAGTTTCTTAGCCCTGATTTTCTCGAGCCACACTTTAGTCTGGAAAATTTTCATAGGTATTGTAACGACGCTGTCGTGGCTGAGCACATAAAATTGACTTTGAATAGACTCAAATGATGTGGTTAGTCAAGCTTGCACCTATTATATTGCCTTTTTGTCATCACGTTCCTAGTCTATCCATTTGCCTTTCTGTTTTAATTAATCGAAAAAGCATCTGACTTCTTAAGTAATTACAGAAGCACATGATAATCCGGCACGATACTGGCACTCGGGTTTTTCTTTGCACTTAGTTTGCTCAGGCAATATCCCTTGTGAAGCTAAGTTTTAGCAGTAGAAAATTTGCGAATTTGGCAGACACCTCAGGGAGCATTACCATCCACCGCTGACATGGGACAATTTGAGTTAGGCTTCAACTAATCGCTACATGAACTGAATCACTTCTGAAGGACTTATATTAGAAAGACCAAGATTGCATGGACCTTCCGGAAATTTTTACTCGGACTTATTAGTTGTACGTTGGAAAACGGGGTAAAAATTAGGCTGTACTAGTGAATTTTCTACCTGGGAATCGGGGTAAAGGTGTTCGTGCATAGTTGATTTGTGTGTTCCATTGATAGTTCACTTTTTCTTTCTGAAATGAGACTAAGAACTATGGCGAGATGTGACCGTCTAACCGTTCCAATCAAACGACCGTATGAGACAACGCCCCGTGTACTTGTGACCACCGTTAATCAGGGCGGTGCATACGTCAGTCACGTGCACTCTTTCCGCATCGCGCGCGGCTCATGCTGTTCTGTGCGATCCGATATTCAAACCGGAAAAACGAAATTATCCAGGGTTATTCTATCCAACGTCTTGGGTAAACCAACTGCCCAATTTTTTTATGGGCGTTAAAATAATTCCATTAATCTCCAGCACTATTTGCGCTTATTGTCATCGGTTTTGAAACTGAACAACTCTGCCGCTAAATCTGGCAACTGCATTTGATCACTTCGGTTCTAGTCCAATACCGCTTTACCTAATCAAGCAAGAACAACAAAATGGTCTCTGACCTTCCAGTCCGAATGAAGCCTGTTGGCAATAGTCAAGCGATACCTTTAGACTGGTTCGGGTCAGAGCTCATTGGCTATTCGATTACAGTCCCGAACTCACTGTCTCTTCTCTGGTCATCATTTCTAGCGGCGTTCTCCTCGACCCTGAACATGTCGCTAAAATCAAACCACATTTGACTTAGTTTTAGAGCCATAGAAACAGATTGTTCTCAACCTTGCTCTCAGAATTGAAGTTACTCAGGCTCCTGGCTCGTGTTTCATCTTGCTCTCGTCGAGATTTGCTTTTTGGACGCCGAATCGCTTGAAACCCATCACCTCATACTGTCTCCTTATTCAGCCCCCGATTTTCAGTGGTATTGTCCGACAAGCAAATCCTGTGCAGTACCATCTTGACTTGCACACTCCGCTCAGTTTCGAGTTGGCACACACACACACACACACACACACGGCTGTGGGTTTTCCCTAAGATGTTCACAGACCCACAAGCTAATCCCGTCAAGATAGTGGGAGGATTTTGAAAAGAGTTCGAATTTATGGTATACGACCTCATGAACATGGAAAAGGAAACAATAATCGAGGAGCCTACACGTACAGAGATGTTTGGTGAATGAGAAACGGAGTAGCAGCTCTGAGATCGGGTGGGTGCTAAGATGACTAAGAATCATTTAATCCAGGGGTGCGCAAGAGATTAATTAACACTGATTCATTGAGCGAGAGACTCCTAAAGATGCAAGTCGCATCTTGTGACACTAGGAAACACCTTCATGTCACGGATTTAAAGATTAACGTGAGCTTTTTCTCAATTCTCAAACCTAAAGAAGTTCGATAGCCGTGCCAGCTAACATCTCGCCTACATTCACTCCCGAGTCATCTTTGCAGGTCCGGCAACGTGCACGGCGTAACGTAGACTCAGCTATTTATAGATTCCAACTGCCAACTGTAACTAAAAGAAATTAGAGTAAGCCGATGCTATGCTATCGACGCCTGAGTAAACGCTAAACCGAGACCACGACGGTGAGAATAACAATCTCGTGTACTGTCAACAAACTTGAATATCCGATCTTTAACGTGAAATAGAATTACTCGTGGCTGTTCCTTTTTGCCATTGTGGCGAAATAAGAAGTGAGACACTGGTGAGTGACACTATTCATCTGCTACATTGCATCCCCTTACGGTTTTGATCCCTTTATATCGGGTCGCCACTCATCCTCCCTAGTATTAATGTGCAATCTGAAGCTATTCTTCTTATGATCACATCATTGGTTCTTAACCGGTCTGCCATTTTTTATCGATTTTTTAAATATAATCTGATTAACTGTCACAATCATATATATTCACTTCCATTGTGATTAGTCCCAGCTGGTCGCTTCTTGCTCATTCTTTGCTGCCCTACTGTCTGCGTCAGAACTAGCTGCTAGATATAAATTCATCCCAATCTACATCTCTACTTCATCCGATGACATTCAAAACCCCTCGTATGTAGTTTCCTTCTACTATCTTTATTTTGTCACACTAGTCCCTTCGTTCGGTTGAATTTGCAGTCAGATTTATACGATGCCAGCGATTGGTTAGTTTTAGGTGTCTCGTTTACCAAAGGTAAGTTAGGGATCTGTCGTTTCTATGCCTTCTCGAAATCGAATCGTTCTGCTTATCGTTTCAACCGTTTCTTATCAGTTTAACTGGCTTATTAACTCCACATTCTTGGAATAGAGTTACGGAGTCCGCTTCTAATGAGAGAAGTTAGACACGAAATTGGTCAAGCAACAGCCCATTCGGTGACCTTATGCCTCAATCTGCCTGGTGAAATGGACTGGGAGAAGTAACCTTGAGGTTAATAGCGACTTTCTGAGTGAGAAAATTTATGCATTACACTAGTGATTCTGAAACAGTGCTGGTGTGCTACATTTTTTATCTTGACCGCATATGGCAGATCTCCGAAGAGCAACAAAACCCAAAAACAAAGAACAAGGAATAAAATGTAACGCCGCGCCTTGCGTACAAGCGTGTGGCTTCCGCAGGTGCGTTTCCTTTCCACTGGTCTTGTGGGTATGAGCGTACGTGTGAACATTCACCATTGAATTTCCTTTGAGAACTCAAAATTTATCTTACTACACGGCAAATTCACTTGCGCAATAAGCACCTGATGGCCGAAACCGGATCGGCGACCCATCACTAACCGGACAGATGCTTCTGCTACTGAACCATTGTGGATACGACCCATAAATTCGAATTACTCAGGTAGATATCCAGTGTTGTAAGATCACTATCCCAACGACATAAAACGTATGTGGATTTTGCATTCTATAAAATTATCTAGTTCGTCACATCACTTCAAATCGTACCAATTGTCATCTTGCTAAAATCAGTTGGGTTCAAAAATTTATTCAAAAAATACATGAATGTAATCGGAATGCAAATAGTGAACCCGTGCATGCTTCTGGTGCCTTGATTTATTGACAAATCAAAAAATCATACCAATATTGCAAAAATTACTAAGGGGCAATGAAACACTTAACAAGCCTACCGGTTCGTAAATGTAGCAATTTGGTCTCATCGCGCATGTACCTAACTATCTGATATTGAGAAAACTTGTATAAGATGAAAATAGGTGAAGTAATAATAAAAGGGTTCGGGTTATCGAATTTATTCTAGCTTTGGATCAAACCGGAATATGGTCAGTATAATTGTCCTACGTTAACGAGTGTGCAACTAGATCATGAAACTTCACCGTTAGAAAAAAATGGTTCTAGAACGCGCACTACGAAAACCGTATACACGGCTACCCCGCATATGTACGACCTATTGTCCATTTTGCACTTGAAAATTCGGTATAGTATGTCAGTTATGTTCACCAAGTGATTAGGTCCGACGAAGTTCTAAAGTCGTAATTTTGAATGTAAAGAAAGTTAGTGGAGATTCAGTTACCTGAATTCTAATTAGTCCCACATCCGACTGAGCCCGGGCTTTATTTAATGACGCGTTTGATAATTTCTAGACCTGAGGCTGATGGTCAGGATTGCCAGTGAATGCGATCAACAAGAACCTGTAAAGTGGAACACTATAGCCTCTACTCATGAGTCTACAAGCGATTTTAATAGTGAATGGAGTCTGGATTTTGTAGCATGTTTTCTAGCCTGTGCTGACACAAATCACTCTAAGGCGTTTACCACCATATGGTCTATTATCTGAGGATTCTTATAGGCAACACTTGTGTCCACATCAATCTTTGGAGTGCATGACTCAAAAAGCTGCTTCATTCTCTTACAATTAATTATTAATAGTATGTTAACCAAAACATCAGCTGCTCCGCTCAGTTTGGTATGCATAAAGGATATTCTGCGCTCCAATATTCAAGAAATCGAACAAATTTTGCTTCAGTTTGCTCCAGACAAAGTTATCAGTGTTAAAAGCAAAGACCGCTCTTCTGAACATAAAAAAATTGAAGTGTCTCATAAATTCTGTAATAGTCATTTTATCTACATGCCTCATTAGGCTACTGGTATGCTTGTTAGTACGTAAATTAACGGAAATTCATCCGGCCCATGATTATCCGGCTCAGACATCAACCGAACGAACTAGATATGAGCCGGGATCCTTTAGTATGTAATTTGCTTTCTTCTCCAAACACTGTGAAGGAATTTTGGCTACCTGCGGCAAACTCGATTAGAACAGGAATTCTATCTATGCTGACAGCACTTGACAGAACAAAACTTTTCTAACTGACTTTCACTAGTTATTTTTCGGTCATATCCCAGGATTAAGTGCTTTGCTATTTCATTTGTTGCCCCTTTAATGTGTTCTTTAAATTCATACAGAAAAATATAAGTGCTGAAAGGAGGAGTCTGCTTTGAATTGCACGCCACAACACCGGCCTTGCTTTTCAGTTTTGTTGAATATAATGACATAGGCAACTGATGACTTCTTTACTGCGAACATTCGCGAATGATTTGAAAGCATCAAACAGCAATATTTGCTTTTCGAGATTAAATTCGTTTTCAGTGTCTACCAAAGCCGGACTTAGAGAATAGCTGACCAAAGTAGACCGATGAACCATTCCGGAGCTAGCAGAATTTAGACTGCAAAATCGTGCAATGCGATTTCTTCGAGGGAATTTCCAACGTGAATCACAAACAGCATCCTCTGCTGCAACAGAAACTTCAAGAGATAATTGTGAAAGAAGATTATCTTCCTTGTATGCATGTTGCTTCTATCTAAAACCTCAAATAACCAGTCAAAATACAAAATTAAGGTGAAAATTGTGCATAGCTGTATAGAATGGGCTCCAAAAGTGTGGGAATTCTCGTCTTTCTGTAGTCTTCGACTCCGTATTCTCCAACAAAACCATATAAGAATACAGGAATTGGATGTACTGTACAATGTGGCAAATAGAAGGGGGAAAAAACTTAGTAGCATTTAGAGTGGAATAAGAAATGAAATAAGACGATCAAAGTCCAGGACTCGTTGACCCGGCCCACCTAATGACAAACAGAATTGGTGGTGGTCAGGCGATCAACGTCATGGATCCTTAACCAGAAGGTTACGAATTTGAATCTTCCCACTGCCGATCAACTTCCCCCCCTGGCAGCCTTATGTTGCCCGCGATCTGTTTCCTGAAAAATGATTAACATAAAGGCCTCATTAATAAGGGAAGTAAAAGAATGA
The DNA here is from genome assembly GCA_008360955.1 of Fasciolopsis buskii. Classification (NCBI taxonomy): domain Eukaryota; kingdom Metazoa; phylum Platyhelminthes; class Trematoda; order Plagiorchiida; family Fasciolidae; genus Fasciolopsis; species Fasciolopsis buskii. The sequence continues at coordinate 41,908 of LUCM01011183.1, read as the reverse complement.
AAAAGAAAAGATTGTGTACAATAGCTATTTCCCATTAGGATTCCATAAACCTCAGTATATTTCTCACAATATTTGTGACTGTCCCTTGTACGGCATCCACCCGTTCTTTGATCTACTCTCCGACTGGTATGCTGTACAACCCTTATATATCCGGTAAGCACATAAAAATAGAATCTCCTTAATCTCGTTCAGTTCTAGGCTGTTAATTGGCTGCTGATATTACAAGAATAGACAAAACGAACCGAATTCAAGTCTATTACTCCAGCTTCCAATAGCCTGCGCTTCAAATGTATGGATCAGATACACGAATTTATCCACGCCGAAATGTTAGGAGAAAAATAATCCAGGTCTGAGGAGTCTTTTTATCCAACATCCAAAGAAAGCTTGATGGGCCAGCTTATACTCAGAATCAGGTTACTAGATGTCTTATTGCAATGTGATAATCATGTTATCATCTGCTCATAGACAACAAAATCCGTGAGATAAAGAATGTGTAAGGAGCTGGCATAAAGCCTGGATCTAAACGAAGCTGAGTAAAATTGGCGTATATGCGCTCTCCAGATAGGCAAGGATTCCACAGCTTACCATACAAGCAGTAAATTAAAAACCACCCTTAACTGTTAACGGGCAAATACTTACCAAGAGACAATCACAAGTATTGTAAGAAATAGGCCGAGATGCATAGAGTTCTCTAACAAACTGACCTTTATATATCACCTCATTTAGCAACTAAAAGGGCCGAGTAAGACAGACACTACAATTTGATCATCGCCTTTTTTCGCTTATCCTGCTTCAAATACCACAACTCTCGCAGTTATATTTTTTCGTTCGGTATATCTCATTACATTATGCCTTCCATAGTTTTGGCAGCATTTCATCTTGCTATATTTACAACCCGATATACAAGGGAAAATAAGGAAAAAGGCAATACTTTTGTCGGGCACTGTGTCATTAAGAAAGGATTCTTTTGTGGAGATCTTGTTCAAGAAAAGCTACACAATTCTGTGAGCGAATGACACACCAGCCCAAATTATAAAATTAGCGGATTTTTTGGAGTAAGATAATTTAGCGAATAGCCGCCAGAAGTAGTCAGCCCTGGCCAACTAATCCGTCCATCATTTCAACGGCAGATAGCACTCGTTCGGGATAGAGAACTACGTTTCAGTCAAGCGAGATTTCAGGCCAACTGCTTATCTGTGCCTGGCTGTGTTTGCTTTACACGAATGGAGAGATATCAATGAAGCAAAAACAAATGCCAATCAGTCGTGTAATGGCTGACTAGTCTCATTCTAGTCTGATCGTGCTCACGTCGTATATGAAGGCTGTGTAGCGCGGGGAATCTACGATCCGTAACTGGTGGAATTGTACATATAACGCCATGATTTACCATAAATAATTCGTGTCTCCATTGAATAAATGACAATTTTGCTGAAAACGGCGTCATGTGCTGAATCGCCGAGTTTGACAGTAAATTGAAGGAATGGGAAGTAATGCGCGGAATTTCTGTTTAGAATGCACAAGATTCATCTCTGTGTCACTCAATCGTGATTCTTCGAATAGTAGTCCACTTTTATGCTGGCAGATTGCGACTCAGCTAGCTTGGGTTGATAATCTTGCGACAAATCCCGTGTAGGATTATTCCGTAAGCAAAGAGTGGAAAGTAGTATTAGCATTGGGTAAAAGAAATAAATAAAATAATGCAAGGCCAAGATATCAAAACGTGACCTAGTATTGAAACATTGTTTTCTCGTTTAACAGGAAAATTCTGTGAATAATGAACTGCTTCAGTTCCAATTATCGAACCCAAATTACGAAATTAAAATATCAGTTCTGTTCAGCCACCAAATAACCTGGTTTACTCAGTGCATCATCTCCGTGGACTGGTTCCCGGTGGGACCAAAAACACAAATGAACAGAAATCAATAGTCATTAATGGATATGGTGGAACTTTTTAATGGTAAGAAGAGCCAGGTGTTGCGATTTGCGGATGCAAAAGATGAACGATCATCTTCCATTAATAATTTACATTGGTGCACGTGATTTGCTTTAGTCTGCTTCACGGCGAGTGAACCGACCCGACTGGCCGTGTACTCATCCATGCTGAATGAAGTAATGGAAGCACAATGCTTTTTGTTTCTTATGTTAAACAATAGCATTTGGACTGTTCGTTCCTCGACTGTCGGAAGGTGATCGCGTTTATGAGACTGGATCAAAATTGCAATACTATGGAAATGGCTTATTTTGAGTCTCCAAGAGTCTGTGTGGGGACTCGTGGCTTACTTCCAAATGATCCCTGTTCAGCTATGAACGCGAACACCGATTTTTATGATATCCATGTGCGCGCACACGTACACACACTGAAAGAGGTCGTTGCTCCAAACATCACTCGTGCAATTTTCCATGAACCACTCGGTTACCGTCATGTTATTTGTTGGTCACGACTGGCGGAAAAATAATCACAGATTCACTACATTGATGTGTGGCAACGGTACTCACGGGCCACATCACGTGCTACATTGCAGCTATATAGAACACCTGGTGCACATCATTTCCCCTATTCATCTCCACTGTATTTGTTGTACTGGTTGCACGATGTGTATGTTAGTCGAGTATTTGATAAAGAAGTAGACATTCACGCATTGCGGAAATCCATATAAGAAAGGTGGCAGATGAGCCAATTACAAAACGAATTTACTTAAATTTCCTTTTGGGTTATACTGACTGTATTAACCATTAGTATTTTGTGAACATTCAAGTCACATCCAACCAGCTGTTACCTTATTTAGATGTTACTACTGACGTATTCCAACAACAGAAAACGACTTTGATCAGTTAGGGTGGTATATGCTTTTAAGGGGCACTTAACCGAAACCGCCAGTGCTAACAACGTTAACATCAATACTACTGTGGTAATCTTCGGAAAGATTATAACATGGTACATTAAATTATGTTTGGAGTGATGTCGGGCATTTAGCTAGTGTCACTATTATTCACAAAAGTCATGCAGATCATTCACTGAAATTCCAATTCATCCCAGAAACACGTGGCTAGCCACTTTATTCAGAATATACTAATCATGAAATGAATAACCCAAATGATTTGTAGCATGCATTGGGGCAAGGATCTTCGAAATGGTTGTCTGACTCTCACGAAAAGAGGCAGAAACAGAAAAACTAACGCGAACAGAAGTACAGTAAGCGTGCCAGCCAGCATCAACACTTAAGCATCAAAACCAATGTGCTGGTATCCAGGATAGGCGCCAGTGATTTGCAGGAATGGCCTCTAAACTGTAGCGTAAGGCTTTTGAATCTTAAACTACCAAAATGCCAAACTACTAGCACCAACGCTAATAATGGGACCATCAGTAGTAATGCTACTATGGTGCACCATAAACTGGTTGCGTGATGCATAACAGTCCAAGTCTGGAATGATTTTTTAGACAGAAGAATACTGAAACAAAACAATGACAAAACATTAGCACTACATAGCAGTAGAAGTAATACCAAAAGCTCCCCGAAAGACATATAAGAGCTACATCTAGGAAGGACGAGCAAATGGAAGGATTTTCCAGCCCTTTCAGTTCAGTGTTTACAACCGCTACATCGCACCAGCCTTCTCTGGTTTTGAGAACGAGAAATGATGAAAGATCAACTACAAAGTAATAAGCTGGACAATTATATAAAAGAGGAAAGATTTCGAATGCGAGACTGCCACTGACTGTAACAATGAAAATGCCATTCATTTTCTCACACTATCGCTTAGATGGAGTCCCGTGGAACCCAACCCAGATCGACAAGTGCTAGTCTGCTGATTAAGGTCTACATATGTTAGCCTTGTTATCGACTGGCCACCTCGACTAAACTTCAAGTCATTACCTACCATGGAAATAGTCGCTCTATTGCCTTTTGTAAAACATGTCTTAACTATCTTAAATAATTATGACTCAGTGTCCGCTCTAATGAGTGAACCTAAGGATATAGTACATTACACAAAAACGCCTGAGTTACCATACTGTACCAAAACCAGGAATATAAGGATATTCAAACGAAGATAACATTGGCATATATCTGGCTCTCAACACCCGTGTTTCGGAGCCGTAGAGCAATAGGGCCCTCTTAGCCATTGTGAATACTCGACAGATAGATGTCAAGGCAACACACCCCTCAAATTCGTGAATGCTAATCAGGCATTCTGTATGCATGAAGAGAATTTTTCTGGTATATACCACCAAGTCAGACTCAACTAACTAAGCGCCTCAATCTATCGGAATGATATAATTTTTCGGCTAGAATAATAAGTTCCGGCTTCCAGGCATTCCAATTCCACTATAACATTTTGCATTTCCAAGGTGCAAAACGAATCCCGGAGACACTCTATCATCCAAACAAAGGAGAAAACTTCCAAGTTACCTGGGCTTAAACTCAACGGCACAGGGTTATTCGCAAATTATATTTTGTCATGCAATATCCCGCACCAGCAAATATCATTGTCACTATGCTCACATGATAATAGAACTATATTCACAACTATTTCAAGCGGATAGCCCTGAAGAACACCTTCTCTTGGTGAACTCCGATGGAAGATCGCCGTAAGCAAGAGCACAGCCTCGGCTGTTCAAATACAGATTAGATAAATGAAATGGATTTCTCTGCCACATCCCTCGAAGAGGGGCAGCGCCAAAGAACTGCACGATCGAGTGAGTGGAGCACCACTTTCAAAGCAAGAAAGACAAAAACCGCGTGTTTGCGGAATATGTGCCTGTTCTAAGATTTTTGGCAATGTGAAAGTTTGGACAATACAACCCCGTCAGTCCCACATATACACCTTTTGCTAGTACCAGATAATCGGTTGAGGATAATCCCCAAGAGCAGTTTGAGTGTGATACTTACTAAACTAATTTCTCTTTGGCTTTCAAACGGTAATCTACTATCTTTTTATAGATCGGCAAATCCACCGATTCCTACCGGTCCTTAGGAGTTTTTTTCTTTGCCCAGGTTGATCCCAGGGCTTGGTTAACTCCGATGTTAACAGTTCGCCATCATCCTTGAAGAAGGAAGGCGCGAGTCCGTCTGGTCCGACTGCCTTAGATCTTTTCAGAAAACCTACCTCCTTGGTGACGTTCATTTTTGTTGGAAGATTGGTATCCATTTAAATTGGCCCACATGCAGGTATAAGTAGAAGATCCATTGTGTGATCGTAGGCAAACCAAACTTTTCCATGAAATGTTGTACTCAACGTGCCAGTCGACGGTAGTGCGAGTGAATCAGTGTGCCATCGGATTCTTTAATCACGTTGCCTACTCTTGGCCGCCGTAGACCAATATTCCTAATTAATCGGTTTTGGTTGTGATCGTTGCTGGTAGCCACAGTTTTTCCCACTTCTAAGCATTTCACATGCCACCAGTGCTCGTCATTATTTCTTAAGCCGACACCTCATAGATATACGCGATTCTTTTTGTTTACGTCCAGAGGGATGGATCTGCTAGAACCTATCAGCGTAAATAAGGTCGAGGATGCTCGTTATTTCTGACGACCGTATAACCTGGAGTCCTTAGATCTGGTTAATGCTGACTGAAGAGCTCCTCGAGATGCTGTGATAGCCCCTTAGAAAGCGCGATTATCGCCTGAGAGCAACTGCAAAGGAAGCGCGGTTTCCGTGTTGGTGACCGGAGGCTGCGAACAAACAAAGGCCAGCGCAAACTAAAGCATACTCTGAGTTCATAGTAGTGGGTCAGAATAATCAATAATCCTCGGGTGATCCTCGCCATCGACTTCGAGTGGTCGTGCGGTCAATTTATATCCAGCGCTGTCGATTCCAATGGGAACACCGAGTGAGCCACTGTAACTTCTTCCGACAAAGGTGTGTTTGCCGGAAACGGACGTGAATGAGAAGGTGTGATTGACTGAGACAGCACATGGGCCTCTGAGTTGCCGTTCCAACTCTGGTAAACAGCCCGGTTGGGTGCTAAAATCAATAGCAACGAACACAACGTCTGCTGACCACACACTTCGATCTAGTCATGATAAGTTCCAACAAAACTCATCTTTGGTCTCAGAAGAGCCGCATGAAATGATATGGAGAATGAATATCGGCGATTCAGTCGACTGCTACTAACGAACTATGAAATGCTCAAACGAACTCCACTTAAACGACTGTTGGCTGGGATCCACTCTAATAACAGCTCGGCAGAAACTATGAAGAAGAGAACTCAAGACTGGATCATATGATACTCCAAGAGTAGAGTAAAGAAACGGTTGGTACATAAGTGATTTCACGAATGAAGTTTACATACGTGTCACGGAGATAAAGTATGCATTTATTAAAGGTTCTAGGACTCCCAGCTTGTAGTTAGTTGTAACATCCACCATTGTCTATATATGAAAAGATTGATGGTTTACATGGTCACTAGTAGGAAGAACGCTGAATTCGTTTGGGTGAGCGATATTTTGGCGCTCACCAAACAGTAGATGGATTTTTTCTTTCGGAACGCAAACCGATGCAACTGACTCAAAAGTCTCACCTACATAACAGTGTTGCGTCAACCTAGCATGGGAACTCTGAGCAGTAGCATGTTTATCACTACTCATCCTGCTCGAAGCCATGGACAGCGTTCTGATTACCCTACATGACGGTCATAGCAGTATGGAATTCGTATCACTTTTGTAATTCGTTGGATTGGTGGGCAGTTACTGCTACGGACCCCACCACTGAGCAGGAGGACGATTGCGATTCTCAACTAACCTTTGAATCTGACAAGGGAGAGGGACTGAAGAGAAGAGTTTGTTTGCATCAGTTTTGTTGTCCCTGATTTTCTCCAAGTTGGCCGTCAGTAGAAATCAACCACAAGCAAGAAGAACTGGGGGACTAATTCGTCAGATTTCCCTCTATTGGCTATTCTGGCGTGACGGAATTTTCGGATTGAGATAAAGCATCCCTTGTTACCCGTTGGGGGCAGGCAAGCCGCCGCACCATATCGAGGTGCAGTCTCATTGTTTCCAATCCCTCGGATCCGGATAATTCTCACGACCAGATAGTATGAACTGAGTGAGAAATCGTCTGACCACTCAAACAATCCGTTTTCTCCATACCCGCCGTTTGGAATGAAGCACTACTATTGCCACAATAAAAACAGCAACAGTGGAAATTAGTTTTACCTACTGGTTTATTGTATCAAATTCTGTTTGCAGATAGATAGCATTTGTTATAAATCAATATGAAGTCTTAATTGATCAGTGAGCATAAAGTGCACAGGTAAGTCTGTGCGTGCTACCTTCGTACTAGCTTTGTGCAAGTTTGAGTGCAAGGACCACTGATTTTCTGTGAGTCCGGGAAGCTTGTGAGATTTCCCAACTAGCTCTAGTTCGCGATATGGTATTGGACAGTGTTGCGTTATTATTGCAACAAAAAAATAACTGCTTATTCGCAGAGCGCACGCTGATGGTAGCCGATTGAATAATCAGTGAGCAAGCAATGCAACGGGGACTGCACTGGCGGAGGACTCTATAGCTAGTCTACTCAGAGGAATGGCAATCGGCTGGACCGAATGTTCTGAGGAGTTCAAATTGGATCTGACCAGTAAGTTGCGTGTGCATATTTATTCACTGCTGTTACATATCTGTCACATGGATCCGTCGTCAGTTTGCAATTTATGGGCAAGTCCATTTTCAAGCCAACTGACCATACACGCATTTGGTTGATCCACGAGAATGCGATACTACATCAGTCTCTCCGAAACGATTTTACTTGCTATGTGACGGTTCCTAAATATTCGCCAATGGAAACAGTCGAGGTGACAGAGGCAGTAAAAATAATAGCACCGGTAAATTCTTTCTTGTCAGTGGGGGAATTCGATCAAATTGGACACGGCAAAAACTAGAACTACTGGTATTACATCGTCACTTCTCTTGATCAAAACCCTACCCGATAAACAGATCAGAAAGAAAAGAGGAACGATTTATTACAGAATTTATTTTTAATTAGCTTCTCGTCGCTTCTGCAATTTAACTGATTCGAAGTATGAAGCACCGGATCAAGGCAGAGCTGTCTGCTACTGGGCGGGTCTCTGGGTTGCGGATAAGGGAACAGTGGTTAGCCATGAATGAGGTAGGCTCAAGCCTACCTAATAAGTGGGCGCGGACAAGCAGTGACAATGTCGACAGCACGGCAGGTTTTCGCCTGGCGAGCGATCTCCTTAAGAAACACCACAAGAGCCCGCTAACGCCAGTGACGTGGCCTACCAACCAAATAAGGTCATCTCCCCCTTGTCATGACCGCTGACCCGAAAAGGGTTTCCAGAAGAGGTGCTTGAACCGAACATCTGACCATCGGCTCGTCTGGAAAGATTCTGTTGCCCTGCAGAAAGAGCTTGGTTGCAAAAAGGCTAGGGGCGCATCCTCGAAAAAAAGACCTATTCTGGATCGAATGACCGAATAGCACAGCAGCCCACAACGCATACAACTACGATTATGGCTTAACTTTGTGGGAACGTTTCTTACTCTCCAAGTATTCACGAGAGCGGCCTTCCACTCCATACAACCGTTTGTGCCCTGTTGATTGGCATCCCCCAAACACACCCCCACAGCCGATTCCCTCACATTCTTCGGATTCTGCACTTGGCCATGCTAGTGGAAGTGTCACTAGAATGAGCCTTGTTTCTGTTCTCTAGCGTTCTTCCCCAGAAAGCATCCGAATCTCACAGAACCCCCTTCCACTAACTGATGCACTTCTTCGTTCTCGATGGCCCTTCAAACGGACCAGCTTCAGTGTGAAAGGACTGATGGCCAAAGGTCAACAGGGATATTCAGCCCGTACACTGGAGGCCCTAGCCATCGATGTATGCTGTATCCAAGACGTTTACATTCAAGACTACAGCTTCGTTATCCGACTGATATCCCCGTGAGGTTTCATCTGCGTCTTTCGAGGGACGCCTAGCCTGAGACTTCTGGCGTTGCTGCCTTTGGTATGGCTCTCAGTGAAAGGGCTGAGACTGCACTAATTGACTGTATCCCAGTCAACGACCGGCTATGCCCACTGAGACTCAGAGGTTCACGTAAAGTAAGTAACCGTCGCTCTGATAGACTCAACCTAATTGTTGTCTCAGCGTACGTGCCAACGGACTGCAGCCCAGAGGAAGCCAGGGGCATTTTTTATCTAAAACTGCACGAGTTCTAATGTGCAACAAGTGAGAACGACAACGTAATTTTGGCAGGGAACATGAATGCTAGGGTAGGTCGGCTGTCCTCAAATAAGGTGCATCTAGGATGCCCTTTGGTCTCGATTCCTGTTGTTCCGAAAACTGGGGAACGGCTTTTGGCTTTGTGTTCAGAC
>LUCM01011183.1:0-18964 GCA_008360955.1 Fasciolopsis buskii | reverse complement strand
AGAGAGAGAGAGAGAGTTGAGAAGGCGTGCACTGAGTTAATACGTTTATCGTGACGTTTCGATCCAAACTAGGACTCGTTGTTAAAAGTGAATGAGTAATTGAATGGGATCGCTAGTTCCGTTCGGTCTTGTGCACTGTCCGTCTTTTTGTCTCTCTATTCTGCATCTGGGTCTTGTTAAGATGACGTAATGTTTGTCAATCTCGACATGCCTACTGAACGAGTTATTCGAGTGGAGGGCTTCAAGAATCAGTCGCTCCCCCTTTCTGTTTGCCCGGCTGACTACCTTTGCGTTGTTGATATTGACCTCCTGGCCTGTTTGTGCACAGTGGTTCCATATCTGCGAGTGTGGGTCAGCGCGTCGTAGGGCTAAGCTATGTTCGTGCAAGCGTGTGCGTAATTGTTTGCTTGTCTCACCGACATACTGTTTGTCACATCCGAGGCACGGAATGGCATAAACTACCCCTGACTGGTCGTGCTGGTCGACGCGATCTTTTCCATTGAATAGAACAGATCTCAGGGAGCCGGTCGGTTTGTGGGCGATTGTGATATCTAGTGGACGTAGGATGCGTTCGACCGCTTCGGATACTCCCCGTATGTATGGAAGTACCACGATCGATCTGGTCCTCTTTGTGTTTGCCCTCTGCCTTCTGCGAATACAAGCGTTGATGAAAGACTTTGGATATCCATTGACCGCAAATAACCTGAACAACCTAGATTGCTCTTGTTCCCGTAGGTGCTGTGTACTGCAGTGTGTGTCGGCTCGATGGAACAGGGTACGCACACAGCTCTTTAGGTGGCAGGTTGGATGGTTGCTTTTGAAATTGAGTATGCGGTCCGTCGTCGTCGGTTTTCTGTAGACGGTTGTCTCTATGCTCCCGTTTGGTTGTCTCATAATTAGTACGTCGAGAAACGGTAGAGCCGAGTCTTTTCCTCCTCCTTGGTGAATTTGATGCTGGGCCCTATCGCATTTAGGTGTTGATGAAATTGGTTCATTTCTGTTTTTTCTAACACAACAAATGTATCATCAACATATCTGATCCATAAGCGTGGGCGGCTTGTTTCGAATGCCTTTGTCTCGAATTGCTTCATGGTTGCATCTGCTAACAAGCCTGATAGGGGTGATCCCATGGGCGTTCCTCTTATTTGTTTATATACCGTCCCATTGAACTGTAGGTATGTTTCCATGCACAACTCTATCAAATGCATTATATCGTCTTTGGATATATATATATATATATATATATATATATATATATATATATATATATATATATATATATATATATATATATATATATGAATCACCGGATAGGTGACAGCCATGCCGGATAAAGAACCGGGTGAATTAGGAATTGTGACAGCTGGAACGGTCAATGGAACAATGAAGCAGCCAGTATCATTTGGGCGTCCCTGGTAGATCTATTTATCGCCTGAGCTATCCCTGAAAACTGGATATTCCAGTGGTGCATCTGTACGGGTTTGGCCGACGATTTTTGTACATACACGAAATTATTTGGTATTTTTCAAAGGCAACCCGTCAAAACATTAAAGAGCGCAGAAATTTAGCCACTATCGATTGTCTTCCAAGACCGGAATGCAACGATGCAGACAGCTTGTTTCATCTGCATGTTTGTTGCTTCTTCAGTACTAACATACCGGCATCGATATCCAATAGCCCTGAACTAAATGTGCTTGAAAATGTCACGAGTCTGCGGCAGGAGGGTAGGTTGTGCCGAAGAACCACAATAAGCGGTTCTTCCTGGATGGTCAAATCACAAATTGAGAGCCCTATACAACCCTTGTCCGAGACAGCTTCTTAAGACGTTGGATTTCAGTCCCTCATATTAAATCTTATCTGCCCTTAAACTTCATAGACTTTTTCACTATCTATCATGTTTCTGTTTGAAATATATCGAAAATAATAAATACATTGCTTAGAATTACACAAATTTGTCATTCTTGCTTAAAGGTCAATTGTTCAATTAATATACTGTGGCTTTTATGCCATCAATAAATCAAATTTTGCCGCATTACATGTTTTGATACCTTGGAGAGTGAAGAAATGATGTTAGTGTACCGGAAAGTATCCGAATGAGGCACAAGAAAACAGTGGGAAAAATCTCATCTTCACTACTTCACAGCTGGTTAAATAAAACAAGTTATACGCGCCGACAACGAGATAATGGAAAAATAGAAAATTTGATAATAATGGGAGTTGCCATTACAATTAGGTAATGTAATATTCCGTCTTATCTCCTGCGAAATCGGAAAACCCGAACCTTGAGTACCCTCGGTTAGATGTATGTCCACAAAAAAGCATCCTCTTTCCACCATAGATCCTGAAGCAAATATGTAAAACCTCAAGTTTATTCTGGATCCATACTCGTGACTAGATGACGTGATGGTCATTCGTACAGGACTATTAAGACGAAATCTGACGTTGTTTTATATCTCATGACACAAATGATACAGTGGTGCTGTGAGCATACAATTTTCATGGGGATATCGTTCCGAGCTTGAACGACGCACAGACTATAACCGGCATACGCAACGCGAGTAGATAACCGTCGGCACATTACACAACTCAAGTTATGGATAAAATGGATTACTGCATCCGACGATTCACAAGACACGATAAAAGAGGTTGACCTACGTAGGTGAACCAAGACTATATGATAGGATAACCGAAGGGACTGAGTAACCGCAGAAAATTGCACCGTAAAATACGATTAATCAACATGTCGTTGCTACGAGAGGAAACAATTTATTCCTATGGATTGGGGTAAACATCTTTTAACCTCAAATAACATCATGGGAGCTCAAAAACAGGGATCGCGTAAATGCAACTGAGCTTTACTTGTGAGGTTCAGATATATGAGTTATTAGATGGGTTGTGGTATGTTGGAACACTAACGAATAAATAAGCAGATGAGTGGATAATGGGCTTTTCGGGGCTAGTGAGTGAGCAACCATCAGAAAGCGGGTTACCCCGAGAGATCGGGGTGAGGGAGTTAGCTAGCTCAGTTATGACATTCACTGAAGCTAGTGTTATAACAACTGAAAAGATAGGATCAACAGATGACATAATGGATACAGAAAGACTCAGATATGGAAGTTATTATGCCACCAGCCTATATGCGAATCGTTTGATACAGCGTGGTATAGCCTCGATGTAGCCTGAAAACATAACCAGCCAATCAGAAGCTAGAGGGCTCACAAATATGTTCAAACGTGCCCCAGGCACATTTTTCCCGGAAAAAAATTCATCACTCAAGACTCTTCGCTTTTTATTCATGATTTGTAAATAAATTTGAACGAACATGTCTTCCAGTTGTCGTGGTCTTCTCGTTACCCTCAGCCCTGTAGCTTGGGTCTGAGTTATTCCAGTACGTAATGACAGCTCCTAATCGTCCCTTGTTGCCATTATTTGGAATACACGTGTGGTATTCGCGATTCAAGGTTCAATTCTTAAGCCGAGTGGTATGGTCAAAAACCTGAGTTAATCATATAACAAAACCGAAACAGGCGAATATGTGACATAGTCCAGGGCCACAAATGCACATCATTGGGAGCAGGGGGGACAAACTTGAGTTTAATGAATATCAATGCTTTACGCATACGACAGCAGTAAAGGTACATATGATGCATGAGGCAACGTGACCATAGTTGGCTTTGCGTGGGATATTTTGGGAATAACTCCGAAGATAGAAAATTTGCGGTCGTCACCAATATCATATTATCTGTTTGTATGCATATTACACCTGCTATATTTAGACAGTCTACGGAACTGAACTAAGGTCACACCATATCACGTGACCTCGTTTAATCATTGTACTTCATTGTTTAAATGAATTGCCTTGGTATCTGAAACAGGCATGACGGCGGAGAGCAAATGAACAATTGCAACGAAACCCGGTTACAAATTTAACGTACGAGGAAGGTTCATCTTTCCCTTATATGTGCATGGTTTGCATAAACTATAACAATTTCCAACAGAATTTGACCTGAAAAACAGTAGTTATTGAGGCGCTTTTGCATATCATTGGGAAAAATTGTTTAGACTTTTAAGCAACGCAAGCAATTTCCAATATATCTTACGTCTCCGAGGGCAATTGTTTTTTCACATTATCAGAGGGCCTCATCACGTACACGTGCATACTCCTGCATACATCCACACATTCAGAGATTGTTTTCTTTTTTCATTATCTAAAATGTGACAGAGGTTGATAAAAAATTGTAGTAACTATGCCCAAATTACAAAATGTCAGCATCCGGTGTATTAATTTATTCTGAGTCGAAAGTAAATTGGACTGGCAACTCGGTTTGATGAATTTTGATAATCCCCGAGTGGGAAAGAAACTAGTTGTACCGAACCCTAAAAGTACACGCTCGAACAAAAGCGGATAAGCAGTCAAGGTTAGTGACCGGTTAAAGGTGAATAAACGGATCGAGAATAGCGATAAAATGAACCAAATGAAGAAAAAATACTGGGTGAGTGTACCAGGTTTATCACCACTTAAATGGAACAGAGCAGTAGTGTCTGAATTGATTAGTCTTCTATAAACGGACACATATCCACACAAGTGCACTGTCAGTCGCTAAGCCATCATGTGACTTAAGGACACACCTGAGAGTGGATATGTACACACGTGGCTTAACGCTGAATTCGCACTGAATTTCGTCAGGCTTGTTGATTCGACCGTACAAGTTTGCGCCATAAGCTAACTTCTGTCATTGTTTCTCAGTTTATAAACTGAGCAAACTCTGGTTGGTTAAATGAGTCATGCAAACTATCCATAAGCGGTTTGCCTACACTGTGGTTGTGTTGCTTTACTCAAGAACTGATCGAAACATTAAAGGACTGGTGAAATCACGTGAGTAATCCATAAATTCACTACGTTGAAAAACGTAAAAATTAGAACTTTGTGGAGAAGGGATCTTAGAGATTTTCGGTTGTGGTGTCCGGATTCGAAATCTACCTTCATCGACGTTACCAAAAACGCTAGGTTTTCAGTACAAGAGGCAATCGAAACAGCTAATTTTCATCAACAAGTGCTAATTCAGAGACCTGGAGCTATTCGCCTTTCCATTGTTCCACTGGTAGTGAATGAAATAATTCAGAGGTACATTGCTCAAAATTTATTTTTTACTTAAATTCTATCTAGGATGAGGAAATATTTCCGTCAAACAAACAGTGAATAGGAAAGATATCATTCAGCAGTCTTTACAGCCCTGCAAAAATTCGATAATATAATGCTAACAGTTCCTTGCAATAAAGTGCGAGATATTTTTGATCATAGATTACCATTCTTGTGAGGGACTGACTGTTCATCGGTCCTAATGATGTACTCACGCTTCACACTACTCTGATCAACATGCTGTTCTTTGGTATAGAAAGCCAGAAAACTTAATTTGCAGTTCACTCCAAATGAAATTCATGGCAAAGAATCGATATTAACCAAAAAATACAATCATTTGCTGAGATTTCCCATTGCATAACCTGAAAATGTCAAATGGAAGCTAATCACGGTCACCCCGCAGAACTTGTGTCTCTTTCGAAACCGAAGCGGATTTGTTCAAAACTCGTGATCACCGTGACTGACACATCTCTTCGTCGATTATTTCACCGAAATTGTGTAAAGCATTCGGAAATAATTCATACTAAACATTTCTTCCTTGACCCAATAAAACAAAGCCAAAGGATGAACTTAAAAATAAAAAGGCTGTTTACCACCCTCCTCTTCTCAATGCCTCAAAGGGTAGCGGTAAATGTCACAGTATCTAACCACAGATGGTTTAGCGGGGAAAACAATGCATCACTTACCTAAAAACCTCATGCCCTTAGCTAGCCACGATCAAAATTCTCTAGGACGTCGTCTCTGGCATACCTATTGTTGTTTCAGTAGATTTTACCATGGGAACCAACGCGATCAAAAAAGAGCCGGTTTCAGATAACAGGCAATAAGTACTATCGCTTTCTCAACACGGCTGAATGACAATTGTAGAAAGACGGCTAAAACTTTATACAATAAATTCAGCACGATAGGTGCATATTACTGAAACTGGACTGACATGGCTAGAATGAGCAGCAGAATCATTGCCACCAGATGGTCATTCAAATATAAAACACTTTTTGGTAGTGATTTTGATATAGGAATGCTTTCAGTCGCATTAGGATTTTGGTTTTCATCCAAAACCGGAGTGGTATGGATGAAAAAGCAGATCTTTAAATTGTTAGCCTGAAACTGAGTGATAGTTTATGGGACACTTTTCGCATCCATATAGTCTTTTATAAGAGATAATGTGGTTAATCACTTGTTGATGGCAATCTGTTGCCGAATCAAGTAAGGACGAAGCACTTTTTATGACGATCAGCTGTCAGTGGTCACTTTTCATTCGTCATATTTTTCTAAAATCGTGCTGATGCTAAAAAACGGCATCAGTTCGAAAAACTAATGAAGAATTCGCAATTTTGAGTCGGTGCAACATGGATTTTGAAATGTTCCTTGGAAAGATCACGTCTGTAAGTCACAAGATCTTTGGAATTGAACGACTTTATTGCAATTGCCCCTCAGAAATGACAATGTAAGTTGACTAAAGAGTCACCTCCCGAATGCGGCCATCAAACACGGACACCACTATCGCTGGCAAAAGAGCCGCTGCTGTTTTGTACCAAATCGCACATCATTTAAATGCATATGCGGACAGTGGCTAGTTTATATAGGAAAAAAGAAATTTTCACCATCAATATTTGAACAAGTTGCAATGCAGCTTCAAGGAAGATTATTTTATCAGCTGAATTCCAGTGGGTCAAACCACCTATCATTCAAAATCTGTTTGGGACAAAGCATTGTGCCCATCTTTACTCAAGGTCGCTCGGGATATGCAGGGTACTCATCAATTTGTATTAAAAATATGAAGTCCACCGATAGCTATATAATGACAGTACCGTATTTTCTTCCGGATTCGTCTTTTTGTTCTGATAGGATCCAATCTAATAGCGCGAAGGGTAGTTGTAGGCAATGAAAAAGATTGACCACTATGTTCTCCTCAGTAGTATGTTTTGCATATGGAGGGATGAACAAAATGTTTCCGGAAGCACATTACCGGTTTCGCGGTTAGTGCTGCTTTTCAGCATGCGTACCCAGCATTGTTCTGTCGAACCATCTCAATACTAATGCGGTCGGTTCTTAGTTTCTCACTAGAGCCTCACTTGAATCGTTAGGGGTGTGAATGGGTGGGAAGTCCATTTAAGAATCACCAGGTGATTTGTCGGAGGATTTTCGTCGGTCAGGTGATTCTAAAATGGACTTGTCATCCATTCACGCTCCTAATGATTCAAATGAGACTCTAGTGAGATTTACCAGCATGTTCATAATTCGGAAAAACAATACTAGCCTCTGCATTTATGCACACTTTTAATGTTGTTAATTTGTTGTGATCCATATGAATCTGTTAGTTGGAGTATGAAAACACCGAGATCAGGAGTGTTTGCATGGAGCCGACAATTCGATTGTGAACCTGCGCTGAACAAGGTCACACATAGCGATTCAAACGCCGGCTCAATTAAAACATTTCCGACCGCGTAGCGTTCTCACATTTCTATCATTTCAACTAACTTCATCTGGCTCATCGTTTTCTTCATGCAATCCGAAATACCCTCAGTTCCGATATATTCACGCACACATTTGCTTTGTTCTTCACATATTGTATCAGCATTTATATAAACATTCAGTGAAATTATATGCACTGTGATAGTTCTGCCTACGTCACCATCAAACCCACCCATGATCAGTCAGTTTATGATATTGCAACATTACTCAATCAAGTATTGGGAAGGTGCCCTTCTCGGCTTCCGTTGATGTAGTCTGTAGTTATATAGACTTGTTTGTAAACCATTTGTGGTTACGCATGACTGAACTTCCTAACATTTGTATCCACGTTGTCCCGGTTACCAAGGCGATATTCCACAAGATTGTGAATTCAACCTGGTGCTAAACTAACCACTCAAACGACTACAGATAAGTTGCATTCATTGTCATATCATGGCAATATACTGCACTCGCCGCCAAACGGTTTTCGGTGCTTTCGTTGATTTCCAGCTATTGTTATGCGGGAACCCACAGGTCATTATTCTGGCGGTTAATTCATATTCAAGGGATGAAAGTCACTTTGGAGCTTCGTTTTTAACATGGAAACAGTTGTTGCGTGGTGACTGTTTCCAGTCAGTAGGGGGTTCTTCAAGTCCTTGCAACGCAACCTGTGATGATCAGAAATCCTCCGCATATCTTCGGTAGAGCATTGCTTGTTGGACTGCGTTCGGTTGGGCAGTTAAACAAACGTTACCTTTTCAGGAAAATTCATCCTAGTTCATCCATGCTGATTCTTCATTCTGCGACTACAGCAGATCGCGTGATGAATTTCGTTCATTTCGAGTGAAAACTCACTTTAATTGATGTCGACCAATCTTGCTTGATTGGGGTAGCATCTCTCATAGACCTATCATTCGGGGTCGTACTTGGGCTGCGATGTGACGGCCAGTCCCCTCGTTTGTCATTGAATACTGTCTAGAATATAACGCAAGCAAAAACACTAGGAACGCTTTCGTTCACTACCCATCTGGCTTGCTTAGAATTTTAAGAAGTGCTCTCCTGGAGCGGCAACAACCTCCCTGATCCAGCTGGCTAATCTGCATCAACCACAATCTACGCTCGACGGACGACACTACTCACGTACACACATTCACTCGCCGTACTATAGGTGAGGTCCCCGCAGTGCATTATTTGTTCGAAGAATTTAACGCTCATTCCCATTATTTCCACATCTCCTTGACCCAAAGTTGACGCTAGCACCCACAACTTCACCGACTCACTGACTTGACCTCCATATAAGCTCGCATGCACACACGGATGCTCGAATGCTGTTCTGTTGACCTGGCATCAAGTGCATGTACAGCAGCACCTACATACAAAAAGATACAGGCACACTAATACAAAGACCCGAAGACGCCGTCGAGGCTATCGCCCCCTAGCCAAATTTGTGTGTCTCTATGTACACTCATATGCTTGTCAGTCACACGATCACACGACAATCTGTACATTGGAATTACGAGATCTGAAAGGGATTCAGAAATTTGGAAATATTTAACTGTATGTTTTGTCCATTTCGTGTATACTTATTAATCACAGCGCAGATCTCCAACCAACAAAGTCTATCAATCGTATGTCTACTGGGGATCAGGAGGAGAATTCAAGCCCTCCAATTTTGCAAAGAACTAAACGAAGGCTGAGAAGCTGTCATGCGTTAGTCTTATTTGGGGCAAGCCTTGTAATTTTCAGTAGGGAAGTAAAGAAAATAACACATGGATTAGGAATTCCTAAATTCGGACATCGTATCACTTCGTGAATATAGCTTTGTGGGTCGAATCGATACAGCGCGAAACTAATATTTCTAGCAGTGCTTCATTGCGACAGTGAACTTTGATCGTTGTTTCGTTGACCTGTAAAACAAGCTATTTATCAGACCGAATCTGGTCCAGTGGGGGAGAATTGAAGTGGCTAGTGGAAGGTACCTCAGATAAGTCTGTTCGTACCTTATAATTAGATCATTTCGTTATATGGCCAGTAATTAGCTAAGTAGAGGAGTTCCGAAGAACAACACATCTCAACAATTTGCGGTTAATTTGATAAAATGATAATTTGGCAAAAATTCGATCAAGTCAGTTTGAGAACGAAATGCTATGACTGCTTTCTTATAAGACTAGGCAAAATTACTGGTTAGTCGATATCCTCGATAACTGCTCAGCGCTCTCCCAAGCCTCACCATGAACAAGGTTAAACTGTCGAATAGAACTGATGAAACCTCATACAGCGCTCACGGACGTGAGAATCATTCTCAGTCATCAGTTAGATCAGTTTCTCAAGGATGTGTATTGGTCGCAATGGGAAACAATCATAGTCTCAGGATTAAAATGAAAATTCCTTAATTCCCTTATTGCTCTCCGACCCGTCCCCTAATGGTATAGGGAGTT
This sequence comes from Fasciolopsis buskii, assembly GCA_008360955.1. NCBI lineage: Eukaryota > Metazoa > Platyhelminthes > Trematoda > Plagiorchiida > Fasciolidae > Fasciolopsis > Fasciolopsis buskii. The sequence goes on along the minus strand of LUCM01011183.1, from coordinate 8,932 downwards.
ATCACAGAGTTCATTCTCCAAAACTCATGTTGATAATTCATTCCAAACTAATCAGGATAAGTTCGTCCACATTAATCTCGTTTTTTGAAACGATATTATAAATGGTTTCAATTAGAAAATACCAATTACGTCTTATTGGCAAAATAGCTGATCTCAAGAAAGCAACGACTCATTTGTGAGTGTAGATATTCGGCACCATCCAATCTGTAAAAAGATGAGTAACTCTTCCCAGAAGTACGAAGTCGACTCCAAAGTCACGACAAAAAACGACTGGACCACCGAAAATAAAAATGGAAGGACAATCTCACTGCTATCAACATCTAATCCCAAAATATGAAAGCGGATTTTGAAAGGCTTATATGAGAACTGTTCCTCAGTCTGTAAGGCAAGTATCGTAACAAACGGTCCTTGTACATCACTGTCTAGTTAATTTGATGAAACTCAATCAGACAACAAAATATGTCGAAAACTCAAGCTCTTTCAATAACCGATTCGTTGATGAAAGATTATTATTTCAACCAAGGTTTCATCCGAACAACTGACGAACCTTGGTCATTTTTTCGTATCATAATTGACATTCTCCCCCCCCCTGCGAGATGACTGGTCACAAAAAGAATAAAGAGTTAAGTCTAACGATGAAAGTCGTTCTACTGAAGGAAACGAATAACGGCATAATCTAGCGTTTTTTTCCAGAGAAATAACTGATAATCAGAAAGCATCGACTGCTTACTTGATGCTGTACTGACTCCGACCGGTGCAGGAGAAAAAGCCTTCATTTCCGGCCTACTTCTGTGGGAAGAGGCAAAGCAACACAGAGAAAGTGGGTCTACGAAGACAACAAACTCACTATCTCACTCAAAAACGTAACATGGATAGCTCGCAATTATACCGAGCTTCTTAATGGCAGCCACAAACAAATATGCAGTCTCACATTTTCCCTAAAAGGGACTCGTTGCACGTTAATATGAAGGTGTGCGTATTCAAGAAAACCCATAGAAAACCATCGATTATGCACTCCTCTATTTCCCAATTTATCTAGCTGCATTGAAAATGAAACTACTTTACATCATTTGCCTGTTCTTTTACACACGCAATTAGGCGATAGCTACTACTGAACAATAAATAGTGCCCATTGTAAAAATGATTCGAATAATCAAAAGTGTGGCCGTTTATCCTGAACGAAATATATTGTCTATATTTGACTACAACACGGTATTTTCTAGCCAAAACAGAGTTTATCCAAATTCATGATATTTGTTTTCATTTAGGCAAACATCGGGAGTGGATGTAGTCAACAGTTTGTGAGCACTGCCCAGACTGGTTTTCGTATGAATCAGATGATTTGAGCATTATTCCCTTCTGATTGGTTATTGTAACAACAGAGCTAGATATTCCTGCCGGTCGATTGCAGTTGCCACATACCAATCCCGCATACCTACACCAAACAAAGAGTCACACAGGAAAATAAAAAAACGAATAGAATGCGAACTAAAAATGCACTAGACAAGAACCATATTACAAACCTAAATCATATCTTGTGGCTCAAAAACAATTAGGTTTACCGACGAAACAAAAAGATTTTACTGTAAGAGGAATTAATAATTCGTGGATGCATCCATTTCCACGTAATTAAGTCATCTGAAGTGCGAAAGTTCTAGTTAATTTGTTATTCTTCTAGTCACCCTCGGCTATAGCCATATTCTAACAAAAAGACTAACCTTTGAGTGCAATCTATCTGCACGCTCAGCGTCGCAACCAGACAACCAGATTCTGCTGCAAACTTAGTCTGGGTTTGAAAGTATAAGAGAAAAAGGGCGGTCCTATATGAATTCTGTGTTCGGTGTGCAGTGGTCACGTGGACGGTTTAGAAACCACCAGTTACGATTGGATGGTTACATTTTACCTGGACCGTTCAAATGAAAAAATAAATGTTTGCGCACATCCCGTGCGTCTGTCACAAGTGAATCGCAAGAATGAAAAAGAAAAGAATAGATATTTTTCATAGCGTTAGTCAGGGTGACAGGTGCAGCTAGGCTTCTCACGTGTTTTGCATCAATGAAAAACGATGGAAAACTTCAGGTCGTTTAAGCAATAGACACTGAGACGAAAGCACTTAGTTCAAGGAAATCGCTTGCCAGTTGACTTGAACAGAACAAATACCCATTCAAAAAATGTCCCCATTTCGACAACTAGTTGACTGGAATTTTAGCCTCCATAAGCCGGTCAGACTTTATCAGAACTCAAAGTAATGCATATAAATAAGTCAAATAGTGACAGTATGTTAATCCCAATGCTTCAAACGCATTACTAGCACCGTTATTCTGAGGGTCGGCAGCGTTTAACGCACAGAGTAACCAGTGATCACCGCTGTGATCCTGAAAGTGGATTCTCAATCCATTTACACTCTTGCTATATATGTATATACAGAAACATGGCAGAAAAAATGACGATAAATAGAAACGAACAACTCTACTTATGGATAACTACACCTCTTTTAGATCTCCCAAACTTCTCTGCCAGGTCATTAATCGCATACCGTTGTCTTTATTTTCTCTGTGAACGCAATACTAACCAGTTGCACTGCACAGTCATAGTGGTTGCCTTCGGATTATTAGTCTCGGCTCTTGACCAAAAGAATTCGTTCGCGAGGCGCCAGAATGTAATTGAGAGCTCGCGAACTTCTAGGAGACGGTGGCTGATATTTTATTTTCTACAACTTTCGAGCAATTCAAACGAAGAGACCAACACTATCGGCGATCCTGGTTGAGTCAGTGACTAAGTGTGATTTATACACAGCTGCTAGAATACAGTGTATCAAAAGGGAGGAAAGGATCATGTCCCTGTCTAGTGGAGGGTAATACTCGTCTCATGACAGTTTCTTTAGCAGATGTAGGTGGCATTTTGGCGAGGGTGATTATTGGATGAAAATCCAACACATCCTCGAAATGGCAGCTGATTTTTGACGAACAGTTAGTCGATAAGTCTCAGCCCATCTTCCCCAAGGCTAAGCGCCGACTTTCTGGTCGTCTTTCCATTTCCAATCCATGGGCTACAAATAGGATACGCACATTCACACAAAGTACACAACAAGGATCGGTTACTACGTCGCGAAATAATATTTACACTTGAGGTAAGGCAGTTCCTGTGCTGAATTCAGTTCCAGTATGAACTGAGACAGCGATCTTCGCAAGCGTTGCGTAATGCACAAAAACATAACCAACGTGAACAAAGACCCGGCAAAGTGTCATCTGGTATCAGCAGTTGCACAAATGAATTCGTTTTCTACGAATTGCATGCTACATAGCTACCATGTAATCTATTTTGAAATCGATGGTGACAGGCCCCTTCTATGCAATACGTTGTTTCATCTGACGTACACCCTAGGGTGGCTGTGGATCAAATAAGAATAAAAAAATACCCTCTATATCACTTTCCACATTACTTCAGTATTATGTCCGTATTACTGGGAATTATGTCAAAATCATTCTGTAATGCCATCCAAATGGAAGGTCATTTATACAAGTGCAAAACTTAGTGGATCATAGACGGCTATCTTTGCAAGTACGCAATGTAAGAGACACAGGTTATCTATGCTGCGTTGTTGCCTTCCGTTAAGCCTGGATAGGAATCAAGTGGCCCGAGTCGGCCGGTCAGAGACTGATCGTGCGACTCACAAAGGTACTCGATGGCATAGGCATGATTGCCGTTGGACGGTTGAACACGTTGCCGATTCAAATAACTGGACATAAAAACAGACATCGTGAGTTAACTGATGTTGCTTACCCCGATCATACATGTGTAAATAATAGACATCTGCCAGCCTTTCTTCGACCTAATGAAAAAGATTACACGTATTCCAGGACCTTGGATATTGTATCGCTATTCTCCCGCATGTTGCTACATTGCACTGAAGGGCTGTTAACAATAAATACTAATTAAATGCAACCAATTGCGGATACTTCATTCATACCACCTAATATATATCACACCTAAAATTTGTGAACAGATGCATCTTTACTAATTTTCAACCCAAATACGGCTAATCTTGATTTATTTCTGAACCAATGTGGGAATTGGTACAAAATACATCAACTCTTCTATCAGCCCTTCGGTTTAGGGAGAAATGAATGTTTCTTATGTGAAGCGATGGATGATAAGCAATAGCGAACTCGTTGTGAATACATTTGAGCCAGTGCTGGTTAGGGCGCGTATCAAATACGACAGGAATAGGGCAAGAATGCATTCCCTATTGGTATTCATCTGGCGACACCGTTGGATCTCGACTCAGAAATTTCGGCTCATTCTCAACAGCCAGTCATTCCTATCGGGTTATTATCGATATCTGACACTGTCCATGAAGAACTGCTGAGGATCCTGAAGAAGAAAATGAATTACAACACCGTGGGCAAGACCAAAGGATCAAAGGAAAAAAATAACTTTTGTTTGTAAAATTTGCGCGAGAGTGATTCAACATATAGAAACTCGGAGCGATAAGTGAAAACATCAAAGAAATTCTAGACACTCACTTCCGTGCAAACGCAAACAGTTACTAACTGCACACATTACAGTTCCAGTTTCAGTTACGTCACAGTAACTCGATCGAACTTGGGCTGCTACCTCACAGTACCAACTACTCCAGAGAGAAAAAAGAAAAGTATAAGTAATGAAAGATCAAATACAATGCAGTAAGTCGGACAATCATTCAGGAGAAAAAGTATTTCGAATGCAAGACCTCTACTGACCGCAGCACTGAGCCATATCATCTACTGTCTCCAGAAGGCGATTGGGGAATCATGTAGACCCCAGCTCGGAAGTCTAACTCCACCAACACAAGCCAGTCCACTGGCTATCCCTATATAACCGACGGACAACCTGGACCTATGCCTCAAGTAGAACCTTCTATGGAAAACAGTATATAGCTTAGCGCATGATTAAAGCATTTCCCAACCACTTGAAAATGTTTATGCTCATCACTTCATCTAGTGATTCAAATCGAGGGTATATGTTTAAACGGTTAACCAACGAGTTACTGACAAAATTCTCCCACCGTATTCTACCAATACCACGATGACAACGGTGTTTAAACAACGACATTTAGGATATCTGCCTCCAAAAGGCCACGCTTCCTAACCGCATATCAGGACGGATCTCAGTGTAACTGCATCCGAGAGCACCGCCTTCCATTGTTGAACACTGGGACGATTAAGTCAAAGGTACGGTAGTTTCACACCTAGCACACACTCATCACACCGTGAATGTGATGTAAATTTTTCCCACCCTGTATAAGGTCTAAGATTAAAGTTCAAGAGTGGCAAAGTGCCGTGTCTTGAGCACAGCCAAGGTTATTGTTATCCGTCCTCACAATTCGCCGTTGTGCAATCAAAAACAATTTGTAGTTGCCTTTTAACCATCTTGCCCCCTGTCCGCTCCAATGCAGACCATAGATCAGACAATAACTGACAAAACTTGATCGGGTTATGCATGGAACACCACCAATCCCTCCCACCTATGCTTTTGTCTGACCAATCCAATCACTTAAGATCCCTTTCGAAAAAATGCTGGAGTGTATCAGTATGAATCACCGAAAACGGGCCTATTGGCCAATTTATGTTTTCTCAAGAAAGGGAATTTCTCTGGCACACTTTTTAACGAAAGGCAGTGCCACAGAGATACGAGATCGATTGAGTCGAACGCAGCTTTCAGATCAAGACTGAGCTCGAGGCTCTACAGAATGTGGTGGCCAAGTAGCCACACTGGCTGAAATAAAACCATTGGACGTTAGGGCACAGCGGTCTTTCTTATCTCCCCATCCCAGAAAACATTTCGCATTTATTGTAAGTTTATTCTTCGCATTTCGCTTACTGTGCAACAAGTGGATGAAAAAAGTAAGAACATTGCAGGATCCCAAGTTGCTCAAAGGTCGATATTATTTCTAAATTCGACCCTAATTTTCAATTCATAGCCTGAAATATACGAAAGAGTAGTATAATACTTTTATTGCTGGTGATTTTGCAAGTGAAAAGTGTCAAAAAAGTGAGAAAAAACATGATCAATAACTAAGTTTATTTTATTGCTAGCTATCAAGTAAGAAGCCATATAGGACTCAAGCATTTGTTTCGTAGAAGAATAAGGGGGTGGTTACTGTCATAGTTGGAAATAAAACCCTGACTAAATGCAACATAAAACAACGAAATGCCGCTATGAAGAAGCGTCCATAAGATTGAGGTATTCTGGTCGTAGCCACACTATCCCTAACAATGCGAACAGTTTATACACAGAAATTAAACTCATATTTAGGTGCCCCTTACAATCAAGGCTACCCACACTGAAATCAGTAGCTGTGGACAATCATTAGCACCTCTGAGATAAGAACTGAAAAACAATGCTACTATTTATAGATTGCACAGTTCCAACGGAATTTGCCAAATAATATTATTAACAGAAGGTAACTGCTGATCAGTTTTTCTCTCCCCAGGTCGAAGCTAGTGTCATCAGAATCAGATTGCTTGATCCACATGGATATTTTGGAGTAAACTATGGCAAGAACGAGCTCAATCAAGTGTATAATTGGTCAGTTAACAATTAAAGCAATGAGATGATTATGGACTAAACAGTAGGAGCAGATGCATGTTCATGCATCTACGGCAACCAGAGAGAATCTCAAAGCACTATCGGCTGAGGGCCTGAGTCGCAAAAGAATTCCACCTCTTCTGTTGACTACCTAGGTGAAAATAAAGGGGATTCAGATTAAGATCTGTAAAGACACTGCAAAAATGCCTCTTAGATCCACAGTTTAAAAAATTCGACGTTTTTACGTTTTGTCAATCAAATCAACCCTATTTCGATTTTCACGTTGAAAAATAACTTGTAACGTGCTATACAGCTTATCAGCTAATTTGTTCAAAAAAGCCCCTTGGTTTTTCCGACGAGTAGCTTTTAAATGCTGTATATGTATTTCGTTGCAGTATTTCAAAGAAAAAGTTCAGCGTCACGCTGCTGGATTTCATACGTCTTTTCTGATAACGGCAAGAGTGATCCATGGTTCCCCCGGTTGCAGCCAATCTAAGGACTACAGCTCATCAGTCCACATTTGGGCCTCACCGCGAGAGATGCTTACATCAAGATATGTCAAGTGTTACTGAAATAGACCCGCTTAGGAGGCAACTCCATCAGATCCACCAGACCATCAGCTGCTCCAGGCACAATGATGTGATTACCCAAATTACCAAGGCACATAATGGCTGTATTCGAGGAGAAATCGATGGAAGATAAACTAATTCCATTCCATCAATTAGAGTACTTTTCCCATAAGGACGCCAGGAATTTAGGTTACTGAATCACCTACTGGGTTACACATAAACAGTTTCATTATTATCAGCAGATAACCGGATGGGAGTGCCGCATATTTTCAACTTCAAAATAAATAGTAAATTCGATCTCAATGCACAGATTTTGTGCAGTCAATGTGCAATTATTTGATTTGTGCCTACCTGAATATCATTGCTGATGGCACTGAATCATAGTCGCAAAAACCTTTCTTATCACATGATTTGTCATCTTACATGCACGTACAAGCACACGATGTGGGCAGCAGCCTGCAATGGTTGCGATGCCAGACGGCTTTGCGTGGCACACACTGATACTGGGCAGTCGATAGAGTCGAATATTCAGTGCAAACCTCCGATCTTGATCGACTAAAATTTCGCATGAACAGGAAGAACGTTAAACAACTGCACCCACATTGGTAATTCAAATGGATCATTTGTGATTTTCCCCTACTGGTTTGTTTATTCTGATGAACAGTTTGTCATTCAAGTCATGTAGATTGATAACAGGACCGAAATACGTGCTTGGATGAGAATATCAAATTCAGTTAAGGAAGAGCATGAAAGTCCGAAGGTTTGAAGATGGGTTATTTCGTTCTGGGGGCTTGTCAAGAGGCGGATCATGGTGCCAATACTCGCTTTCCTTTAATATTCTCAAGTCGCCAACAATTTACTGTCAGATTATAAGACACTCAGATCAACAAGGAACTTCGTATCAGCAGAGATAAAGAAGATGACTTATTAAATTTCCGACTGAAGTACGATCGGAAAGGAGCAGGGTATCAACAGCGTAAATATCATTCCTTTGTTGTAAGCCTTAAAAAAGCGGTCCATCAGCATATTAAAAAACTGTCACACTTTTCACCAACGAATTCTGCCAGACAGATTATCCGTAATGAGATGCATTAACTGGAACTGTGTTCATGGGCTCCTGGTAACGTGCAATTACCCATGAAGCGTGCAAACTTCAAGAATAAAAACATGTGCCTTCCGTAGTTACAATGGCAGAACATAATCACAGCCTGTCTAAGACTCACACCATTTTGTTGCGTACACGTGGAACGAAAGCGGCTAAGACCCACTGAACTAATGAACAGAACAGGCAGCCATGATCACAGAACAAAAGTTCCATAGACCAGGTAAATTAACGAGTCCAACGGCAGTGAACAGTCGCCTTGGGCCAGAATGATTAGCGTTAGTAAGAAACGACGACACGGTAAAAGATATATGACCGCGAACCGGATTCTATATTCAAGTTACTTTGTTCACGAACAATCACAAACTGAATATCAAACTTTCGTACCTTGTATGAAGACCTTTTCAACCCCACCCTGTTTAGAGACGATATTGAAAAGCCGCATTTTTATGTCAAGCTCTGAACATAAATGTGGGGAAAGCAGCATGTCCCATAGCCGCGAGGGTCCATTACACGGAGGAGGGAATCTCCAACCACGACCCCAAAAACTGGAGTCGCATAGAAGCAAATAAGGTCTCATTAGGTCAGATGTGCTACCAAGACGGGAAACAGCGAGTAGCCGTATACCGCCAAGGTCACAACGAGACTACACCCTGACGTGGTGTGACGGCTTGCGTGCCTCCATGATCCA
>LUCM01011182.1:260427-285742 GCA_008360955.1 Fasciolopsis buskii | reverse complement strand
ATCAAATATGATGGACAGACGAGATATTGCCGGAGCCAAAGTAGTCAAAATCGTCAGTGATGGAAGGAACTAGTTATATGAGTGAGGCAAAGATCAGCAGGGATATAGTGATTAACTGGAGTGGAATTAGTCAACCGAAGAGAACGTCATGCACAGTGATAACGGAGGAGCTCGCAATTGAACAGACAAGCAAATAGAATCTGAAAGCTGCGGAAGGCAGAGAAATACTATCGATTCTGCTGAACTAATATGCTGAGAAGGGAGAGTTTGAAACATTTTGGCAAAGAAAAATGAACTCTCGGACCCGCTGATTAATCGATAGCGGCTGGTGTTAAACTCGACTGGGATGTTTGATGGAGAAGGAAAAGTATGTGTAAAAAGTAAGAAGTTTTAGATAAACCAATCAAGGATATCTTGTATGCTGTCACTCTTGTTGTCGCAGTTTTTGATCTTAAAATGCACATAAGACGTTCCAATAACATTTGTAGCTGTTTTTGAACAGTTATGAAGACCAAAGTGAGTAACAATATCCAAGGGGATCCTCGACGTGGTTTTCGTTGAACGAACCGGTAATGGAGAGCAAGGTCTGGCTAGCAGAAGCGATAAGATAGTAGATTTGGATTTCCTCAAGGGAAAGTAATACTATATCACATAGAGCGTATAGTCTCATAGTGCGGGGTCTGAAACAATGGAGAGACGCAGGCTGGCTTGGGTGCCAGCTTGGAGTTGTGGGATTTAATGAAATCCGTAGAGATATAAATGAGACATTACATCGACCTAGGTTGGTTACACAATAAAGATTCATGTTGGATAAGATAACAATAGTAATTACTAGGATTCAGGGCGTTCCATATGACGCAAAGTAATTCAGCTGAAAGCCGGTGGTGACTACTTCGGAGTATTATCATGATCAGCATGCTCTGATGTGCTTATCTAATAAAGAGAACAGTACAGTAAACGGAGAATTATTGAGGCTGATGTGTTGAGGAAAGAAGTATAGGCTGAATGACAGCATAGATTAGCCTAATTCTGTTTATTTATACAATAAGAATAACGGAGTATCCCTCAAAAACCTAGGAAGTCTAGAAAGTGAAATATGGAAAAAAGGCAGTCTGGAGATTGCCCCAGCTGAGGGGTTGTTGTGAGTGGCAAAGAAAATGTAAATAGATAAGCAAAAAGAACGAGAAGTATGAGAGTGAATAGGAATTGCGGGAGCGATGTCAATAAAAACTAGTGTGTACTTCTGTATGGGAGCTGGGCCTAGTGGTGGGCCAGCCTTAAAATGTTTACCACCATTTCATTTACCCAGCGATCACGAGGTTGATCAACGGGTTATTATATATACGACACTTGGATATACCCGCTAGGGTAAAATCTGTTATGCGCAACTACAGATTGAATTGTATGTGAAAAGCAGGGAGTGGGATTTATTTAGAAATCCACTTGGCTGACTCAAAGGAACTACGCACATTACGAGATATGGTTGTTTGTACATTGGAAAACATGTGTGACACGTGTAGGTTAGGTATTTAGGGCAGCCCCCCCCAACCCCCCTTTAAAAAAAAAAAAAAAAAACCATTGGAAGAAGATGCTGGGGGACGGGTTTCTGTATGCATGAAATGCTGAAATGGAATATTGTACGAAGAGGCTTGACATAAACAACAAGAAAATAAAGCGACTTATATTAGGATTTCGGACGATTGTGTATGAAGTTAGAACGACCTGTGACGAAGAGGTAATTCGCTGGTAGACACGGAGAATATGGGATTGTTCGGTGGAGAAGAGGCGCTATTCATTATTTATGCAGAAAACACGAGGATATTTCTATTCAAGTCGTCGTAGCCAAAGATGGCTCTAAAGTATTTAGAGGGCCAGACAGCGAGCTCACTTGTATATATAAAAAGTCGTGCCACACACATCAACGCTGCTTGTAGAGCAGTCTTTTGAATACTTTCGATGGAGATCCTAATCGGACTTTGACATTTTGGAGTACAGCGAATGCATATCTCAAGGAGTGGTCGAACGCGTTGTTATAAATGCTGAGGATGCTGTCGGATTGTTTTCTGGCGCGAAAAATCAGACTTACATTTCTGTCTAGCTTCAGCCAGGACTGATAAACACATGCTCGAGAAATTTAGAGAGGTGAGTAAGTTGAAGACACATGGTCACGGATTGCGATGTCAATATGCTTGACAAATAGGAAAGATCCGCGGCAACAAAATTAATCCTTATAGGTAAGGACTATTCCGCGTGGCCCACCACTAGGTCCAACGCTTCCAAACTGCAGTATGAGTGCAAACACTATGGGCATTCGCTCGCCACGTCTTTCATCACTCTCGACTTCAGTACTACTCTGGTCATACACCCATTTAAATTCTTTTATATTAGCCTAACACATATTTACAGATTTCTTTTCTTTGTGAAATATTGTTCTCATGGAATTCAGCTGTTCGGACATAACTAACAGCTCGGTTTTCAAAAATGGGTCGAAACTACTGACTCGAGTTCCGACTTCATTCGGCCAATTGAGCTGCTCTCGATTGTTGCACGAGCGACACGCACAATCAGCGCACTTAAACACGAAATGACTTGCAATGCGTTGCTCACGAACAGTTCCAAAAACCCTGCACAGTCTTGCAAAACGGTTTGTGTGGTTTTGAACTTTGTCTCGCATACTCGTGCACTGCGCATTGGTTTGCAAATTCTGATCGCGCCCATCGAATAATCCAACGCGTCACATACCCTTACATACATTCTGATTTTTTATTATTCACGTTTCCTATGCATTATCCACATAAAAACTGATCTTGCCTAATACATGCCTCCCGCAAAACCAGAAAAATACAATATTACTATTTTTATTTTCCGAAATAGCTCTAAGGGCTGCTTATTTCCGAGCTCGATCCCTTGAAGCAGCTATCGGATGCACCGATCTTCAAAAGGGGCAGTCCGAAATATAACTGCCTCCATCAACGCGTCGTAAATAAGCAAAGACGCAATGACGTCCCTAACCTCAAGAGCTACATCTGGAGGAAGACGCCCAGCGACCCATCCAAAATGGCTGTCGTCTCTAGTTATTCTGCAATTTCGGAACTCCAGTTCAACTAGAGTAAACCATAGGTGTGGACTGGACAGCAAAAACGAGGGTATGTGAAGAGTTATCGAAACTGCTGTTGAGTCTGGGAACGTTTTCGCTCCATGGACATAGCACCGTATTTGAAAAGGAAGGAAGTAACGTAAACGAAACGTGCCACAAACTATCGGAATAAAAACCCAGCCACTAAAAATAAATATGTAAATGCAATTAACGAGCAAGGCAGAAAACAACGATGATACTTAAGCGGAAAAAGGAGTAGAGACCAACGTGTCCAGTCAATCACGTCGTGCTCACCATTTCGAATAACCGATCGTTCTTATTCGAATCTCATATTTTCCTTGCCTGCCCTTAACCTTTGTGATCACTCCTGCGTCACGCTTACTGGGGTCGTTACGATTGCAATACTGGCAACCCTGACACTTGACCGGCACAATGAAAAGACAGTCGGAATCGGTAGTAGGTAGCGTATATTTGGATGGGAGCGTGCGAGCGGTGCGTGCGTGAGCAGCACACAAGTGGCGACCACGTCTGGCAGTCAGCTCTCGGTTAGACGGGCGATCTAGAGGAAGAAACCCACGTTTGGTTACAGTGACCCGAGCTTAATACAATTCCATTTCCATTTCCATTTCCAGCGGCCCCAGCAATGCGCTCCTCGTGGTCGGTTTGGAGCTGTAGTTGGATGCGAGACATTCTCTTTCTCTGTGCTATATACCTTGGGCAATCTCGATATCCTGTGTCCTTATAATTCATGAAAGCCCTCTGTTTCTCATTTCCGGCTATCGTGATCCTGCTCCTCCACCATGGTGGTTGCCCCTTTCGCTTGATTCTGTGTAGGGGTGCAACCAAATGTGTTGCTGATACCAGGTTGCTCTTACTTGCCTCCCACTGACGAGCCATAAATTTGATATCTCTCTCTACCCCCACCTAGTTTGGAGACCCAGGCCTAGGAGCCTTCTTTCGTCCATTCCTGAGATGCTCCTGCCATGTTTATCGGGAGCCACCGGTCCCTGCAGGCTAAGTCGCATACGGACTACGGCGTGGTCACTCCATCTATTGGATCTTTCAACTCGAAGCTCTCTATATCAGTCGGCGTTCTCGTTAGCATCAAGTCAGGGATTGCAGATATTTGCCCGAATCTCCATCTAGTCGCTTGGGTAGCGTGTTGAACTATTCCACTCCCATGTACGAGCTGACTCAAAATATACTTATTTTGGCTCATCCGGCGTATGGCAGTCACAAGTGTTGGGTCCAGACCTAGGGGCCAAAGACGCGCCCGCCCACTACGTTCATCTCCAGGCCTGCGGAGTGGTACTGGGCTGCTCTCCTTCACCCAAATTTGGGATTCTCAGTTTTTATGACTTGCAGCGGCGCGGTATCGAATCCTGGGGGCCTTCCTTTGCATTCTTAAACTTGATCTTGCTTATGGCAGTATCATCTCCTGGTGATCGTCTTGATCCTATCGGCCGATGTCAAGAACATGTCCCTATGCCGTGGACTGGCGGATTGCACCAGCGTTGGCCGTGGGTCCCGGCATGCAGAGCCACTGACTCTCCGCCATCTTCCCGGGCGAAGTGCCTCCATGGTAGCAACATGTTTTGGCGTTTCCACCGTTCGAGGCAGGTTTACTGCATGTTACTTCACCGTCCTTTCCCACCTTCATAAGGTTCTCCGGGGTCCAATGCGATATCGCAGGGGTTTTGTAAGCTATTGAGCTCTCGGCACATCTGGTGCAGGGCTCGCTCTAGATCTTGTGGCCGGATAGATGACCTTTGCAACTTTTGGGTCCCATGTTTGCGCAACTGCGCCCCCTTTCTTCATAGGCCCTTTATTTTTTGCCTCCTATTTTATTCCTGGTTTGCTCTTCCACCTTGCCTCTGGTCTCCCTGAGATAGTACTTTCGCCTTACAGCCAGCCACGCTTGCGTTCTCCAAGGGTTCTATGACTGTCGGTCCTATCCGGTCGGATGGGCCTCCGCCAGTTGTCTCTTACGTTACTGCCCGTGCCGGTGCCAGTTACTCTTCCGCCTTGCTGCGCCACTGGCTATCTTTGCCCCATGCGGCCTCTAGTAAACCACTTCTAACAGTGTCGCCCAGTTCAAAGTTCCCCCTGTGATCTGCCCTCAGCAAGGTTTTCCGCTGGCCTGACTGGGTGTTCCTCAGAATGCCACTTCATATGAGCTTTTTGCAAGTTGGGCAAATTCGGCGAAGCTTGACAATGCGGCTCAAAAATATCCTTCCTGATACCTCCAAGCCCACAGTGATAACATTTGCCACACGGGTCAAACTAGAGCCCTGCTACTACCCTGCCTTTGGATCAGGTAGGTCTCCCACACTTCGCATCTTGTCCAGGGCTTCGCACTGAGCTTCTAGCCTATAATCACTTCTCGGTCGGCCTACCCATGGATTATGGAAGCCCCGATTCAAGTAAACTTATGAGCAAATTTACTCACTCCTAGCTCGAGACCAGAAGAGTAGTAGTTCGGAAGCAAAAGCTATCCAGTCAATTACCCTGATGCACTCTCTATCCCCGATTGCCTGCGTGCGTTCCTGAATCCTCTATTCGTGATTTACTAGGTATGAGCTAGCAGGCCACGCCGCCATGGTTGCAGTTCTTCCGCTTTAGCTCATTTGCCGTCTTGCCGTGTGTCAATACACGTTACTCTTGGGGCCCCGTCCTCTGTGTTCATTTAGTGGCAGGCCTAGCTTGAATCATACGCATCGTATACTGTGGTTCCAGCATCGTGTCAGCTGTTGTGCGGTTACGGGCCAGTGTCACCCCTCGTGTATCCAATGCGTGTTGTGATCAATCTGTATGTGCTATCATAGGTTCGACGGCTGTTGTGGTTGCGCTCATAGTCCCAGAGGACTGAGAATTGTGTTTTGTTTTGTGTTCCCACCACTACATTGCATCTTATTGCCGTACTTAATGGGAGAAACGAACGCTTGGGAACAATAATATCTCGCAGTAAGGCTGAGAAGAGATATTCCATCTCTGTTTCTGAATAAGATAGATGACCCACCGGCTTGCATTACCAATGCAGAAATTCTAAACTCGTGACTGGTGTCATTCAAAGTCAGTCATGTGAAAACTGAGATGGTTAGGAAATAAGGTCATACGATGTCGAACGGATTGTCCAAATGCGAATCTCGTATTACCTTTGCCTGCCCTTAACCTTTGTGGTCACTCCTGCATCACGCCTACTCGGCTCGGTACGACTGCAATACTGGCAATTCTGACACTTGATCGGTACAAGGAAAGGACTCTCGGAATCGGTAGTAGGTTGAGTATATTTGGATGGGAGCGTGCGAGCGGTGCGTGCGTGAGAAGCACACAAGTGGCGACCGCGCTTGGCTGTCCACGTTCGGTTAAACAAGCTATCCGGAGGAACAAATACATTTTCCGCTGCAGTGTTGACATTGAACTACGTAAGGTGTCATTACGCCATATGCCGTAATGAGCCGGGTGACAGCGAGTTGCCATTATTGGTCGATAAGACGTTAGCTAACGGATGGAGGTGGAACTCTACTGTCAATAAATGAACGTGTGACGTCAGGCCCAAGCTGCTGTATCCAAGATTTCTCCTGGAGGTGTCGCAGTGGTAGCTATGGGCAAACTGCAAATGAGGTTTAGGTACTGCGTAGTTCAGCTGGATCTTATGGGATCCACGCAACTGGTTACTGCCACCTCCAGGGCATTCCGGCATCATATAGATCTCCCCTCCAGGTCTCACCATCAGTCTGCGGGACCTATCACACCAAACGTGAATTTCGCAGCTCAAATGAACAACTTTTCTCTGGCTTACACGCACTCACTCGAATGACTGTCATTAAGCTCCCCTTACTCTGTCTGTTATTCGTGACTTAAGGCTATATGTTAGCCTTTCCTATTCTTTATACTCCGTTATTTTACTTTTGACCGAATGTCAATCACTTATCGGACTTTAATTTCTAAACCACTTCATTCTTGTTTTTTTTCCAAAAGCTGATGTTTTCCTCTGTATTTACCAGTCTACCGCCTCACAGCAGCGGTAAGGTTGGCTCTACTACACAGGTCTGAAACTTTACCGTTTAGGTCAGATGTTCCTCAACACCGTTATCTTTGTTATATTGATGGAGTATGCTAGCAAAATTTTGTCAGTAACCCAGGTTAGACACAAGATACTTGGCCCGGGGTCCAGCCTGTAGAGGAGACACCGAACGTAAATAGATAAAGATCATCGTCGTTCTGCATCAAGCAACAAGGCAAACCTCACTGACCGCTGCCCTTGTCCCAGAGTTACACGTTTCTATAAAAAGAGTGAATATCCAAGAGGAACAGGGAGTGGACCTACACAAGCGGGAGCAGAAAAGATGTTGCTGCAGCCAACATACGGAACAGTATAACCGCACAAACACACTTTCAATCATTCTGATTCGATAGAAAATGAAAACTTGGTTCATTGCTGTATCCTTCAGTTTCTCCAGTCATATACTTGATGGGTCTCTTGTACCCCAACTGCGAAGACGTGAGACACCTACTTTACCTAAGTTCGCTGTACATTTTCTCATTCCGCGTTACCATGTCATCTGTTGACCTCCACATGGCTTCTCCCATTCAGTGGGAGGAACCCAAAATAGGGCACGGTATGGTAGACCAGTGTTCGACATACGCAACACGTGACCCAACCAGCGTAGTGTACTAGGTTTCATACGATGAAGCAATGTGTTCTGAGGGCCAGCACCTAGTACTAAATTCCTGACTTCTCCATTACTCACCCAATCACTCCATCCAATCTTAGCGGTAATACTTAGATATCGGTATCCGAAAACCTCCAAGCGATGAACATTGGTACACGTACTCAACGTCTCGCAACCATGCAACAGAACTGAGTGCACTGTGGCACAGTACACACGACCCTTCAACTTCAGTGAAATATCAAGTCGATGCCGCAAGTGGTTCAGTCCAGCGTAAGCTGCTCCAGACTTCTGTATACGCGTGTTTACCTTTACTGCCGTGCTAACATCGACGCGGAGCTACCAAAGTGAAATGGGTCCTCTTCGTTAGTTCCTCTCCATCCAGTACCGAGTTTGGGACCACTTTCGTACAGTCCTGTAACAGGGGCTTACACTTTGAAGATGCAAAGCACGTACCGAGCCGAGCTACAAACCTCGAGAGTCTATCTAATGCACGTTGTGCATGTTCAGCGGATTTGAACAGGCACGCAACGTCATCTGTGTAATCTAGGTCGCATAGCTTCTCACCGTTTGCAATTTGGAGCCCCACTTCCTGGAGATCTAAAGCACCCCGTTACCTCATCTCTACCGAAGTTAAACCGGAATGGAGAGATGAGACATCCTTGTCGAACGCCGATAGCTGTTTCGAACGAACTTGAAAGTACACCGTATACCCTCACGCGACCACAGGTAAGCAAGTACAATGCTGACAGCAGTTGCACGAACCTCGCTGGAGTACCACTTCTGTGGAGAGCACTGAATAGTGCTGTCCGATCCATTGAGTCGAACGAGCCTTTCAATTTCGGGACGGCGGTGTGGCGCGTTTCTTGCAAATGAAGAAAAGTAAATATCTGGTCGGTGCAACCTCGACCTGGACGAAATTCGGCCTGCTGTTCGCGGATTTTACTCTCGCGAACCGGTATGAAACGATGTAGCATTATCGAAGTTAACATCTTTGTAACTATCGGAATTAAACTAACCCCACGACGATTGTTACAGACACTCCTTATGTCCTTCTTGACGATGGGTACAATCAGCGACTCGCCCAACAGCAATGAAACGTTCCTCGTTCCAAATATCACCAATCGAGGAGGTAAGAGCTTTTGACAGGGGTTCTCCATCCAGTTTGAAAAGAACTGTGGAAGTTCGTCGGGACCGGCCGCTGTTCCTCTTTTCAGAAGTCGAATATTCGATTCTATTCCGTTGGGAGGGTGGCAAGAGGTTCATCCCAAGTATTCACAACTACAGACGTTGGCCTAAATAAATTAGCGTATGACTAACTAAACTGACCCTTGAAGTGCTCAGCCCAACGGTCCAGCCTTTGTTGTCTACTATTCATGAGCTTTCCATTTCTATCGCACACGACTTCACTAACCGAGCTTCGCCGCCCGCTGGTGTCACGTATAAGCTTAAACAGTCTTTTACTGTTACTTGAAGTGGCTGCCAATCCCATCTCGTCGGCTACCCACAAAAACCATTCAGTGCTGGTCAAATCGATTTGGGAATGAACGTTTATATATATATATATATATATATATATATATAAGCAGGAAGTAGTATCTGGATGCGTAAACAAAATTAGCCCGGGAGCACACGACCGGTTTCGCGGTTATTGTCGCTCGTCAGGTATGCGTACCCGATGCTCTCTTGTCTAAACATCCACATACTTGTACACTCCGAATTGATTGATATTTCTCACCAGAATCGAATCTGTAGCAACAGGAGTGTGCATATATATATATATAATCAACGAATCACAATTGTGGTTCTTCTGTGGACTCTTCGATGAAGAGCTTCCATGCACACTGCTGATGCTGCGGATTCGAATCTGGTGAGGAATATATATATATGTGTATATATGTATCTCTATATCGCATGTCACATGATGACGATGATGCTGCTGATGATGATCGTCAATCTGTGTTGCTTTGAATGCTGCCGTTAAAAATCCGCCCAATCTGTATCGTTTCAGACTGATATTCACATGTTATCTTTAAAGAATTGTGTTATAGCGCGCAAGCTTGGACAGGGTGCATATGGTGAAGTCTACCTAGCCAAACTGAAGGTACGATCCCGCTATTTTCGCTCAGAAATTTACGTATATTTTCAGGGTTCTGAAAAAATGGTGGCCGTTAAGTGTATACCGAAGTCAAAGTTGAACAAGAGAGCCCAGGACAATTTGGTTTCAGAAATCTCAATATTGCAGAAGTTGCGACATCCACACATAGTTCGTCTCATTGATTTTTCGGTTAGCATACTTAATATTTGACTTGCCCTTGTTTTTGTAGTGGGACTCTGAGCGAGTTTATCTGTTTATGGAGTACTGCGCGGGTGGTGATCTTAGTCAGTTTATACGAACAAAACGGCGCCTACCGGAGCAACTAGTTCGGCGTTTTCTGCGACAGCTTGGTACGCTTTTCGTCTTTTCTTCGTATTTTTAGCCTTGGCTCTGCAATATATGCACAAGAAGAACATAGTTCATATGGACCTTAAACCGCAAAACATATTGTTAACATCCGGGACAAATGCAGTCCTGAAAGTTAGCGGTAAGTTTCACTGTATGTGTGTTTGGGGATGCTTGTGTGAATCAGCATCAAAATAATGTGTCACTCAGTGATGAAACCATATCATCTCTGGGTCACTCAATCAACCAGATTAGGCAGATATACCGGGTTACTGGACGTCTTTATTCTCAACAAACTTGCACTAATTCCGTCACTTTTATTGTGTGAAAATCCCAGATTTTGGATTTGCACAGTGTCACAAAGAAACAATCAAAACAAATGAACTTCGCGGGACCCTGTTATATATGGCCCCCGAAATTTACTGCGAAGGAGTTTACCACCCCTCGTGCGATCTATGGTCTGTTGGTGTTATATTGTACGGTAAGTTATATTTTTTATCCGATTTATGATTATTTTGTTTCACCCGGTTCGTGTGTATGTTCACTAGTGTAAGAGTAAACGAACAGGGCAGTTGTGCACCTTGGACCACGGGTGATAAGTAATGTTTCTGGCGAATTGTCGAAATCGACAGTAAAACAGGACGCACTATTCCTGACATCTGTTTTTCTTTTCTCTCTATTTAGAATGCCTTTTTGGAAGTGCGCCATATGCCTTTTGTGATTCTCGGACTCTAAGAGAAAAGCTCATTGCTGGAGAAGCAATCAAGGTATGCCTCAGTAATTTTTAATTGTTTTTTTATTTTCGTAGGTTGGTAATTTGTTCCTCAGACTAGTGCGTCAATGAAGCACGAATTCAGTATTGGAGTAGTATAATTCAACTAGCTACATCTAATATATGATCGTGGTATTTCACGCGCACCTCAGGTGACGAAACAGCACGAGCTGCGGAATCGTCTTGACTGACAAGGCTGAAGCGGCCGTTTCGAACGGGTTATACGCTGTTAGACTCTAGGGGTCAATTGGTATTCGAGAGGATAGTTGCGTTAGGTGCAGCTTATTTGTCCTCTCAGTGTATGCTCCAACTGATTCGCAGAAGGTTAAGGTTTTTGATGCACTCGACACTCGTTCTCTGGAGCAAAATGTCTGAAGTTGTAATGGTACCACGTTATTTTAACGGACAAGTTGGAAATATTAGTGAATCAGAAGTCTGTTTAGGCGAGCCTTGGCCACTCAGTGTACAAGCGATGAAGACAGGCTTATCCCGTTTTGTCCAGGTAGTCCTTTGTTCTCGTCCATTACGAGTTTCCGATACAGTTCACATCGGCCAGTAACATGGCGTTCTGACTTCACATGTAATCCTAGACAGATCAAGCATGTTGCAGTAAGCTACTGTAAATGTGATTCTGTCCAAAATTGTTGACCACAGTCGTGCACTTACGTAAATTAGAACTATACTTTTGTTCCAATGCGATTTTCACTGCAGCTCAATAGCCATCGACATAAACCGCGAATCCAGTTAGCCACACAACATCTGTCTACTCCAGATATTTGGACCATTTACGAGTAGGTTTCGCCTTCGGTCCTAAATCTGATGTTCATTGAAGACAGTTAATCTCTCAAGAATCGCTGGATCCAGTTTAACAAAAATATCGGCTCTCTGAGGGTAAAGAAGTGAATAACATACGACGGCATCCACAGCGTCTTGGAGACAGGCCTTAAGAGGAATCGTGAAAACTGGTGGGTTAGGGTAGCCGAAGAAATAGAAATAACAGCTGCTTTTAGTAACAGACAAACTATTTAATCTTATACGCGACTTCGGTAGGCGGTGAA
The DNA here is from genome assembly GCA_008360955.1 of Fasciolopsis buskii. Classification (NCBI taxonomy): domain Eukaryota; kingdom Metazoa; phylum Platyhelminthes; class Trematoda; order Plagiorchiida; family Fasciolidae; genus Fasciolopsis; species Fasciolopsis buskii. The sequence goes on along the minus strand of LUCM01011182.1, from coordinate 273,699 downwards.
CTTCGAGGTTGCGCCGACCAGATTTTCACCATCCGCGAGTTTCCTCAAACGCGCCACATTCACCGTCGCCCTGATAATCGTAGTTTTTCTCGCCTTGACAAATGCCTTTGACTCAGTCCACCGAACAGCGTTATTCTGTGTTCTTCACCAGAGACGTTAGACAGAAAAGTTCGCTGACCGGTGGGCGTTGTTTTACCATGTTTACCGCTGCATGGGGCCACACGTTGAACTACCAGGTTAATCCAAAGCATTCAGCGGTGTCTGGCAGGGTGCTTCATCTTTCCATCCTTGCTTTACTTATCGGCCAGGTAGTGGATAATTCTTTGGGATATCTGCGGGATGTTGGCATCGAACTGGCAAATGGGGGAAGGCCGTGTGATCTGAATTCGAATCTGCGGAAGACGCGCAACGTGCACTAGCCAGACTTGCGGGGGCTCGCCGTCACAACGAGACTACACCTTGACCTGGTGTGACGGCTTGCGTGCCTTCATGATTCAACGAGCTATACAAGATGGCTTATCTTAAGTCGAAGATCCTGCCTAGAAGGTCAGTGGGTAGAGGCCTGGCGAGGTAATCTGATCCTTTCAGTCGGGGGTTGATCTGAGTTAGCAGCTCAGTCGGAAAAAAAAGTGAAAGAACAACTGATCCAAGTAGATGGGCTTCCACTCAGCTGTGCCCCGCTGCCTTGCAGTCAGGTTCTTTTCAGAACCAAAGGCTTTGGTCGAGAACCCTAATCATCCTGTTTAGTGGCTGGAGGGAAGCTAAGTGACCTAGATTATGCACATGACGTTGTGTGCCTTTTGGAGTCTGCAGACCATGCACAACGGGCACTAGATAGCCGCTCGAGATGTGTATCTCGGTTTGGCATGTGCTCTGCACCTTCAAAGTGAAAGTGCTCTTGCAGGACTGGACGACAGCATTGTCGAATTTGGTGCTGAGCGGGGAGGAACTAACGATTGTAGACCGTTTCACCTACCTTAGTAGCTGCGTTTCGGACGATGGTAGCTCGTGAGTGGAGGTAAATACGCGTTTATCCAAGGCTCGGGCAGCTTACGCTGAACTGAACTACTTGTGGCGTTGGCCTGATATTTCACTGAAGTTGGAAGGTCGTGTGTACTGTGCCGCAGTACGTTCAGTTCTGTTGTACGGTTGCGAGACGTGGAGTATGCGTGTGGGTGATGTTCGCCGATCAAAGGTTTTCGACCACCGATATCTATATGTTATCGTTAGGATTGGGTGGAGTGAACGGATGAGTAATGTAGAGGTCAGGAATCTAGTACTAGGTGCTGGCCCTCAGAACACATTGCTTCATCGTATGAAACCTAGTACACTACGCTGGTTGAGTCACGTGTTGCGTATGTCGAACACTGGTCTACCATACCGTGCCCTATTTTGGGTTCCTCCCACTGAATGGGAGAAGCCATGTGGAGGTCAACAGATGACATGGTAACGCGGAATGAGAAAATGTACAGCGAACTTAGGTAAAGTAGGTGTCTCACGTCTTGGTGTTTGGGGTGCGAAAAACTCGTCAACTAGCTGGCTGGAGACACTGAAGGATATGGCAATAAACCGTGAACAGTGGCGACCGTGTTAACATTTTCTGTCGAATCAGAATGATTGAAAGAGTGTGTTTCTACAGTTAGACTATGTTCCGTGCGTTGACTGCAGCAGCATTTTTTCTGTTCCCGCTTGTGTAGGTCCACCCCCTGTTCCTCTTGGATATTCACTCTTTATATAGAAACGTGTAACTCTGTGAAGAAGGCAGCGGTCAATAACCCTTGCCTTGCTGTTTAACACTGAACGATTATGATGATGATGCGGGGGCTCTTGCTCCTTTTGGTTTGCTTTGCATCGTCAAGGAGTCATATGACTGGATGACAGCAGTGCCGAACTTGAACAAATCATCGTTGATTGTTTCCATTACCTCCGTAGTCTCTTGGTTAAAGAAGTTAGTGCAGTGAGCGCGCGTATGCCCATGTCTCGAGCAGCATACACCAGAATGAAGTACCTATGGTCCCGACCTGATATTTCCCTGAAGTTGAAAGGTCGTGTATACTGTACTGCAGTACGCTCAGTTCTGTTTTGTTTGCGAGATATGGAGCTTACATGCTTGAAGGTTTTTGTTTAGCCATGGCGTAGTATCGCTAGAACTGCGTGGAGTGATCGAGTGAGCAATGTGCACATTAGGAATCTAGTATGAGGTATCGGGGCAGGGTAGATTCCATCACAGCCTATTATACTTACTGGACTTCGTTGGTTGAATCACTTACTGCCTATAGCAAACGCTCATCTACCGCAACATGCTTCACTTTTTGTTCCTCCCACAGAGTGGAAGAAGCCACGTGGAACCCAACAGATCGCGTGGCGGCATGGAATGAGAAAATACGTAGCGAATTTAGCTACTGCTGATGTGCCACATCTTTGTTGTTGGGGTTCAAGATATCCGCCAGCCACCCAGCTGGAGACACTTAAGAGTACGACAGAAAACCATGAGCGGGGACAGTTGTATCGTCACTTTCTGTCGAGTAGAAGATATTGACGAAAGTGCGTTTGTACACCTAGACCTTATTCTGTATTGTTTACTACGACGTTCTTTCCCCTTTCCACTCCTGTAAATCCGCTGCCTGTCCTCCTTTCGCATTCATTCTATCTGTTATGAATGGTAACTCAATGAGAAAGGCAGCAACTGGTGGTGTTCGCCCTGCTATTTAGGGCTGAACGATGATCGCCCTGTTTGGTTAAAATCAGCTTTACATGCACGTCTTCACTTGTCTGTCATGGTCCATGGCGCGTCCATTGTGGTGATGTGGCCCGGTTCCCAATCTGGGTATTCGGTTTATGCCTTGGGTGAGATTAATCGTCTGGGTGCGCAGTACACTCTCTGATCTTAGAAGCCAGGGAGCATGTTGCTGTATGTCCTGAGGGTTAAGCTGTGAGTGGCTGAAGGTCCAGTTTCTGGACTCCTGAAAAAACCGCCCACTTTGACGTTTGCGACCTAGCAATACTGGAATCGCATAAATTCACTATTACTTCATGTTTTGTTGCTATCACATCCGGAACCTTCACCTCTTCAACCGCCTTAGTTTTCAGCCGCTTTATTTTTTCACAGAAGAGACGCTGCAACTCCGCTACCGGTTTCGACCAGGTTCTCCCTAGAATCTTCTGCTTTACAAATGCGGCAGCAGGTCACACCACGTGGTTTGCATTTTTCCCAAATTAGCTCACAATTCATATCGGTTAGCTTTAAATTACGCACTCTTATGGAGCTCGGACGACTGGAGGGTCTAGCTCGTGCACTGGAGTCATTTCCCATCGAGGTTTGCTGCATCTCAGAGACGAGGTAACTGGATGCAAGCTGCACGGTCAAACTGACGTCTACATCTAATCCCAGCAACCTTGGAGATTCTGATGCTGCCACAACTGATCAGGCTAGTGTTGGAATTGCTCTGAGCTGCAGAGGCTAGGCGGACATGCTAGAATAGATTACTGTGGATAGCGGACTGCGCAGTCCGGATCCGAGGTTCCTGCTGAGTAACCAGACATCAAGATGTACACACGGCATACTCGTCATTTTCGCATGCTGACCGAGGATAACCAAAGATGAATTGTACTGACAGCTTTGTATGCTCTTGTTCAGATCACATCGGCTTCCATCGTTGGTTTCAATGAACGTCTGCCGCCTGGTAGCGAGTGAATATCACCTAGAGGGGCGGCTTGGCTTAGCTTGCAGTCTTTCGGAAAATGCGACAGACTGTTGATATATGCTCATGATTGGACATTTCTAGTATGCACAATGTCTGCATGTTCTAGAAGATGCAGAATCAGCTGACATCCCACATCCGTCAGAGAGGAAAGGTTTCAAATCGATCACAGTGATTAGTTACCCATGGCAGAACAACACACTAAATTGTCGATCTTACTGGTCAGTCTGCTTTGACCCCGTCCGCGCCTGTCTGCTCTACCATATTTAGGTTCGGAACATGAGAATACATGCCACTCTAAGCACTAACAAGCCTTCTGGTATAAGAATCTTACCAGAGTATGATGGCCCAAACACTATGATTCACTGCTCCATCTGATGTTGACTCGAACTAGGGACGTCTGGAAGAAGCCATACTGAATACCAGTATGACCATTTGTAGTGTCGTAATAATCATCAACAACTCGAGATAACGGAAAACGGGAATGAGTACCCAAAGTTAGGCCTTCATCAACATAGAATAGCCCATAGTTAAAATGTAGATAGGTAAGCGTTATAACATGTTAACATGCAAGAGGAAGGCAATATGCAATATGCATTCAGTTGCCGCAGTTGGCGACACCTCACGGAGGAGCTTGGCTTCTCCAAACTCCGTCATTTGATAGCTCCCGACATATCCCCGCTGATGTAAATCAGAACGGAGTATTCCGTTAACCCTTTCACACTCGTAGGTCAGTTTGCGTGCTCAACGTGAGGCTTCGTAATCAGAACGTACATTCAGGATGGAAGCATACTCCACTTCTGACAACTCCAGAAAGCTCTTTCAACTTATTCGTGCAGCCAGTGATACAATCCGTGAAACTGATTGGATGCCAGTCCTCAACTTGTGGCGTAAACTAGACCGGTAGTCGCAACACTTCCACCCCCAATTTAGCTGGCCACCGGCCAGTTCTAATGCACTTAGTTCAACAATTACTATCTGGCCTATACTTGACAGCTTCTCGATGGAAGCAAAAGTTGGAAAACAACTGCAGGCTTTTAGACTCCACGAGGCACACAGATCAGATAGTGGCCCTCCCGCGCTTTTTTATAAACGGCACTTGGGTTCTGTCGCAAGAACTGACATCTGTTCTCAACAGTTTGGATGGAGGAGAAAATTCTGGCATCCTGGAATGGACTAACCATTGCAGCAGAATGCATTCCAATTATTAGAGAATTAGCCTGATCTCTACCACTTCGAAACCCTTACTGTCCTCCACAGAATTTCTCCGTTGTCCCCCTAGAAGTGCGTTTCAATCTTGAAAGCTCTCCATCAGCGTACCCGAGACAGTAAGATTATATGAACAACTTTTCCTGTCTTTTGCTTCCTAGAGCAGTGTTCAGGAAGGATGTCCTATCTCCGTTCTGCTACGAATGACTTTCGATAGTTTTGCTAAGAGTGGTTTGGAAATTCAACTGAGTACCAAAGTTGTTGAGTTACGTTATATATCGCCTTGTTGGGAGACAGCCCCCAAGTTGTCCATGATGTCCTAAACTACTTGATCGTCAAAGTCACTGTGTGGTATGCGCTTTACTTCAGCCGAATGCAGAGTGCTTCTCAAAGATTCGCAATTTGCGCTCACTGTTTATCAGAACGGTTTGTGAACTATCAGTTGCACTGCTTTTCTGGTGGTGCGATGGTCAGAAAAGAGATTTCACTACTCTTCTCCAAGTCAGGACGGAAAAGATTGCAGGTGAAAGATGAAAGGACGACATATACTAACAGAAACTTGATAAGGATTGCCAACTCTCTGTTTACAGAAGGAGTTTGCAGAAAGAGAAACTGTTGAAACACCCTGAAGAACAAAAACCGAGAGGGGATCGGTAGAAAAACGATATTGAAGCAGCTGCTCCATTTTAGGTCAGTGACAGCAGATTGAACGTAAAGAAAGGCTTACCGATCAGCTTTACCTTGGATACGGTCTAGAAAAACAACAGAAATAGACGATTACAGTGCGGGGTGGATCCGAACTTTATGTACCATAGGAAAATGAATTGCAGTGGAAAAAATATCCGACACGAAACAGAAAGCCAACTTTGCGCACGTCGTGAACCAAACTCGGATACGACAAGGAATCAGCCCGACGAGGAAATAATAGATGAACCGAAAAGAAGAAATGAGTCTGTGGCGGATGTGGGAAAAGAAATGACCATCCGAAGAACCTGAAAGAAATGTGCTTTGGGAAGCATTAAGTGTGACGTGATTGATGGATTGCGGATGCTCCTAGGAGTCCAAAGGTACACAGTTCATGCAACGGAAACAATAGACGTTGTTTACAAGGCGAGCAGTGCGGCAAGTAAAATAACGTACAGTAGCACCATCGGAAGAGGAATAGATTCCTTGGGTTGTAGTTAACAGAGATCATCAGTGAATAAAAGAAAGGTGGGTGCAAATAGTATCTGGATGAGTGAACAAAATTTGCCTGGGAGCACACGACCTGCTTCGCGGTTATCGTCGCTCGTCTTGTATGCGTACCCGGTGCTCTCTTGTCTTAACATCCTTCTACTTGTATACTCCGAATTAGCATCTCACCAGAATCGAATTTGTGGCGTCAGAAGTGTGTATGGAAGCTCTTCGTCGAACAGTCCACAGAAGAACCACAACTGTAATTCTGTGGACTCTTCGACGAAGAGCTTCTATGCAAACTCTTGACGCCACAAATTCGATTCTGGTGAGACATAGATATATTTCCCCAAACAACCTATAATCTTCCTGTTTTTAAAACCATAGTCAACAAATTGAGTCTTACTTAAACGTTCTCATCCGCATCACCCTTTGCAGTTTATCTTTTGATCAGAGAGTTTACTCGTTTTACCAAAAATCATTGTGTAATAAAAAGTGTATGCTGGTCGGTATCAAAATAGACGTCGCTCTTAATCACTGAATAGCGGATAGCAAGAACTGTCGTATGGAATTCAATCGTGATAAGTAAATATCAGTTTTCCAGTTTCTCACTATATCGTCCCTTTTTGTTGGATTCATTCAAAACCTTTTTGTTCTTTGTTGATCCTGTTAGCTGCCTACATGCATTCCAATCAGTGCCGACTGTGCGGCTTTAGTGAAAGGCCTACTGAAGAGGAATCCTGCAGAAAGAATGAACCATGAGGATTTTTTCGCCCATCCTTTTGTGGATTTGAAGCATGCTCCTTCGGCTAAAAGTCTGGACAAAGCGGTAAATTTCTTTTTCTATTTCGAGGCCGACTTTCGCAGATCTCGTACTGTTTTTTTCTCTCGCCCGTTCTACCCGCTGGTGTTGTGTTCTGGTTAGTTTTGTTGGCTGTGCGGTTCGTACAACTTTTAAGAAGGATTCTTAAAGCACACTGAGCATGTTTCGAGGTCGAAGATGTTCCAGTTTTAGCAGTTGGTTTATTTTGTACAGACCTGATGGCGGATCAAGGGCCTTCGGAACGATGGTGAAAGGGAGCAGTGATTCGAGAGGAAGAATAAAGAACGTCGTATGGTTCACCACGCCTGTGGTCTACTGTGAGTGGTTCATTGTAATCCATGGCTTGCCTGTGGACGTTGTACCAAGATGAAAGTAAGAGTTTTCTTAAATGGTTCTAACCCTAACCGTTAGTCGGAAGACCTGGTCTGAAAAACAGCGAGACGAAACGCCTCGTCCGCAAACTGTTGGGAGCCTGTGATCAGTGCTTCAGTTCATAGATATCTTGATCACTTAAGGTCAACAATCGGACACGCCTAGATCCTAGTGGAGCGGCTGATACATGAATTCGATGTTTTCCTCTATTTAATGCTAGGTCTTTAAGGGAGTAACGTTGTGATGCTCGTGTTTAAAGCCAGGTCACAATTACCACATCACGTTACCACCAACGGACTCTCAGATTATTCCTAGGTGAAGAAAACCAATGATCGAAAATCCGAGTACTTGGCTAAACTGTAATGAGAACAGAGGGCTAATGAGTCCATCTTTGTTGGTGAATAGCCAACACTAGTTGAATGGGTCATGTTTCCAACTGCCCGTGCAGTTTCGCTGTATGATTATAGTGTATTGTTTACCTACCTTGTACAACACCTTTCAACGAAAAAATGCCGCTAAAATAAAATTACAGCACAAATCTAGGTCCCATTTCAGACGAAATGACATCCTTGCTTGTAAGGTCCATGCTTGAAGCGTCACAACGGAATTCCTATGCGAAGGCTGCTTGTAAAGAAGATTAAATCCGGACCAGATTATTTATTATAACAGACTAAGCGCGAGATCAAAATCTAGTGGATGCGAAGTGTTAGAAAGGATTTCCTGGACAAACACAATAGATGCTGCTATGTGGTTAATACATAGTTTCAATGCTATGCCAGAAATAGTGCTTTTAATGTGCAACCCTTTGTGAAGAATTAGTAAATCCTGTTTTTATAATCCTGGAAAAATAGTGGTTGAACAGTAAAGATCGATAAGTAACATATTGTCTTACAACAATGGAAAATGTGGAGTGTGCAGCAGTAAGTTGCTGTCGTATCCTTATTTGACGGAATAAACGAGTTTTACTGTTATGATTCTAACATGCAAGAACCAATGCAGATTATGTTGTAATCTTTCACCAAGATATTTTGCATGGTTTATGCTTTCGTGGAGAGTTTAGTAAATTGTGAAATGGGAGTAGCGGAGAAAATAAACTCTTAGCGTTTTCCCTTGTTCACTAGAAAAGGTTGATTAGCGATGTTTTGGATATATGATAGATTTCCGCCGAGTTTACCAGTTAGGTCTGTTTGAGGCAGACGGAAACAGACGACGTTAGTGGCTGCATAGACTACAGGAAGCCTTGAATGGCAGATGTTCGGATATCGTTCTACATACTTGGGTGCTTTGTGTTCTCCCAGAGTCGTAGTCTTTCGGCAAATTCGGTAAATGCGCAGGGCAGCCAACAGATTTTAGCTTCTAAGGAGCAAGCATGACACTGTCAAAAACCAGTGTGTTATCAAGAAAAATACATTTAACTGACTTTTTGGAATCATTAAGGGTTTAGCAATTTAGTGGACAATGAATGCCACGGTGTCAACTGTAAAACATTAGGATTTGTACGCAAATTGAAGCTTGGCCATGGGACTTCTAACTGTGGATTGAAGACGACGCAGCACGGCACGTTCAATCACCTTCAACGCCGGCGAAAATAGCAGACGAATGATAATACAGAAAAATAATTAGAAGTTTACAAGCGTGACAATCCAGCAGATAAACTATCACACTCTTCTGACACTTAGGTCAGGGAGCACGCAGCCGAACAATTCGCTGTGGTCAATAATTTGTCTCAACTAACTAACCTCCCCACAATTATACCTGATCGACCTAGCAGCCGCGCTCATACTCACCCTTGTCCTCACATCCGTCTTCTCTCTACACCTAATTAATTCCATTCTTCTCCTTCTGCGTTCATTAGGCCGTTGTATTTTTTTTCTCTATTAAATTCATCCGTCACGACCTTCTACTGTCTTCAAACCACTCATTTTGGTGTTACAGATCAGTCGATTGTGATGATTTTCGAAATTTCTTAGCTTCCCACCTCCGGAACAATTGTTGTTTCTTTTCGGATGTCTACAACTTTACCGACATTGCTCTAAAAAGGACGAATCTGTATTGCATAACTTTTCAAACAAACCAAGCCGAAATCCCGGAGCGGTTAAGCTACGCATGCGATCATCTTGTACACTTGAAGTGCTCAGTATTTCTCTCCATGTTCACTTTACCCAATCATCCTACATCTCCACGTTTCTTCTGCTTCTTTTTCTACCTCGTATTAGTACTAGAAAGATCCGCCAAGCGCTGCATTCTCTGAAAGTTTGTCAGCCACCCGGTCCAGGCGGAAGTTAGCCCATCATTCTTAAATTTTATATCCCTGAGTTGGGTCCTCTTTTTACGTCGCCTCTTGTCTTCCTCTCAAACTACTATTCTCATTCTTTGAAAACATGACGAGATTCTCCTTGTTCTTAAACACACTGATCTTTCTGACTCTAACAACTATCGTCCAGCTTCTCCCTCATCTGTTATTTTCGAAGTATTTGAAACTGTCATCTCCGATCAACTACGTTCGTTTCCCGGACGCGAAAGACTACTGAGCGACTGTCAATACGAATTTCGGTTTCGCCGTTCAACCGGTGATTTGCCTGCCGATTCTTGTCTCATCTTCCCCGTCGGTTGTACTCGAAAACCACGGAGAAACACGCCTGGTCTTGCTCGATATCTTTACGACTTTTGATGAAGTTCGGCACAAAGGTCTTCTGGTGAAGCCGATCACGTTCGGGTCTTCCTCGGCTCTCGTATCGTGGACGTCAAGCCTCCTCAGTAACTGAACACTTCTATCTGAATAGATGGGGCACTTTTCAACTCATTCGCTGTAGATTCAGTGATTCGCGGTGTTCGGTACTCGCGTCTAACGTTTTTATTTACGTTGCCAACCATCTTTTATCCATTGTCAAGTCCACTCCGATGCTTTGTCGATCATACGACCTTTCATTCTTCTTATCGCGTTTACTCCGATTTGTGCGCCCAGCGGATGCTGTGATCGATACTAGTGCTTCTAAGGCCATGCCGCCTGTTTTGGGGAAGACATGAAAACCCATATTTAACTCATTTCCTGTCGCAGCTGATCGCACCGACTTCGGTGCGCGCTTAATTCCGAGATTCTACTCTGTTCCTGGCTAGCATAAACTTTTCTCATGAAATGCGATTCTAGCTCGCTCAGTACCCTGCGTCGCAGCGCTGAACGGATTGCCCACATTGCCATTGGTTACTTGTCGCTTGGATCCTTCGAAGATTGTCAATCAATCTGACCCATGCCTGTGGACATTGATCACGTCTTGATCTGTCTGTGCCTATTCTGATTGTAAAAACACTAGGACCGTCCATACTGCACTCCTGCTTCTAGGCGGCTGTCACCGACTTGCGTCCCAGTCGATACGCATTTGCAAACTTGAGATCCGAGCGAACGTTGGGAACCGATTAAAGAATTGAGGATGTCTGCAGCTCACGTTGCATGTTGGAGAAACTTCAAGGCGTACGCTGGGTTGTAAAGTGTTTGGCAGTTCAGCGTATACCATTTTGTTTTTCAATATATGTATATATGGGTATCCACGAGCCTTGTTTCGCTTGTAGGCATAGATGGAATCTCCATTGAGCCACTTGATCAATTAAACTGCTCCTCAAAGAGCTTTATCCATCCCTTCAGACGACGCTGTTGATTGTGAATCAGTGAGCCATAGGACTCCTTGAAAACCCTACTCATTGCCAACTTTCGCGGCTCACTCTCCCTAATCCGTCGGTAAAGATTGCGACTACTACCCTTGACTGCAGTCTTTTCCACTCTCCCACATCTCCCATCTATCACTGCTCAGGTCCGTTTCTCAGGTTTCTGGTCAACGTGATATCCGGACAGGCTGACCTACATCCAGCAGAGCAACTGACAGCGACGATTGCAATCCTTTCTTGAAAGATTCGGCTGTTCACAAATTGGGAGGCTCACGCGATAGGCTCGGTATCAGAAAATGTCGGATATATAATGTCTGGCACGAATTTGCGTTGACGTTAAATTAACGCGCAGCGTAAGTATAACCGCTGGGATTCAGCTTACGGTACGTTCGCTCTCAAGTCAAAGGCAATATGCTCTGTAACAAAAAGTACATAGCCGCCTTCACAGAAAATGTCATTTTAAGGGCAAAATATCTGACGAGCTATTTGTGAGAGGTTTAAATATTCATGCCCTCCCTTGCTTAAATACCAAAGCCTAACAGAAGTTTGGGAAATGTATGTAGTAATAGATTCGTAAGGGTAACAGTTACTAGCCAGATCCCATTGTTGAGAAAACCAGCAAGTTGCAAGCGTCAATCTATTTGGAGAGCAGCTTAAAACCAAAGAGAGTCAAGGTTAAAACACCAGAGCGCACGTATGTGCATTTCTAGAATGCATATGTCCCTTTGCGTGTTCGCCATATCCATCCTAGTTCAGTAATTATGGGAAATTCGATAATAACCGGTATTGGAGAATCCAATTTCGCCAGCAACGTTGATTAAAATGTTTCCCGATGGTGACTTTTCAGATCTCTAACATTAATTGGATAAGTTGTGACGAAACAGCAAAAGGTCACTTTGGAATGAACAGCATGTGCAATTCACAATATATACGAAATCACGTGACCCTATCTGTGGTTGCCACTTGGAGTGTTTCTGACCTTTATTTTGAGCAGTTTAATCTGTGTAGATGACTAACAATTCAATGGGAGTGCACTCAACGTGAATTCTCGATCTCTGCTGCTTCATGTTTTCAGCTTGAGTCTTTGGAAAGCGCTTGGGATTTTGAGAAGCGGGGTGATTTGAAACAAGCCCATGAGTATTACACACGTGGTCTCACCTATCTACTTTCTGCGGTTGAATGTAAGTGAGCTGGTCAGGTTACTTGCACCTACATATTTTCCTAGGTTGGTAGTTAAACGTTCATGCATATTGTCCACGCTCTAAGCAGTATTCCCATGTTTTACATCGAGAAAACTATAACGCTAATCAGTTTCAGGAATTTGCAAGCTCATAAAAACTAAGCGTTAGTATGTCACAGAAGCCACTCTAGATTAGCTGATTGACCTGTCTCGGCGTCATGTGTTAGCTCATTCCTAACGATCAAAACCTACCATTCAGGTTAGTTCATGTCTTTGTTGTTTTGTCGAATAAGGTCTTATTCCGACTAAATGGGCGCGTACTGGGGTGGTCTAAGGATGGGAGATGCGCGGGAGGGGAAAAGCATGCAGTCAAGAATATTAGCCGTAATCTTTACCGACGGATTAGAAAGACCGAGCCATGAAAGTTGGCCGTAAGTAGAGTGTTCAAGGGGTCTACGGCTCATTGACTCACAATCAACAGCGTCATCTAAAGGGATGGTAGGCAACCCTTACGCACTGCCGATTCTCAACATGCTTCAGGATGAACGTTCAGGGATCCAAAGGTACAATAGCGAACCTAATTGGGTTACGATTTTAGTGTTCCATCAGGCCGTCACTAGGCTTTTCGAGTATTCGCTAGTCATCACTCTGCCGGAGAGCATTGCACTATGGGTTATCGATTTTATGCTTGTTTAACTATGCATCGGTTTTTGAATATCAAAATAGTGGAAGGTCTCCTGATTGTGTCATCCCTATGTTTCTCGAATGCTCATTTGTAGTCTCCGTTATTTTCCTGCTTACTCTGCTTGCTACTATGTCAGTCGGCTAAATAATACAGACTATAAGCATAAGGTGTTGCATAAGTCAGGAAAGACATTCTGGAGACTTCTATAGGACCATAAACATCTCATTCCACATTGGACTACTTTTATGTTTGCCAACAAGCAAATTAACAAACACCAACGTAGACAACTAGCGCACAGCTCAACTGCCTAGACCTTATTTCTTGCACACATCGATACGAAATTGGCTAAATCAAAGTTGACAATGCATATAACTTTGCGGATCTTTGCTTCGGAATTCATGCAGGAAACACTACCTGTATTTGGCAATGAAATTTGTACTGTTCACACAAACAAAGATCCGCAAAGTTA
>LUCM01011182.1:243077-255364 GCA_008360955.1 Fasciolopsis buskii | reverse complement strand
GTGATAGTGCTGGAATGGCGAGAAACCCTGGGATGACGTTGTGTCACGAGACAGCCAATTCCGTTTAGCGAGTACGTATAAACAAATTCGGACTCGCCAGACCAGAAGGAGCTTATGTATGCTGCCAAATCGACCACAGTCTTCTTCTTGTCCGAAATTCCGTCCTGCCGATGGAATCTGAAGCTATCTATCGATACGAGTGAATCAGCAACATCGGTTTCAGTCACGATTCTTGTATGCAGATGACACCCGTGTAAAATGAATCGGTGATTGAAGTTTAGGGGACAAACCCGACACTTTCGTAAACAGAGAGCGGATATTGGTACTCAACAATGCCGGATTAGATATCTTGGCTGGAAAGGTGCGTTTAACAGCTGCCCGCCAGCCAGCAGATCGTTGATGTGCAGCAATATGGGATCCTAGTTTATGTTGAGAAACGATACGGTTTTCGAACAGGTGCACTTCCGATGGATTGTAGCGGCGAATGGAGAACATAATGGAGCTAAATATTCGACAGCAAACAGCGAAAAAGGGTGATAGAATTATAGCGCAGCCACTCTAAGGGCGCACTAAGACATTGGTGTCTTCTAAGTAGTTGTTCCCCTTATTATTCTGCAGATCTTTCACTATTCCTCGTTCTTTGGTTCTCTTTTGAGCAGTTAGTGGTGTGAAGTGACAACCACAATCAGGGCACTTTAGGGCAAGGTCAGTAGTTGTAAAACTGAAATTGAAACTCATCCTCAGGTTAGAGGTTGTTGTAAACACAAACCCAACGTCCACAGTTTTTTACTAAATACCTGGAAGGGAGATTTGATTTTCTGCCAACGCTAAGTTGACTGGAAGATGATGTGCATTGAGCCAAGAGCCACCTTTACACCAAGTGAAACCGTGTTGAATGGACCTGTTTCATATGCCCTTGTGTTCCAATACCTGTCTGAGGACAACAGGGTCATCGAAGCAGTCCTTGTTATACCTGGAGGTGGGTGCTTGGTCTTCCAAATGCACTATTCGCAGCCGTTGAACAATTAATAAAGTATGCTGTCATCGAACATTATCAGTGTGACACTAACCACACAATGACTTTTGTAACCGTGCTTATCGCTTCTTTTTATATCTTTACCGTCACCGATTGACATGGCATCTGAGATTTTGCGCCCATCTGAGTTCAACTTCCGTAAAAGTGATTTTGACGACCCACCTAGTTTGAGTAGTTTCAGGACGTTTCAGTATGTTTCTACCTAATCCCTGCTTCTCATAACGGTGTCCTCTGCTTATGTCGTTCTGTTGTCCAATAAGAAAAAACCAGTTTCCTTTGGAAATCGCTTAGCTGAACCCCCCCCCCCCTTATACATTTCGTTCGAAGTCCGAAACGATACTCCTGGAAGTAAATTTGTTGGGTGGTTTTTGATTTTGTATACTGTTGACCGATACTTCAATCACCCGAAATGGTGTTTATTGTTGACGGTCATCCCACTTTTTTCTGCCTTGGTGACCAGTTTTTTGCCCGGAACATCATTGTTTACAAGCGTCAGTGTTTCTTTTTCATCCGTCCTTCTCAAATTTCATGCCTGATGCGGAGATAGGCTGTCCGATACTTTGAACAAGCTGAAAAGGTGAAACATCTTCTAGATGAGAAGAAATTAGCCCCAGCCAATCGGCCGGAAAGGCCGCCCAGACCAAAACTACTTCTGGCAGTCGAAGATCCGGGTACTGCAGTCACCACTCCAATAAATCAACCGTTGGTTCTCCAAAAATCAAGTGAGCCTCCAAGTGTCTAGATATTCCTTGTTGTATTCCACTACCGAGCATATTATATACTTTTTTAATTGTCACATTCACATTTACTGTTCACCTCCCAGTGGCACATGATTTCTCTTAAATGTTTCTGGAAATTGAAAAATCACTGAGTTGCTCGAAAAAGTGAATCATGATGGTTTCTGTATTAGCGAATGACGTAAGTATCTTGATTTCTTCCACTTCGCTCCATTCTCTGATGGCTAGTCTAGTTGTGTTCACAGTCGGTCAGACATCCAATCTCATTTTCGTTTAACCTGTTCACTGATCAACTTTTGTTCGGTGCATTTTATCCTAGTTTGGTGTTTATAGTTCTTCAGCCAAGCTTTTCACAATAACCGTTTTTCATACCGCGGAATTGGAGACCGCGGTGGATTTTTTATTATCGTAAGGATCAACTACCCTTCGTGGGAGTTAGGACTTCCTAGCTCTATCCAATGGCTGCTTTGGCTACTACGTTGACAACGGAAAACGTCCCACCCATCCTTGAACTAGCTGATTTTTAACTTTGCGAATAGTCTACTTTAAGGTGACACAGTTTTTCACAATTACACTTTGAAGTAATTTTGTGATAGTAGTCCACAACAAGATGTGCTTTTTCCCTTCGCTTCTAGTGACCGTTGTCGGTTGCCCTCCCAGTCGCGCTCGGTTGCAACGGCAAATGACTGCACCCGCGCGCCCGGATGTCCCACCGAAATCAGTCCCCGCCAAATCACTCACCAATTCAGCTCCTCCTGGTAACCATTCCACCTTTGTTGGTCGTATGTGTGACACCTTTCGGTGGTTTCTACTTGGAAACAAACCGAAGAAGGAATCTAAATGTGGTCCTACAAGTGATGAACATCCGCCCATCCATCCTGAAGGTGGGGTCCCGGATACCCGACACCTTTTGTCCACGGATGTTCTCTCTTTGATCGTCATCTTTTTTCACCGTTATGGATAAGCTAGACTGAGAAGCAATTCCCTATACACTTTCTTTGAACGTTCAGTATGCTGATGCGGCCCAACTTTGTTTGTGTGAACAGTACAAATTTCATTGCCAAATACAGGTAGTGTTTCCTAGCCACTGAATACCGACAGAAAACCAAGATCCGCACAAACCAGTTATATGCATTGTCAACTTTGATTTAGGCCCAATATTAGTATCGATGTGTGCAAGAAATAAGGTCTAGGCAGTTGAGCTTGTGGCGCTAGTTTGTCCTACGTTGGTTGTTTTGTTAATTTTGCTTGTTGGCAAACATAAAAGGTAGTCAAAATGTGGAATGAGATGTTATGGTCCTATAGAAGTCTTCCAGATGTCTTTTCCTGACTTATGCCAACACCTTATGCTTTATAGTCTGTATTATTTAGCCGACTGACCATAGTGCAAAGCAGAGTCAAAGCAGGAAAATAAACGGAACTAACAAAGAGCATTCGAGAAACATAGGGAATGACACCAATCAGATGAGACCTTCCACTATTTTGATATTCAAAAACCGATGCATAGTTAAACAAGCATAAAACCGATAACCCATAGTGCAATGCTCTCCGGCAGAGTGATGACTAGCGAATACTCGAAAAGCCTAGTGACGGCCTGATGGAACACTAAAATCGTAACCCAATTAGGTTCGCTATTGTACCTTTGGATCCCTGAACGTTCATCCTGAAGCATGTTGAGAAGCGGCAATGCGGACGATTTTTCTACTGAACTATATTGTAATTGTTACGCACCTTTGGTTTACTCTCTTTTTTGGTATTTGTGGTTTTCTTTGTTGATAATAAATTTTGATGTTCCTTGCAATTGAGATGCATTACATTGGCCATGATAAATTCTCTTGTCTCCAGTCCTTATCGTGTATGTCGTAGTCATTGCACTTATTCATGAAATTAGGAAAAAGCAGAATCTAGCGCACAATTGCAAGAAACGTTCGGTGATAATCGGAAACAATGTTTAGTGTATCGGGATTCTGTTTCCGTGGTAGGGGCAAAGGAATGGACGGTTCATATCGACTGTAGAAATCTTTTTTGGTCCCCATTAGACACTATCTCTGCCCAGTGGTTGCAGCTTCTTCTGTGATGTGTGAATTGCTCGACGTATGTTGCGGTGCATTACAGCTAGTACAAAAATCAGGAGCAGTGGTGAAGCAATATGGTGACAATCAGTTCGCTTGTGGTCATCGAAACTGACAAGTGAGTCCATCCCTAAATTTCAAGGCCCTTCAAGTACCTAAGGTCGCATCCAACAAAAAACCATCGAGCCACATTTTGGTGTCAAATCACGTCGAAGTGAAAATTCGTTCAGAGAAACAGGTGATTTTCATATACTCGATACTGCTTGGGCTTATTCGACTTCAGCTCGTTTTTTATCCATGTGAAAAGCCATCTTGCACAGTTCACCTAATGCGTTATTTGCTTTACATGCTCGTTATCCGGTCTTCTGAAGTAACCGACAAAAGTTTGCTAATTTGTTCTCTCTACTTCAGTCTTCGTGATTTAGGGCCTAATGAATTTTCCATGAGCAAACGGCGGTTCGCTTTTATCTAGTTAAAACTTAGTAGTTCTGTATGTTCATGCTATTCACGGCTTATGACTCTGCATGACTTCTGACAGTATACTTCCCAATTCTATATTTTGGTGTTTCCATCCATGCTGGACGTTCACGTGCCTAGCTGTCGTCCAAGTGCCCTCCACGTCTCAACCGATAGAGCGAAAGTCATGTCCGACGGATCTCACTCTGCCGTCTGTTTCACAAGGCACCCCAAGCGGCTTTCCTCCAACCAAGCTGGACCATCCTACTCCGTCTCCCGAGGATCTTGATAACACGGCAAAGCTCGGCATAGAGACGGCAGTTCCCTCGTCGTCACCTTCACAGTTGGTCGATCTCTCCAAACGAGGTGATTTCATTTGCTGTGTATTTGTTGCTAGATGGTTGCTCAAACCAAAGGGCAGCTTTGACTTACGGAACTTTCTCTTGGGCTTTTAGCTAAGTGGTCTAATGTACAAGGCATTAGGACCATGTAAGGTCTCTTAAACTACTGTGGACAGGTGACTGGTTGCTGAATTAATGCAAATTTCTATACTTGGCTGACTCCAGACCATCTGATCAACCTTATACTCGGTAAGCACCAGACTCTAGTTTCGCTGCCATTAGAGCTCATCAGTAATGCATTTCTTCCCTCACTCAAGTTTTGAATCCGGGCTTTCCAACTACACGGTGTGTGTATTGCCAATGTACCGGTCCGATACATTGCTCAGGTAATCGTGAATCCCTATATGGCAATTTCAAACGCGAAACAGGCTAGTGTGAATATGCACCCATCCTGTCGAGAAGACCTGAGTTAGTGGGATGGATTCGATCGGAGTTAATGGGTTACGTACAGTATCTCCCTTCGAGGCCGTTGGGCACTGCCGGCTATCACTGCGGAACGACGTATAAACAAATTTAATTCGGTTATTCTGATTAGCCTGGACGGGAGCTTGGGGGTACATTGGTGACATACATGCCTTTCACTTGGAGATCCAGAGTTCAGACCTTGGTTGCGATGGAAGAAATGTATCACTCGCCCTAATAAATCGGAGCACGAGTCTGGTGCTTCCTGGGTATAAAATTGGCCAGATTGACTGAGTTTTCTGTGTGTGAAAGGTGAATCCCAAAGGGCAATCAACCACATACTACTCAAATAGTACTGCACCTTTGGTATGGGGATAGGTATTCTTGGTTCTCAGTACACCCCTCCGCCGGAAATTCCGATCGGCAAAGTGCTGTTTGCTTCCTAAGACGCTGCTTTGGGATCAGAATTCAACTTTCAAAGTTCACTCAGGCCGGTGGACAGTTGCGGAAATTCGCCCTTGTCCTTAGATTTCACTGGAGACACCCCGGTACGAGGAGGCAATGTGTTAAATCTCCTCTTTGGAGGCTGTTTGAGGTGCTCAGTCACTTAGGAGCATTTTGAACGGAATGCCTGTGATATCCACTGCTACCATGCTTTGGCCTCCTTAGGCTCATGACTGGTGGCTTTTTATATTAATCTCAATTTTCTTCCACCTCACTATTCGGAGTATTCAAGCTTGTCTGAAGATTACTTTAGAATTGAGTGGCTACTTGACTTTCACCCCAGTATAAAAAGCTCAGCGGTGACAAGTTTTTGAAAAGTGCCAGTGTAGTAGGCATTGCAATCGGAATCGTTACGACTCCTGGCTTGTTCGGGTACTGTGATTCACGAAATCATTCATAATGAGATACCAGCACTCAACTCGTCATTAAGAAAATATGGAAACATCTTACGGTTGTTTCATTCCTGTTAGTATACTGGCTAAGGCCTTCGACTCCCAGTCGTTCATCCCAGGTTCGCGTTTCAGTTCGTGTGCTGTGGATATATATTGCTGATGATTCCTAACGAGGACGAAACATCCATGCAGTGCTTCCGAGTGTTCTTAATGATGAGCTCAGTCATGATTCCTCATGGAGAATAATTTTGGAAGCAACATAATATCCTACTGCTAAAACTGGTTATGTGATTCTAAAGCACTCCAATTTTCAATATTCTGAGGTGCTCAACGAGGCTATTAGGCATGCCACCTTCACACTACACATGTGTCCGACATGTTGCAAAAGTAAGGTTACTGTTGATGGTAAAAAGTATTAGCTCCACTATTTCTTTTATTATTTAATCCTACTAATTCGACCTTATGCATAGTTGCCGGTCAAGTTGGCGGTTGTCTGGATGCTCCCTCGACGGAATCGGACGAACGGCATCAAACGCACACAGTCGTGAGCGAAACAATTACCAGTTCCTCTGATTCTGGTTCCGCGTTCTCTTCCGACGAATCCGGTCGGGATTCATTAAGAAACTCGGTTTGCAGGGGTCGTGGACCGGAGAAACTCGCTCGATTGCGAACATTAAGCACGTATATAAACCCGCAGATTCCAGATAATGCTGCTTCATACGCCGACCAGACTTCGCCCATACTGCCCGAAATTTCAGCTTTACAGATGGCTTTACTCTCCGATTTGGAACGCCTCTGTGAACTAAGTAAGCTTTGATTTTAATCTACAGCAGCTTGCTTAATACAGTACGGCAGCTTTTGTTCACTCGATCTCATCTCTTGCTAATGTGAGTAAAAGTGAGCGTGACCCTAATGTGTTATGTCCCTTGGATGTGCAACGTGCTGGTACAAATACATAGACCGATCAATATATATATATATATATATATATATATATATATATATATATATATATGAGAATTAATCACATAACGAAGCAGGTTAGCCCACAACACTTTGGCGTGTTGCCTGGAGTCCAGCGTCAATAAACAGTTGCCATCAGTGGGCCCACGACTACCGTTCAATAGTCTTTTGGTCGTTTCGATGTGGCGCCCAGCACTCCCAAGGTGGACTTGCTTTTACTTTCTGCTCCGAGAAGCTCTAGAATTTCGAAGTCAGTATCCGTTCCATATTTTGAATAGATTTAAAATTCAGACCTGAGTAGGATTTTATACGAATTATACTCGCCACCCAGGTGTACTTTTATCCGAAAAACGTCGGATTGAATGAAAACCACTCTACTCAAAAGAACACTTTTACCAAATTCTAGTTGAATAGAACACCGAGCTTCTTTCAGAGATGCTGCCGTTTTTATATTGGCTGCTTTCTTTGAATTAAGAGAATATCTCCTTTACCGTAACGGCA
This sequence comes from Fasciolopsis buskii, assembly GCA_008360955.1. NCBI lineage: Eukaryota > Metazoa > Platyhelminthes > Trematoda > Plagiorchiida > Fasciolidae > Fasciolopsis > Fasciolopsis buskii. The sequence goes on along the minus strand of LUCM01011182.1, from coordinate 247,900 downwards.
AAATTCCGCCTATCCGGAGTGCATTCGTTTTTGATCCGTTGTTAAGGATTTTCCAAATTTATTCGTGTGATGATGAGCAATTTGGACGGGAATTAAAAAGTGGGAGAAATTTGTCGAAGAATTTCCTTCCTGAACTGTTTATTTAGTAATTGTTTTGCAAGTTACTTCATGCCATTCATTCATCACCAAAATTAGCGAGTCCTTATATCGAGGCACCCATCATTTTACGCTATTGTACAGTATAATTATACTCCCTGCTTCGTTATGTGATTAATTCACGCCAAATTATCTGGTGAAACTTGGAACTTTTACAAAGTATTCAGGTTTATCTGGACGACTGCATGAAATTTCAGCGATAATCTGGATAAGGATTAGAAAAGCGAATTTCTATCGTGAGTTTTTAATATTAATATCGGTAACTTTGTTGTGACATTTGAAAATGATTGTTTTCCCCCATATCAAACACTCTTGGCATAGTTTGTTCGTTTATTATTAATTGGTGGCCTTGTTTAATTTAAAAAAACGATTGAAAAGTTTAACCACAGAGTTTTAAATCGGCCGATATCTTGAAATCAGTTCTGGATATTGTGGTCCCTTATCCTTTACATAGCGATTTAACTGTTTTCGCTCGCTGCTTCACTGTCACAATAACAGTGTAAGCGATTAACACGGCATGCTCAAATGACCTTGACACAAGGTCACATTTGGTGTAAGTGAAACTCCTTTATGAAGAAAAGTTTTGTTCTTGATCGACCATGAGTGTTGGACCCTAGTTAACACAAAGTATCCCAATTAACAAACGGTTATCTTCAACCCGTAAACATATGTGCAATCGTGGGCAGAATACTTGATAAAATAAGTGTTTTTGCTGGACAAGCGGGTTTGTTGTCACATGAATTTAAAATATGATAAATCGCAACTCTTCGAAAAACGCGTATGAAATGTTTATGCTCCAATGAGTTTCATTTTTCATGTCCAGACACGTCTACTTAGACAACCAAGGTCGTCCGTGTTTAACTAGCCCTATTACTATATAATGATAAATATAATAAAAGAAACCTGCGAGCAAATTCATGATGTTTGCTGACGCTCCTCTACACCTAGCCATCACTAGAGTCTTAAGGAAATTAAGAGTGGAAGTTTTGGAATACATCACGATCGGCAGCGCCTGCATTTATACTTATGTATTCATCATCTTAAAGTCAAGCATAGTATCAGTGCAGCAACTACTTATAATGGCTGAGGTATTCGTAAATCAACTTTTTTCTCGCCGTTTTCTACTCGTTATTGTGTTTGTTCCTATGAAGCATAAAAGTTCAGATAAACCTCGTAATATTTACGCGATTGATTTTAATTTTGAGTCATTTTTCTTAACGTCTCTAACCGACGGTGGTCCTCCACTTTGGGTGCCAGCTGAAAAGACTAGAAGTATTAGCTGAAACTAAACAGCTATGACCTCGGTCATAATCTGAAGGCCGCGTTGATCCTCCCAGTTTTGTCCGTCACGTGCAAACAGAGCATGCACACGCAAACATCCAGACCATCGGAAGCGACGTAGAGCGATTAGCTCGGTCAGAGGGCGACTGCCCGCAATCAACATGATAGTGCTCCTCGATTTCAAATACCTGGCGGTGACCAAGTGAATAAGGTTGTGGGGTTTGAACGTGAGGGTCGCGGGTTCCAATCCTCCCACCGCTAGTCAACTTCCCCACTTGGTAGTCCTCTGTTGGCCGCAGGACCTTCCATGAAAAATAATCCACGTTGTTATTTCGTTAATGAAGGAAGTAGATTAATGATGTTCTCACCAGACATGGATGATGCTTCGGAGGTATCCGTTGTCAAACAAAGGAAGCTGCCCGTCGTGCTTAACGTGAAGGGGTCAGATCTCGCAATCGTAGAGTAGAACGCTACAAATGACAGTATTTTACCAGCTTTCCCGAAGAGAAAGCCGGATGTCACGATGGCGCTACAAACGTCAATATTTCGCGGAAGTTGCTCTGGTTTGGTGACAGTTAAGCGCCCTTGGTGCTTGAATTTATTATAAAGTTGAATTCAGAACTGCAGTATTGCACGATTTATGCCATAGACAATTTTGCACACAGCGCCTCCTGCAGACAGCGGCTGACGGAACGGTCTGTATCTGATCGAAACAGCTGACAACAAAATAACGAGTTTGTGTTCGCCACCGTGGTAGACAAATTTCGTGTACCGTTGTTTCGGTTTGCACGGTGGTTTCCACCGTTGAATTCCTGTCGCATCGGTTTGTATAAGGCACTTCGGGTTTCCTGTCCTGCACATGATTCAGCTGGGTGCTGCATTGTCAACGTATATCTTGTTATTGAGGGTGAACGCATGTCCTCAGTCTGTCGGTCGTTGGTGTTTGGTTTATTTTAATCACTTGCACACTGAACCCAGTTGAATGTGTTCATTTATGCTCAACCGACGTAGGCGACTCCGCGTTTTGTGGTTCTGTCTGTCGATAAATGCTTCCTGACGCCTGTTGTTTAATAGCGCTGTCCGGGTCAAACTGAGCTCTTCAGCGACAGTGTCGTCCGTGAAAAAGAACGAGTAGCTCATCTGGTCTGGAAATCCTCTCCCCCTGATGACCTCCATTACGGATGGAGGGGTGCCGCCTACCTTCATTGTCCCACTTGTAACCATAAATAAAAGACTCACTGTAGCAGGCGGCCAACTTGACTGCTCCCTAAAGTGTTCTGGTCAACGCTCAAGCCGGATTCTTTAGTCACCTCTTTTACACTCCCCTTCCGTGAACCCGTATTCCTAGCCAATCGGTAACGATTGATCATTGCCGATAGCTGCGGCCTTTTACATTTCCCTACACTTTCCCATTCATCGCTGCTCGCGATCACTTCTCGGGCTTCTGGTCGGCTGACGTCTCAAGGATTTACGCGTTTCATTTGTGTTGCATCCTGGACACGGATCCGCGACGAAATCTAGGGTTTCTGAAATTCTCACGATCGGGAATCCTGCGTGGAGGTTGCCATTAAGTGGAGAACTTTGATCTGTTGTCCACGTTTGCTCGGATCATGAACATTTCATTGTGATGATAACCGGGTTTGTGGCTCCGGCTGGAATTGACGTAGGCGATTATCATCTTGAATCAGGGGTATAAGACGCGTGATTTTTGTGTTGGTGCAGCCACAGACCAGATGCAAACAGTAATGTGTTCGGACCGAAGCATCATCTTAATCCAGAGGCATGGACCAAATCCTCGATTGATCCGCGCCACCGGTAACCGGTAGCAACGTGGTCAATCAGTGTCCGTCTTCGTGAATGCAAACAGGAGCTCCAGGTTTTCGATATCAATTTTTATGACAGGTTAGTTTCCTCGAGAAACATTATGTCGTTAGAACAAACTTGGATAATCTGAGTTTCGCTGCTTGGGACATTGAGGATGGGGACTCCTGAGACAATCATGTTTGTGGATAATTGCATAGATTCTCCCTTTGAAGTGGTTGACTAGTGGATGAATTAGATGAGTAAATAAAAATGGATTTTGTAAGTGGCAATTCTAGGGGTCTCATCATCATCATCATCATCATCATCATCATCATCATCATCATCATCATCATCATCATCATCATCATCATCATCGTTATCGTTCAGCGTTAAAGAGCAAGACAAGCCTCACTGACCGCTGCCTCTTCACCAGAGTTACAAGTTTCTATAAAAAGAGTGAATATCAAAGGGGAACAGGGGTGGACCTTCACAGGCGGGAAGAGATAAGATGCTGTTGCAGCCAACACTCGGAACACAGTCTAACTGTGTTCTAGGGGTCTTGCTATAAGAAAGAATGACTTGCGAATTTGATGCTTTTCCTGAAACCGCGAAGGTCGTTGAACTTGCCATTTTGTTTGGAAAAACAATGCAAAGCGCTTTGCTGTATAAACCACTATTTGCGGAATTTATAAAACGTAAACCAGAAATCCAAAACACAAGTTGCAAGTGACCTATCACAAAGCACTTTTGGACTGATAATAGTTACCTTGGCAGTGGAAAAACTTCACCACCTAACATCTCTGTAGCAAGTTGTTATTCATTATACAACGTCTTTATTTCGTGCATCATGAAGTAACTTTGATCATCTCGGGACGTACTTCCATCTACTTCTCTCAGGGTTGCATTTTTGAGAATGAACTTACCGTTGCTTCATGACTTTCTAACTGGATTTATTTGTTATCCTGTTTGTTTACACCAACGTTGTGTGTTTACTGCGGTATTTTTTTTTGTTATATTATTACTAAGAAGTAAAATAATATTCAGCCTCTCATCCTATTTCTATTCCAAAGTAAACGTATAGGGTTTCTTAAAACGAGCAATGCAATAATCGATGACGCTGTTTTGTTAATAATCTGTTCCATTATTTCGTCCCCTACTTTTTGACAGAGGATCTCTGCGACAAAAACGATACGAAATATCGAGCATTGGTTGAGCTTCTTGAAAAGTTTTATCGTCTCGTAAGTTGCGTTGCTCATGCGCCATATCAGTTTTGACATTTTTTAGTTGTTTTAACGTTTACCCGGAATGCAAACAATGGAACGTTTTCTGATTCCGCTTATTTTAGCTTACCGTCAGCGTATAACTTGCTTATTGCGCATGCAGTAAGATCCACTATCGCGGACAACCTCAACTCGTATTCGCAGTATGAGGAATGTAAAACTTGCTGGTCAGTTATGAACTCAGAGTTTCTTTGCTAATATTCCGAGTGCCCTGTCATTTACGGAGCATATATATATATATATATATATATATATATATATGCTCCGTAAATGACAGGGCACTCGGAATATTAGCAAAGAAAC
>LUCM01011182.1:197854-236234 GCA_008360955.1 Fasciolopsis buskii | reverse complement strand
GTGCTGCAGTGCGTTCAGTTTTGTTGTACGGTTGCGAGACGTGGAGTATGCGTGATGGCGATGTTCGTCGGTTGCAGGTTTTGGACAACCGATGTTTACGTAGTATGGCTAGGATTGGATGGAGTGACCGGGTGAGTAATATTGAGGTTAGGAATCTGGTGTTGGATGTCACTTCTGAGAATAGATTGTTTCAGCGTATGAAACTTAGTAGACTACCTTGGTTGGGTCACGTGTTGCGTATGACGAACACTCGTCTACCAAAACATGCCCTATTTTGTGTTCCTCCTAAGGAATGGAAGAAGGCATGCGGAGGCCAACAGATGACGTGGCAACGTGGGATGAGAAAATGTACAGCGAACTTAGTTAAAGTAGGTGTCTTACGCCTTCGTGGTTGGGGTCCGAAAGTCTCGTCGACTTGCTGGCTGGAGACACCGAGGAATATGTCAGTGAACCGTGAACAGTGGCGATCGTGCTGTCATTTTTTATCGAATCAGAATGATTGAAAACATGTGCGTTTGTGCGGTTAGACCGTGTTTCGTGTGTTGGCTGCAGCAGCATCTTATCTTTTCCCGCCTGTGTAGGTTCACTCCCTGTTCGCCTTGGACATTCACTCTTTTTATATAAACGTGTAACTCTGGTGAAGAGGCAGCGGTCAGTGAGGCTTGCCTTGCTGTTCAACGCTGAACCATGATGATGATGATGAAGATGGTGGTTGGTGTTGGATAGCATCCTATCTGAAAATTTATCACAAGCATTAAAATGTTTCTGAACAATGAAATCCGCACGTATGTTTTTGTTAATTCTGCTGCAGTGTATAAGCAGTTTTAGTGGATTAGCGGTGAAAAGGAAGTCCTTCTTTTTCAAGCCCTTTAAGAGTGCCGGGGAGCAGTTGAAGCCAATGGGTGAGGTTTTATGATGTAACAAATTGAGGAAAAATTGCAGTAGGTACTCTGAGCCTTCCCAGGCGAAAGGGTAATAAGGCGAGTCGGTGGATATTAAAGAAAGCAAGTTCAACATACTCTGTTCAAGGAAGATTGTTTCAGATTTATTTCTGAATAAAGGACAGAAAAACCGTTGTTGATTGCCAGCGGTGAGTAGTGACTGAAAGTGGATGAATAAAAAGAACCACGCTGAGGATTGAAAGGAACAGCAATTCTTTTAGGAATATTCATTGATAGTAAATTTGAGGAAGACCAGTCACTGAGTTCATTTAGACTATCTCGTAAGTGACTAAGACTGCCCTTGATATTGTAAGGACAGCCGAAAACGACGTCATGAGCATATTCGCAACCAAAGAAATTTGAGTAAATTGGTAGCTTGTTGATGCAGAGAGAAAAGAAGTGGAGATAGATTAGTCCCTTGGAAAGCGCCTGAGGTGAGTGGGAAATGTGTACTTACTCTTGTCGAACAAGTAAACTGAGTGCTGTTGTAAAAATAGTAACCTGATGCTTTCAAATATTTGGGCTAGTGCCGTTTCGTAGATGATCTGAAGTAACGTAGTGCGATCGGGGAGCCAAAAGCATCAGCATAATCAAAAAAACAAGCCTTGCCATTCGGGGTCAAGTGTAGATACTGAACTGCCCAGAATCATGGATCTGAACGTCAATTAAAATTCAGTTAACAAGCAAGTCCTCCAAAAGATCCCTTCGTGGAAGTCGGCTTTGTACTAACACATTTCTGTCAATGAGGGATGGTCGCGGTAGCAAGACAAACATTGGAAATTTTGGAGAATGAAGCCTAAAGGTGAGACGTATATGTTTTGAGTAGTAAAATAAAATTAACTGGGGTTCACAAAATTTAATGTTTTCTACTTTGATAAAGGCTTTCGGGACTGAGTCCTCCGAAAATGGGGTAACCTCATCAAGAGCAACAATTAGGGCGAAAGTGAACGATGGTCAGAATTTTCTCACAACTGATGATTGGTATGTTAGACGCCAAGGTTACATCATGATTTTGAGCCGCGCAATTGTTTCAGGGTCATGCGGCGACTCTCGTTGCCAAGACAAATGTTCAGCCTGATCTCAGTTTTGGTAGCAGTCGTGGGACGTTTGACGGTAAACAGCAACCTTCCGTTATGCACCCCTTCTTCATCTCGTCGAAGCCGTTTTGCGTAGGGAAAGAAAAATTGGTCACATCGGGCATAATATGTCAGTGCTTCAACAGACATCACAGCATAAGTTAGACTAATCATTTCGTTGCTGCCAGTACTGTGATTTTCACGAAGAGGTGACTGAAAAGTCGGTTGAGCCTACCATATCATGCAGCACACACAAGTTCACTTGAGAACAAGCACTTCTAGTCAATGCTGGCGGGGATTATAAATCAATTTAGTGAATTGATTTTGCGCAAACCCTGGAATGAAGCAAACATAGTGATCGAAGATTTTGGTGGGAGCTCGATCATAGACAGAAAATATTTGGAAAGCTAACGAAAGCCAGGTCAAAAAGCATCGTTGCATGTAGAAAACTGCAATATTGAAGAAACTAAGGTGTGATAAGAAAGAAATATCAAGCTTCTTAAAGTCTTCGTCGATAACGCACAAAGAATGGCCAGTATAAGTGATAAGCTGTTTGGATAGTTCATCTGCAAATATGGACAGAAATAACGCTGCGATATGCTCTAAAACAACGTGCACTGCAGCGGATGAAGATGCAGTTGATTTTGAAACTTAAAATGAATTGTGGGACTGGGAGATTTACACCACCTGCGATATACAAACGTCATTGACACCTTCTCGGGTTCGATAGTCTGAAGGACGGGCGCTCCTAAACACGTGGTACTCACCAAGTTGAATTGCGTTGTCATTAATATCAACATGCCGCCGGATTTCTGGGGGGGGGCGGAGAATAGCCCTAATATGTTTTACTTCATTCTGGGAAGACAACTGAGCTACCCGGTAAATCTTTGCCAAAATGAATCTCATGCCAGCAAGTAAAATGGATAATGTAGGAATTCTGTCTGGTGAGTGATATCTGAGAGCAACTGTGTCCCGCTCGATGCTTTCTTGGGCGTCCGTAATCCTTCAGATGCAAACCACCTGCAACCGAATGTCCGAAATCATGAAATTCAGTGGAATGCGCAGACAACCGTAGGGGATTCACAAAAACACCAGTTTAGGGAAATATTTGACATTTGGAATAACTACAAAACAGATGCGACGACTAACCAACTTGGCCAACTTCCGCGCGCTCGCCAGAGTACTACGATATTTTGTGTTCCTTCATCCTGTTGTAGGATATTACCACTATTTCATGCACTGTTGCCTCAATAAGGAGATAGAATATTGCAATCCTTAAAATATCTGTGGTTATGGAGTACCGAATATTCGTGGAGCACGACGAGATATATAAAATGATCTGTTTTGCACGTTAATTTGGCCGCTGGGCAATTTGGTTGACGTATGCATGGTAAATAGCAGCCCGTAAAGTACTGGCAAGTATTCTTCAAAAAACCTGCCTTACTTCTTACTTTGATTTGAAACTTTTGTACCGGGTCAAATAGGCAACACTAGGAATAGAGGAAAATTAACGGTTGCAATACCTGGAATATCCCCCGAATTCAAAAGAAACATCATAAGGAAGTATTGGCTTTTCCGGACGAAGCTTCATGTTTCGTCTCACCCTTATTTAGTGACTGTAAATAGGGTTTTTTTCAAACCATTTAATTTGTGTATCGGCACAACTAATTCTGGTATGTTTCATTTAAAGATTTATCATAATCTGGACGTCGATGTTATCCGTGACGTGTATGATGTTCTGATGCGATTTGATGGGCTACCTGCACATTAGTTGTTGGGGTCGAAAATCTGACATTTCGTGCCTCATTAGACAAAAATTATTTTACATTCAATTTGCTAAACGTCATTACATTATGGCCCAAAACACAATGAAGAACGTTGATATGCCCTTCGATTGACGATTTTTATCAACAATATTTCTATCAGCGCATGCTTTGCTTTGTTGTCACTGAATTCAAAAGATGGTAGTTAAAATCGTTGGTTTTATTTCTAGCATATCTCGCTGGGGAACTCCAAAGCTTGTTTTTGTAGAGCTTCGTCACTACGGGCCAAATAATACGAATGCAAACTCAAATATCTTTTTCTTTATTACTTACTGAACCAAAAAATGTCCATGTAACGCTTGACTCCTCAGTGTCGGCAGGATCTGTGTATGGAATTATACTTAGCATAACTAAAAGGAACGTGCAAATACCCGAGGCTGGTTTCACTAAAGCGGACCGTATGCTAGACAAAAAATGATCTAATGGGAAAGTAAAATGCGATCTCAACTCGCAGATAAAAAATCAGTCAAAGGCCCGTGGGTTAACCAAACTCATGTAAGAATGTTTCGGCGTGCATTTCCGCTGGCGAAGAGTAATACTCGTAGTTCAATCGAACTTTAGCTGCAACAGTTAAAGTAATGATTTCCCCAGTATAGCCTTCCGTAGAATTGATAGAAAGTAGGAAAACGGAAACCAACCAGCCCGTAAACTCTCCTCTTCAACCAAGTGCCTCCGAATGTGAATCACATTGACTTTTTTAGAGGAACGCTTTACGTTTAACAGCCGTTAAAACGCCGAAATTGGTCCGCAATGTCGTCCTGAATGTAAAGAATTGTAAATTTGAACCAAGTCGTAATATTCGTTTACCATCAAGTTTCGAATCGGATGCTTAATTATCTCCAAAACATATTGGTCATGTTTGTTCTTTTAAGCACTTCAAACATGTTAACGAATTGCTCATATCAAGTTTCTTTTGTTAACAGTTATGTAAAACTGCTGCTGCCCAAAATTTCAGATTTCGTTGGTGCGTTGTGCGAAGCCTAATTTTGATCATCAGAACAAAGCGTCTTCTATACAGTCCCCAGTTCTTCATTTGATATTTTCTGTAGAGTAGTACAAGTGATGCATACCTCAATAGGAAAGTGTGCAGGACCACCTAGTTTAACCAGTTTGTCATGAGTGTCTGATCAGTGCATGTGTGATACCAATTTGTTAGGGTAAACAGCCAGTACCATCGGACTGAAAGCTCCAAATATTCCGGCTGATTTTTAGAAATAGCAAAAATCCAGTGTGCACTTCGATCAAACTCAAAAGTCTAATTTTCTCCTCACTTTTCAGTTACTACTTTCTTTTTGCAACGCCCCCTGAATGTTGTAAGATGAAATCTAATTTCTTTTGCCGATGTCTCAAAATAGCTTTTACCTGTTGAGCTTCTGAACCCGTTTCTATGCAACTCCCGTTTTCCAGTTTCGATCCAACGACGTAAATCATGCTGTGCAGTTTTTTCAGACGAATTTTACTACATACATCGATGCTGCTAAAAGTAAGCTCCTGATATTTTAATCAGTTATAATTATGATGAGTTGCTATAGGCGAGAACCGTTGTCGTTGGTCTGATTATCCGGCATTAGTCGAAGTTGAGTCAATATACTGTAAGACAAATTTCACACAAGCAAATTATCCTTTCTCTTCATTGCTTTTGGTACAACCAGCTTCCTCGGAAGGTTATCTGAGAATGACCTTCCTGAAGTTCAAACATTTCCATCTCCGGAACTATTTTCTTCTAGCATCCAGAAGCTTGTGACCTTGCTTGCTGCTTATAATCTCTTGAATCGTTATCCTTATTCATATAACGAATACCGAGTTTTACTCGACGTGCTCCTTGAATTTTTTTCATTTCTCACACTGATGTATCGGATATCTCTTTTCAAATCATCATTCCAGGCATTGAGTAGTCAATATCTCCCACTTATCTCATGTGATTTGATATCCTGGTCGCTTCCACATATATGAAAACACGGATCACGGCTCATCTCTGTTCCTTTCACGCATTATGTTCATTGTGCAAAGCAAGCACTGGGGCGTGCTTCATATGAATTCGGAAAATTGTTCTGTTGAATTTAGCTCTTCATAGCAAAGTACAGTTTTAATGAATTCCTGTAGCTTTCAGCTGATCGTCTTCATACTTTAACCTAATACATTTACATATATGGTAATATGCTCATTACAACTCTACTGTATTACTCATCAGGTGATCCCAACGAAGCTCGTCGCAGAGCATTCATGAGAGAAGTAAGTGGATGACACGCAGTTTGGTGCTTATTCCTTATTCGTTCTTCACGCAAGTCTGTTTGACAGTTGTGCAGTACTTGTGCATCTTTGAATTGCATTTTTGCGCACTTAGTCTGTTTTAGACTAAATGGAAAATATCTGTTTGTTGAATTTATCATATTTGTGGTTGGCCCTAATTTAAAAATGTTTTCATGGAGTAAAACTGCGCCGTTTGACATTATCATTAGAATGTCCGTTCGGTAGGATGGTAGAGTCGGGATAATTGAAGTTTGAAACTTCTTCTGTTGTCTGCTTCGGATTTAGTTGTAGGATTCGGTTTTCACGACTGTCTAGTACAACGAACACTTTGGCTTTGGTGGCCATTTGTGAAAACTAATCAGTATGAGCGTTCTGGATTCGACAACAGAACAATATTAACGCATCTAACAGACTGTTGCTTTCGTGTTTTCCCCACGCAGTTCTGTCACCTTTTTGAGATTTAGCGGAGCCGAGGTTCCCCAAATCAAAGGAAATAGGGTAGGGTTTGAATTCTCTGGGCGCGGGAAAGCGTGTCTTGTGGATTTCCGCCAGGATTCTGTCTTTATTTAGGGATCTTTCCAGATTTCAAATAGGGTTTCCTTTAATGAGGTTTGGTCACAGTTGATGTTATAAGGGAATCCGAAGTCGAAGTTATATTTACTGGTCTATGCTTTGGGTGATTAAGGGGCTGATTGATATATTCTGCTGCTTTATACCATTTCAAGATTGAATTCAGAAATGAGAAACTGTAAGTTTAATATGAGGACGACCGGTTGTGGTAAATCTTGTTCACCTCCGGTACATCCCATTGGCTAGTTCTGCACACCAGGTATTAGCCCCTGATTGGTCACATTTCACACTCGTGAAAATCCTAGGACAGGCTTCGGTTGGGCATCATGCGCGCCAGTAGGCGGACGTCAATACAGTGCGGTGCTCTGTAGTTCGGCAATTTACACGAGACGACTAGGCCGCACGAAAACCGATAAACCCGAATATCGGGTGTTTCTCCGACAATTTTGGACGAGCAAATGCACTACAATCATTTATTACGCAGTGTTTGTTTAACAATCGCTGAACTACAAAATAAATGACAAATAGACAATTTTGTCGTCGCTGAATGATAATATAGCTAGCTTACTGAGAAAAACCATTTCTACTTAGTGGCAATCTTACAGTTTTCTTTTTTTATTATCCTTTATCTCTGGTGTACCATCTGGGCAAATTCGACGCTTGTTCGAGATACTTCTGTAACTCAACATGCACAGTGTTTTGACCTGTGGGTATAACAAAAGAAACGGGAAGCTTCCTACTATTCTGTGCATCCTGACTTGATGCATGGGGCAGTTAGGTGGTGGCAAACTCCATTCCAGCAATTTCTCCGTCTTTGATGAGACCATCGGTGACCAGTAAGCCGCGCTTCGGGACCATAACCATAAATCATGCACCACAACAATGGACTTGTCCCCTCTAACTCAGTGAAATCAAATATCTGCAGTTAAAGTAAATGACAGCATTGTCTGAGATATCTTCAGTTTAACCAAAAGTGAGAGATTGGTTTAAACACGGGTTTGTTACTGTGACATTATAAAACTTTTGAACTGGATGCTGTTGGTTTTGTGCTTTGAAGCCCCCGTGTTAAGTGGACCATTAGTTATACTCCCCAAATATTTGATGGGATTGGGGTAAAAAAATTCTTACGGTGATTTAAATACCTTGTTAAAATGCCACAATCGCTGATGGCAATTGTTTCTGACGCTCGTTTGTTATTTAATACAGCATTGCTCAGTTGCATCGTAGTACACGGTGTACCCTGGACATTTCCTCCCAAACCCAGTGGTCGGATTACATTGTAGTTCGCGTCATCCAAAAATCTCACATGCACATTCATGCCGACCTTTCGATCAAACGTTGAAATATCTGCTCGGCCAACGTGCGTGCTGGTCGTGCATTGCCATATAACTTATATGCTGCACTCAAATGCGAAAAAGAAAAAAAGTTATCCAGCAGTCCATATTCATTCACATCATCGCAGAAATGAGTACACACGTTGAACCCCCAAGCACCTGGGATGTCGTACCGTCATTCCGTAATGATGGTCTGTTTTATAGGACTCACGTTGAGGTCTATGCATCCAATCTCACGTTTATCCTAGATACTTGAACCAAAAGGTGTCCCGGACGTGCAAGCGACAGAATGGCGCGACCTGATTGAAGCGCGTAACCGCAAATCATAGGTTTCATTGGTAGTCGGTATTAACTTAATGCAAAGCGCAAATGTATGCACTGTACCAAACCGCTATGATTCTTTCCCCACTACAAATTGGTGAGCCTCCAATCCAGTTCCAGGGCTTTGCGTCCCTTTGTTCCATGCATTTAACTGTTGGTCTTATTATCTCATTTTGTGCACTATCGCAATCGGCTGTGGTTATTTTTTCATCACAGTATAATCCAAATGGTAAAGGATTTTGTGTTGCACAGTATGCGTACAAATACCGAAAAAGTTAAAAACATGTAACCCACGGAGAAGCACATCTTTCATAACCACTGGTTCAATGCACAATGGAAATCTGTCTGGATTCTGCAGCTTTCGAATATTCATTTGTTGAACGCGCGACATTTTCTCGAAAAAGTACGCGACAAGTGTTTTTTGATATTTAAATTCTCTTTAACAACGGTCAAATTACCGACACTAGAAGACGGTCTACTGCTGGACTGCACCCCAGTGGGTTAACTATCTTCAGTTGTTTTGAAGTGGTATGAAGAGGTAGATGTTATGTAGAATGGGAAGTCTACTCGCACACTGTGCATCCAGAAGCCGACGCTACGGGTCGCAATCGAACCCGTAACCTTCCGCCTGCCAGGAGATGCTCTCTCCCTGAGCTACCGTGTCTGCGGTTCTCGGAAACGAATTACGCAGGTGGACATCCAGTGCCGCACGAACGTCCTTCGGATCCTGTTCCGCTCTGCCGTCCGTTCCTATTGTAATGTGATCGATAAGGCTAATCCAGGTTAACAATCGTTTGGCTATGCCCAAGCACAGCATATGCATATAATTACATGGGAAGGTCTTTATGATGTCCACTGAGGATTCAAGAAACTGGGATTTCATCACCGTCATCGTCCTTTAATGCTGGATATCAAGGCAAGCCTCAATGACCGCTGCTTTTCCCCCAGAGTTACATGATTATATAAAAAGAGATAATACGCAAGGGGAATAGGCAGTAGATCTACATAGGCGGGATAAGATAAGAATGCTACGGCAGCCAACGTACGGTACACAATCTAACTGTATAAATGCTGATTCGACAGAAAATGACGACGCGATCGCCACTGTTTATGGTTTACCGTAATATCCTTCAGTGTCTCCAGCCAGCTAGTTGACGGGTCTTTCGGCCTCCAATCACAAAGACCTGCGACACCTTCTTTACCTAAGTTTGCTGTACGTATTCTCATTCCATGTTTTCACGTCATCTGCTGATCTTCACATGGCCTCTTCGCACGCAAAATAGGGCACGATATGGCAGACGAGTGTTCACCATACGCAACACGTGACCCAACCAGCGTAGTCTACTAAGCTTCAGACACTGAGATAAGGTGTTCTCATAACCGGCACCTAATACTAGATTCCGGACCCCTACATCACTCACCCAGTCACTATCCAGTCATGGCGATAAACATCGGTGATCGATTACCTGCAAGGGACGACATCTCCGACACGCATACTTCATGTCTCGCAACCATACAACAGAACTGAGCGCACTGTGGCGCAACACACACAGCCTTTCGACTTCGTTGAAATATCAGGTCGGCGCCTCAAGTGCTTCAGTCCAGCCTACGCCACTCGAGCTTTGAATATACGTGTGCTCTCCTCCACTGTCGTGCTGCCATCGTTCGACACGCAGCTACCAAAGTAAGTGAAACTGTCCACAACCGTTAGTTGCTCTCCATCCAGTATGAAGTTCGGGAATACGCTCGTCCAGTCTTGTAACAGCACAGCGTATGCCAAGATGATAAATAAACTACGCCTTACACAGCTGTCCTTCCAGACGCCGACTGATCCCTGCAGTCCCCCGGCGCACAAGCGTTTGTTAACCGGGCCACCTTAGCCTCCTCACTCAAGACTTCCTACACCGCGTTGACTCACAGCTTGAATTGCTTCGTCTCCTGAAGTGTGCAGGAAATATCTCTATGAGATATTAGGTACAGTTGGTTGAATTACTCTACTCGAATCCTGAATTCGTGCTTCACTCACGCAGCAGGCATCAATCGAAGGTGAGTCCACTGTCAGAGCTGAACACGCCTGTCGGCCAGCGTGCATGAGAGTACGCGCATTAAATGAACCGAGATTCAGAGTCCGACGAGGCTTGGGAAAATGTGACCTAGCCGACTGAAAACCACCGACCACACTATTTGAAAATGAACTGTTGCCAATATTGGGAGTGTTATCAGTGAGGATGTTATGGGTAGTCAGAAGGGGCAAACAGATTGGGATGGAGACAGATCAGACAGATTGAAAAAGAGGGAATTCTGGGTAATAGCTTACTTGTCACTACCCGCCCCGCTTGATGTATTGGATAGCGCGGTGCCGATTATCCTGCATGACAACCGATGCAGTATGGAATTATTTGTAGAATTGCGACTCATGGGAATTGATGGACGGATACTGCTAGGGAGTTCATCCGCCAAGCAGAAGAGCGATTAGGGTTCTCAACCAAAGCCTTTAGTTCTGACAAGGACCTGACAACAAGGCAGCGGGGTATAGATGAGTGAAAGCCCATCTACTTGGATCACTTATTCTTCCACTCGTTTATCCGACTGAGCTGCCAACTCAGATCAAACCCTGACCTGGTGTACCAGGAGACTACTTCGTCAGGCCTCTACCCTTTGATGTTCTAGGCATTATTGTATCTTCGGCTTGAGATAAGCCAACCTGTATAGCTTGTTGGGTCATGGAGGCACGCAAGTCGTCACAGCACGTCAGGGTGCAGTCTCGTTGTAATGTGCTCGTCATCGCTAATTACGGAAGCCGAAGTCGGTCCTCATTCTCTCAGTGTCACATCAGGCTACGCTGCTAGCTAATACCACGCACAGTGCATTTTCGGCAGGAACCAATTTCTTTGTGACGCTTAACGCGTGTCTTAGATGGGGCATCAGCTGTTGCACTGTATAGTCGAACACCTTGTCTAACTCCTTCGGACGGCAGTTCGCTGATGACGTCATTCAAATAAATCTGCACGTCTGCCTGTCTTCGCACCCCGCAGTTTATTCGTATGAAGAATACACGAAATCGTGGATATAGTAGCGGTCAAAAATTGGTCACGGCTACTTCAATGATTTGCTGCTCATTGGTAGTCTATCAGTTTTTATTTAAACCAGTG
This sequence comes from Fasciolopsis buskii, assembly GCA_008360955.1. Classification (NCBI taxonomy): domain Eukaryota; kingdom Metazoa; phylum Platyhelminthes; class Trematoda; order Plagiorchiida; family Fasciolidae; genus Fasciolopsis; species Fasciolopsis buskii. The sequence goes on along the minus strand of LUCM01011182.1, from coordinate 224,767 downwards.
GTGCGGTTTCTAACTGACCTCACAGTTTTCAGTGCATAGCGAATGCTCGCCTCGAACTCAACATGTAAGTAGATGCCTCCAAACATGAATCTCTTCGGTATATTACATGGCGTTGCCGAAAGCGTACGCGGGTCCCGAGTTTGTACCACAGGCAACCTTAATTAGGTTGCTGCTCGCCGAGTGACTGTCCGAGAGAACACTTTTGAGTTGGCATCAACAGCACGGTTACCAGCAAATTATTCGATCTTTTTGTGCAATAAAATCAGTTTCAATCAGCTTAACATTTGATTGTGTAATAGCATGTCAGACAGTGAAGCATCATCCGCTTCAAAAAATAACGAATCCAATTCTTCGTCAACAGCACATTCCATTTTACTTTGGTGACTGTCATTTATAATAGTGAAAAAGTGTCGTAAACTAGCAGCTTTCATCACTACGTAGAATAGCCGCACGGCAGTTCCAACATTACAATTTCTTGTGCAAACCGTTCCTCATTTTCTCCACCCGCTTTACCATTCAACTCACATACCGGCTCACAACCAACCAATAAGCTGAGGTCGAAAGAATAACCCGTAGAATTCTGCGAAACTGGCCCACGGATTTGCGAAATAATAAGCCAAAAAAACTATTAGTAAATGACAGTATCATCACTTTGTGCTTCATCGGTGACACGACTACTGCATTGGCGGGCTGGATTTTATCAATTAAACCCTGGAGTTCGCGAGGACGATGTCCGCACCACGTAGTCCAAGAACAAGTACAAAGCACTCCAGATGGCTTCATCCTAAATTATTCCAAAAACCATATTGTTATAAAATGTCCACAAAAACCCATTCCTTATTTATACTCAATAAACAAACTTAGTGAAACAAAAAAGCAAACCGAGAGACAATAAGCATGGCTCATTGTGCAGAACTAGCTTCAAAGGAGCGCGATAGAAAGTAAGCATGTAATGAGATGCATGTAAACAACGGAAACGCGATATACATTGTTGCTGAAGGGCTTTAAACAAGTTTTTTATTCGTTTGAAACGGTTGTCGCACCAGAGGACATACCGCAGACTTCCCAGAAAACCACTGGAAATCATATAAAAGTTAATATATGGAATTTTTGGGCGAAAATGCATGGCTCACCAAAGTGATCATATCATCGGTTTCATCCGCAATTTTTTACTGTCCACCTTATATACTTGAAATTCATTTGATATTGCTCGTAGATATATTCGATTTTAAGCTGTCTAAATCCTCCAATGAAAAGCACCATTTCGGGGACAATATGTTGCCTGGGAAACTCGATAAGCTGTTTCTCCGTCATTGGAATACCATGTCAGACTGTATTTTCTGAGCTGCTGGAGCCGTTTGTTGCTTATGTACAGCCGGTTAAAATCGAAGGACTTAAAAAGCCTGCCACCATTTTCACAGTGCTAACCCAGACCGAACCTTCTGAGAATGTGATAAGTCGAGGCACCTTGCGCTCTTCTTCGACTGTTCAAATTACCCGTTCCGATAAACATCTTTTTTTAAAGAGGTCGGATGTGGTTCAGTACCGTTTGAAGGGTGTCGTAGATCTCGTCTTTCGTACTACTGTCGAATGAGAGCGTTGGACCGTAGATCGCAACCGCGATAGGGTTTACGGGATGGCTCCTGATGCTCGCCTCAGTTGTTCTTAATGATATCGGTTGTCAAGAGAGCAGGGCGGAATTGAAGCAATGACTTACAGCTACTGCTACTTTTTGTTAACCTGCATTTCCCGGGCAGCTGATAAAACCGATAAATGCTATCGGCACCGAGGATCTTGATGTTGTAGTTGCCGGTACCGCCTAGTCTGACTTCATCGGTTATCTGTCGTGATCCACTTCTCATCTGTTGGTATGATATTACTTAATTGTGCAAACCGAAATTAATACTTTTTGCGCTCTGATGAAGATTATTCTGGGAATTAGTATTATTTATCTTACTTGCTTCACATGAATTGAATGAACTAAATGATATATAAACCATTTTTGCATATAGATAAGGAAATGTCGCGTTTGGAGGGGTAGATAACTTTTCTGTTCAATTGCTCTCAACATTCTTATAGGTTACATCATCAGAAAGGGAATATGTTTCAGATTCTGTGATAACTACATTTTTCAAACACTAGACGGATATTTCACACATCATGTCTGTCGGTGTCTACCGCATATGATCAATTGCTTCAAATTCATTCCACCGAAAGTTTGTACATGCTGATAGGTCGATTGCTGAGCGCTTTGGCTGGACGGGCGTGTCTTTTTGTCTATACTGCCCCAAGAATAAAGGCTTGATCTGTTCTTTTTTCCTTAATCCGTCTTCAACATATGCTGCTGGTGGCGTTTGGAGTGCTGATGCTGGACTGCTTAACAGGTTAGACTAATCTGTAAAAGTCCAGTTCTCCACCGCAGCAGATAGAGGCGTTGACAGTAGGGGGCCTATTTAGCAATTGTCGTCAAGTCAGATTCAAGTTTCACACATGAAACTTAGTTGTTTTATTTTCCATGCCCTTACGCCTCCGCAGTTATTCTGTCCACAATCGTTTTACTTCCCTCTCACCAATGGCAGGCCAAATTCAGATTTCATTATCAGTGATGATTGGCACGGTTTGAGACTGTGCATTCTCCCCAGCGCTTCTGTACCATACATACCCATAGACAAAATATATCCGTTCTTGTCCTTTGGACATTGTTATGTAAGTACAGTTGATTTCTATGTATGATAGCTTTGTGGGGAGTCTTGAAGGACAAGCAAATCGAATGTTGAACGATGTCAAAAGCAGGGACAAATTGCAAAATGCAAGTTAGGAAACGTAATTATTAGTCAAATTGGTTGTGTCTTCCTCCTAGTTAGAACTCCAGGTTCATAGTATACGTCACTCGCGCCATTGTATAATGTTCCCACGCGCATTTAGTTTATTGCATCGGTGTTTTCACTATCAAAGTATGACTTTTTCCAAAATGCCTGGAAGAACACCTGTATGTACACTTTGTCTGCCTTCCTAGATCCGACTACGGTTTTCTAAACGGTCCTACGTTCCTCCGAATAAGATTTTTTTCATGACGAAGTATCCGTATGAATAACCAAAATCTAGTTCCGTTTTACCGGTTCATCTTCGATCCGGGTACACTACTAGAACGGATTCACGTCGCAATCATTTACCCTCCTTCCATTTTTCCCTCCAACCTAATTATTGCCAGTATGTGGGGTTCCTTTCCTGAAATAACGTCATGCTGACGTCGACTTTTTCTGGCTCAGATTGGGCCAGACCTTCAGCATGCCGATGAAGTAGTTCTTTTTAAGTGAACACTGCTGTGTCCGCAATCGGAACGGTCAGTGTATGTACAAGTTTTCACAGCTAAACCGAACAAGCTGCTAGCCAGTCAGTTTGGGCATTTATTGGGCATCGGTAACCAGCCAGATAGATGAATAACGTCCATGAGAATGGAGATTGTTTGAACGTGGTTGGAGTGCGCTTTTGCGACGTTCATGGTTGACACAACTAGTTCTGGTCAAAGATGCCCTTGCTTCCGTTGTGGATTGCTCGCGTTACCGCTACTACACCGCATTTGCTGTGTATCACTGATTGTAGGATTGCTACCTTCAGTAACAGATTTCCAACATTGTTTTCCGATCTCTTCTTGTGGTGGTACGTAACAGCTATAAGGCGTTGCCTTTACACTACACTCATTCATCAGGTTTGTCATGAAAAAAGTTACGCCGTCGCGATGTTCAGAGTATGTAGTAAGAATTAGGATGTGATGTAGGAAACGGTTCAGTCGTTCCGAACCGCTAGTTAGGACTTCCGGAAGATGTGTGACTATGGAGGAACATTCCTGTCCATTATGGCCAAAATTGATGCCGCCATTCGCCTGATTTTTATGAATTTTGAATATCATATGTGAATCTGGTACAGATCGTCGCTTCCGGTTATGTACGTCATTCCTGTTGCTTAGAGTTCTAAGCAGCGGAAGTCGTTTGGTTTGAAAGTTAATCGAGATCATTTTAGTTTTATTTGGTGATGTGCGTGGATTGAAATTTATGAATTTGATTTCAGCTTAAACTTGTATTGGATCTGGTGGAAAATAGTCAGCAACAAAAAAAGACGAAGCTGATTTCGCCTTCAGAGCAACAGAATATTTCTTCTCCATCGGGTTTTCCTCCTGTCGTCCAGGAAGTGGGCATTGAGCTCAAAGAAACAATCGGTATGAAATCTGTTTCCCTTTATTTTTCTAACACTTTTGATTGTCAGTATGTTAGATGTTGCTTTCTTGACTTTTGTCATCGTCCAGGTCGCGAATAACGCAGGCTTGTCGCTGCTAAAATTGATGCGCCAGTTGTCTCTGCTAATTGTCTATCGTGGATCGCAAACTTAACACTCACAGGGTCTCTTTTGGGCTGCCGATTGCTGTTTTCTATAGTTGACGTCCAACGAACTTCTATTTTTCTTGTAGCCTTGAATGGATAGTTTATTCTGCACACCATCTGAACCCATTGCCAATTCAGCTAGTTAGTAAATGTGACGAAATTCTCCACATGAGTCTGTCAAGACGTAAACAGTCTCTGGTTGAGCAAATGAACTCTGTCATGTCCCTGAAACTCTTCATAAAAGAACTATAGCAGTGAACAGACGGCCAACAATTTTACTGGTTTATTATTTTTAGCACTTGTTTACTGACGAAAAAAGCTCACTCTGCTCCCTTGTACTAAAGCATATTTATTTTTGTTCTTTTATCCCTAATTACTTTCAGACTCGGATCAGTGTTGTATATCCTAACGGCTTTACGTGTCGCATCGGTTTATCTTCGGGAGACACTTCGCTATGCTTTTTGTGATATTGCGTATGAAGAAACCTAATTTTCTCATTTCATTCTGGTTAGTAACACGTGACCTCTTCAGGCTCTGTTCCGATGTGATCATTGCTTTTGATTTAATGTCTTCACAGCGCCGCTCATGTGATCGGTTGTTCACTTTTTTCCATGATCAGTTACCTTCATCCGGCACGTATTTCTCTTTTCTTCTTTCCCTTTCGTATTATAGTATTTACTAGTACTCGATTGTGAATAAACTAACGTACAGAACGGGTAATTAATTAAGACGCATTTCATTAGACGAAGATGGCGACAGGATTATCCCTTTGGATTCTTTCACAAATCGGTTGCATTAAACACTGCAAAAATTACAATTTACACTGAGACTTAACATTCTCAGAAAATAGCAGTTTGTGTAATGTTCACATAATGTTCTAAACTAATGGACGAAAAGTATTTTCCGGTTTTGTTACAACCTTAGAAAGTAGCACACTCAGAAGGTCGCAATCCGAGAAGCTTTCGAATTTCCGCTCAAACTAGTTCCACTGAGCCACTCGGCAGTAGTTTGGTAGACGTTTTTAGTTGAATGACTATGGGTCCTTACACCGAACTGAACCAGTGGAATGACATGTTGGCTGCAATCCATGTCCCGAGAGGAAACGCAGTGTTGGTGTTGGAAAGTTAACATATTTTCGAAACTCTGGGTCAGTAACGGAAAACTGAAGAGCACAGTGTACTTAGAAAAGCGTTCAACATTAATCTGAAAAGTGCCGTCACGAGGAATACCTTGTTGAACTGGAACGCGCACTCAAGTGATTGGGGGGCTATGTACGCAAACCCATCTGAATTTTAATCGGTTATTCTAATTTCACTCTGGCTGAAGATACCAAGTGTTACCTTTTGACATGAGCCAGAGCAATCGAATATGGTAAATCCATCTTTTGTTTCCATGCAGGATCACATCAAATTGAAAATATCATCTAGCCATACGAAAGTTAAACTGATCCTCAACTCGGGTTTTTTTATTGAAGCAGTACATTGGAGTGAGCATTTAGTTTTTATCGTTTCCTTCATCTAAGAAATAGTCCGCAAGGGCGTCGGTCGTCTCAAACATATGGTGAGGTGCAGCTTTTTAAAACTTTCTCGAATGCCCAGAACTCTTAACAAGAATCCTTTATCTCCGTCTTAAAAACCGACTTGCACCAACCACAGATTTCTTAATGTTTATCATGTTTCGCGAATTCGTCATGTTCGTCAGGAGCAGATGTGATTTCACAGCAGTTGAGAACGCATCTGTCAAATCCATGCCACTGTCGATCGCTTAAGCATCAAAATCCTTTAATGAATCAGGATTCACCGTTTCTACTCGTTCACGTGACCTTCGGTCGTACTGATAGTGTTTCATGTGGCAGTTTTCATTTGTTATCCAACGCTACCGATCGGCGAAATGGAATACATTAGTTCATCCCGTAACTATTCTTGATTTATTTACATTGCACCAAAAGACATCCCACCTGATTGCAGCGACTCCGCCCCGTCAGTTCGGAGCCTTACCATCTGGAATTATCCAAATGCAATCTCAGACGATACAGTTTGCCGTCATTTGAATAGAAATCATAGAGGTTATACGCTTCTCACTCTGTACTTTCTGGCGGTACAGGTCATCTGTTTATTCATTTACTTTGTTTCATATGATGCCCAAAAAACCGGAGATCGCCTGGCGCGCAGTCAGAATATGGCGATCAGCGAGATACCAAGTGTTCTGACTTTTAAAGATCGATAACTTGCAGCTGGATTGTTTATTTCGTGAGGTCAGGTCCAGCAAGTCAGAGTCCATGCAGAAGTAATGTCAGAACTCACTGACGCTGAAGTAGAGCTCTTTAGCCTTTGACTGGCGAGCATTTGTGATCCATTGCCTATCTATCCGCGCTTTTTTATTCAACGAACAGGACTCCATCAAGAATATAACCCTAAACCGAACGTCTCGGAGGACTGTCTTTGAGGTGGGTAATGAGGTAGTTCATCTGGTCTGATGAATAGCAAAAGTTCGGTTAATGTAGTTCATCAGTATTTTCGTCTTTCAGAAAAGGAGGTAGGGATGCATCCGTCTAAGTGAATAGAGAACTTCATGTTAGGATTAAGACAATGTTTCACAAGTTACTATCGGGCGGTTTGATACGAGCATGATCTGACTGATGAATGCTGTTCGATCATCCAAAAATGACTTAACTACATATTACCGACGGGAATTCTGAGAACGACCACACTGCATGATTCATAGATATACTTCTTGATTTCGATAACGGATTTCACTAATAGGCAAATTCTTGATTCCCGAACTGTACTCATTAGACCATGTATTGGGTAGCACGGATGGAAATGCGCGTTTGTCAGTTATGATGGACGAATTAGTGCTGTAAATTTAGTACGATGATAACCAACTGCGGATTCATGTTCCTAGGCGTAAGTGGAAATGGGCGCCTAAGTAAAAATGTGTGAATAAAGGAAATCAGATGCTTGTCTGGAAATGAGGTGAACCTGAAAGTTGTTGGATGAAGACTCAACATATGTCAAATACTATTGCTTTTTATACACGGTTCCAGCTTTAACAGTCGATGAGGATTGAGTCTGGTAATCAAGGGGAGTCTTTCATGTATCCTTTTGATAGAATTTCGCAACGAATATATTTGTCCCGTGCGGTTTGCGAAATTGTTAATGAGGGAGAAATTACAAGAGAATACAGTCAACATAGTCTGCATATTGAATCGTCACGTACCAAGATCGCTCATTACATAGAAACTCAGCAACCTTTCACAATTTTTCTCCGAGATTTGATTTTCGCGTTCCGCGTCAAATTTGAGAAGCTCTGTCGAGCAACTGCCGTGAACACAATCGAAAGTTTCCGGGGTATATTGTCAGTAATATATGAGGTGACGACTATCTAAAACAGACAGGTCCATAGTCTAACGTTCCATTAGTTTATGCATGCGCAGGCTGAAATTTTATAATTTCATTGTGCAACCAAAGAAGTTGAATCAACTTCAGGCGCAAGTACAATTCGAAAATTTATGCTATCAATTGTAAATCCTTTCGCCTGTCCCACCAGAAAATGCGGGTTGGTTCATTGCAAAATTGGTCGACATTTCGCATTCGTATTTCTCAGCGCCGGTACGACAGCACTGCTAACTCGCGGCCTGGCATTACCGGGTAGTGAAAGAACTAAGGCACGTAGGTCATTTTTTGAGCCAGACAAAATTTCTGGTGTTATGGTCCTGTTCAAGGCCGATTGTACTAATAAAATAACCAAATATTGTTGGGTTCCAGCGAGTCCCAGTGGACATATCATCAGACAACGACTAACTCACAAATGGCTTCATTTCTTGCAAAATTCGGATTTTTCTGATGTATTTTCTATCTCCGAAGCCCCGTGCGGACAAACGAACCCCATTAGAACGAGGATACTATTTGTGCGGGGCTCATTAAAGATTCATATAAGCCGATGCCCGTTTAGTGTATGCAAAAGTCACCTCACCACAAGCTTGCTGGTCTGTCTGCTGAAATTCTAGACCCAGTCCGTCGATCTAGCCTACATTGTGGTAAAGACTTTCGAACTGGCGCAACTGCTTGAAGAGTGTTCCTTGACTTCCCAAAAATGTTCCATTGATGTTGATTCGCTTATTGGCAGTGTTCCTCTGCTTGAAACAGGAGACGTTTCGCGCGGTTGTATTCCCTTTTTGAATATTCCTCTCCATCTTCTTTTGGATTATTTACAAAAACTACGCTTTATTTGCAAATAATATACGATTTCGTTTTAAAATGACTTCCTGCAGACAAATTGGTTCCGCAGCTGTGGGCAATGCTAATGACCCCATTTTAGCTAATGTGCTTCGACAGTGATTAAAATTAAAATGAGTCACATGCGTTATCCCTTACTATTTTATGCGACCGATATGTTGATGATATTCTTACCTCTACGATACCGCAACATTCCAAACCGTTGTAAATTATTTTAATTTCATCCGCCTGCATCTTTCTGTCCCATTTGAGGAAAAGAACAATCGCTTAAATTCTTTAGACATTAAAATTATGAAGATATTGGTTAGGACACCACATAGAAATCTGCGTGTAGCTGGTACTGTTTGTATTTCTCAATGTCATAGGAGCAAGGCCCCGTGAGAACCCCCTGCAATTGAGCTAGTTATGTCTGTTCAACAAGTACGCCCAAAGAGGAGAAGGGATTCAATCGAGAAGTTTTGCGACGAAATGGTTATCCGGAGAAGTTTATTGGATCCCGTCAGCAAAATAGACGCCGAACTGATCGTGTCCAGTCAGCACCGGAAAATTTGGTGTTTCTTAAGGTGCAATTGAAAAAAGGAAACTCGCGTATGCTTTGGATAAGACCTTCATGGATGCACACCGCTGCTTTTAGCACAGAAGGATTTTCCCAGACAACCGTGAATGTATTTCCTTTATGTTGGCGCCGGATGTTGCTGGGATTGTCCTGAAGGCTGTTGCCGGGTCATCTGTTGTCCATTATGAATCGGATGTGAACAATGAGTTACGGTGCCCTAAGCTAATGGCCGCAAAATAACAGTTTTTGCAGGGAATAAATTTTCTGACTTGAACTCCTTGGCTTCCCTAAACGCTAGAAATTTCACATTCCCACTGCCTGATAAAACTTTTATGATCGAGTCAGATCTACAGGGCAACATTTGAAAGCAAGTGCTTTGCAATGCCTTTCAAAAGTTTGCTTGATAGAATCCATTTGGCTCAGCGAGGGATAAATTCGCCTCCGCACATGCATGGAGACCGTTTGGGCGAAGTACCAGTCCGCTCTGCTAGTAAGTATTTCATTAGAATCTCAGAGGGACTGGTAGGCAACATTCGCGACGCTCGTATTGATACGGTCGTCCGAGCGAAGCCGGAGTTTCATACTACTGTTTCTTTGAAGGACACAACCTGGGCGCCAGTGTTCGGCTTCAGACGTCCGTTTTTGTCGGGGTTTTCCGGAGTTCAATAAAATTTTTGGAAGAACCGTTGGCTAAAACATTTTGCTTGGTAAAATGTTCTTCATTATCTAACTAGTCGGTGGCAAAAGAAGTACCAATTCTGTTGTTTTCCAACTGCATTTGTAAGATAATGGATGAGAAGTGGGAAGTTGCGTACGACGTCTACTCTAAATTTCTCCCCGGCGGATAAACCTTGCCGTCCTTATATCATGTCTGATACAGCGTAAACAAACTGACTGAAAGAAATACAGACTTTTCGCGCCATCTCTTTTCTTTCTGTCCTCACGAAATTTCAAAATCGCTTGCTTGTACGCAACAATGGAAAAATTGTTCATAGTATCATATAGCGTTTTGCCCTCTTTTGTGTATCCTGGTTCTCTCGTCCTTTTACCGATCTTAGCAGTGTGCTCGTTTCCGGTTAATTTTTCAACAAGCACATATATGTGCACAGATAAATAGTCATAAGTTCAAGTGGTATGTCTGCAGCATCTGATTAATCGTGTAAACTTTTCGCGGAACAAATTGATCAGCTTTTGTCTTAGTTACCGCACAGTGCTGATGAGTCCCGCATTCACCATAGTGCTATGGTGATTGGACAGCAAACTACCATCTATGCGCAGCTAGTCAGTATTAACAACAGATACGCATCGTGCAGCATTTCCTACTCAATCGAATGCCGACGAAACAGATGATACATTTTGAATAGACACATGGAAACATTTTGCATGAAGGGAAAATTGTACACGAGAAGCATGTATAGACTATAGAATACGCCATATCGATCACAATGTAACTTTTCACTTTTTCTCGTCAAAATATCGAGATGCGACGGTTTTATTTCGCTTTTTTCTAAGAGTCTACCATTCATCCAGAATGAAAAGCTTATCAATGAGAACTTTGATATTGCGTAGTCGGAGCTAAGAATTAACTTCCTGTTAATTTAATATTGATTACCTCGATGCTGCATCTATCCAACCAGCCACATTTACTTCTCATACACCCGTCTACAACTTATGGAAAGGGGTATTTCAAAATGTTCAATAGTACCGAGATTGGAGTCATGAATTTAGCCGCAGTCACAGCCTCTCTGTTAAACTGATTTTTTTTTACGTGTGGTCCATTTCACCCTGTTGGGATGCAAAACAGTTAGTACAATACAATGATATTTATTGTTTTCTCATAATTATTGCCCTTCCAGGAGAGTTTTTGGAATCCATCTGACATGTCATTCTTAATCGCTTCTTAAAGCACAATGCGACCCTGTTTGATCACTGGGAGTTAACCTGCAAACCTTGTAGTGGCAATTGGTCTCCGATGCAAGGTTGAAAAATCCAGGAATTCTGCTGAATTTTGGACTCTTTCGATCAAACCCAAAGAACGTCAATGCGACAGTTTTACGATGCGACTTAGGAAATGTTCCATGCAAATTGTTGTTGTTCAGTAACAGCGTGACCGAAGTAGGTGTCTATTTCTCTACGTTTTGGTTATCATGGATAGCCTTTTTCTTTTTTCTTCAACATTGGCATTGAGACCTTATCCGTGATAGCTAAAATGTAGATAGATTAACGACTTCGAGCACGCTGTCACGGTACAACAGCATTTTACATGGGCCTGGATATCTAAATGCCACAGGAACTCATGCTACTCATGAGTGGGGCACGTCCAATATAGGAAAACCATTCAGAAGCCACCGATCAAAGACGCATTCGCGTGATCAGTTTTTCAAAGTTACCTTATTTGGTCAGATTTCACTTCCAAAATGGACAGCCAGAATCTGTTAGCCTTAGGGGAATCTCTAACGCCAACTCGGTAATCAACATTAATTCTAGAATCTCTGGATTTCAGTCCTCCCCTAGACAGCGGTAATCTAAGGTGACTGCCTTCGTCATTTGAAGGTTACCTATGCAGGAGACATAACGGTTCTCAATTAGCAGACAGTTTAAGTTCTAGCCCGTTGGTTCTTCCAAAAAAGACGGAACCCTACCGGACTACGACTGACGTTTTGTGTACGTTGTCAACTTCCTTCGCTTATATTCAACTTGAACACCATGGCAGGAACTGAAGGTATACGCCTGTGACAAATTAAAAATTCTCCTAGTACGAACATTACCTCATAGATCAAGTGGATCATCAAGGAGTACATTCTGTTGGAGCGACACAATTTGGAATAATTATTATTTGCATCTAACGAATTTACTCGTATTAGGAATACTAGACCTATACTGGCAAACATGCAAAACGTACTGTCCATTTTTTCAAAAGAGCTACTTTTAGAAATCTAATGTATAAATAAACTTGGGGATGAAATTTCCGAATAGAGGAGAAGAATCTTATCCAATTTAAGTCCTAACACCAAGCAGAAGGAAACTCAGTTATGAATCCCTTTCTTCGTGGAAGGCGTACGACCGTCACATGCACGCATCAAGATTTTCAACTAAGTCATCGAACGTTCATTGATGGTCGTTGCTGCAGCACACGGTAAGCCACTAATGAGCCGTACAACATCTGCCTTGCTAGTCCATCTAGTATCTCCTTGAGCGGATACCCTCGTGATATCCTCGGAGTTTTACGTGTTTTGCAGTCAAATTTCTGTAATTCATGAAGCTTTTGTTCACTCTCCTGAAAACACCTTTGCACCCTGAGGATGACAGATTTATGAATAGGAAGAAGAACATTGTGAAGTTGTGAATTATGCACCATGGATGATCTAGTGGTTTATTCCAAAGAATCAATGAGGAGCAAAGTCAACCTTATCACCAATCATGAGTTCATATTATCTTTTTTCTTTTTTATCTTTTTTTCCTTTTTAATGAAACAACAATGCACATCAACTTTCAGGAAGGGGGCCGCGGCCAGCAGAGGGATGCCAAGTGGGGAAGTTGACCAGCGGTGGAAGGATTCGAAACCGCGACCTTCATGTTCAAAAGCCACGACCTTATCCTTTTGGCCACCGCCGATCTCCACTGCTATTTTGTGGTGAAAAATCACGTTGAGGCAACTGCGTGGGGCCTCCAAAGTCTGCCATGTCCAGTGGGTCTGCTGCGTTGCTTTCCGTAATGTACCATATATGTTATGATTCAAAATATGTATTTTGTATTGCTGCTTTAAAATATCTCATTCGCTTGGTGAGGTTTGCGAAATTCGAAAGTGATATTTCTCTCTAATGACCATTTTCAAATACCGGGAAATCTTATGCGCTTTATGACACCAAGGTAGTAACAAATGAGTAGTCTTTGTGTAGAATGGTCTAACCTCAGATCAATGCCAAAACTGTGGTTTTTGGTAGGCTGGAAAGGCTGGTAAGTTTTTTAGTGGTGTCCCAGTTACTAAATGTAGGGTATGATGCTAACGTGGTGGCAAGCTGTCACCTTATACCGAAGATACCCAAACACGTATGGATCCTGTCTATGGACAAAAAATACATGTGACGTCGTTAAAATTTCAATTGCTATTGTAAAGTTAGTTTGCGTCATCATGTTTTCCAACGGCGGTCGTCAGTTTGTTTGGGAGGTAATAAGCAAAAGACAATAAAGATATGATTTGAGTACGCTGTGGCAAGCTACAAGCAGAAGTTGAAGTCTGCTGCGCTAGCCGCCGTGGATCATTGTGTTAAAGATTAGTTATAATGCCAGGATAATGAGAAGTGACACGTTTAGGGCCCCTAATTCCCACGCAATTAGTTCCTGACTGCCCAGTTGCTCGTCAGTAAGTCATACTGACATTGCAAATGGTTTGAAGTGTCCATTAATGGATCTGTTGTGCACTATCAGACAACTGTCATAGAACTGCACCACTGCTATCCCACAAGGGGACAAACAAACAAAACTTGATTCCGTATTCTTTTTTGACAGGTTTCTTGTATGTTGATTGTGTACCTCCCGTCCTTTTGCTCTCGGGATCATATGCATTTTCCCTACAAACCAGATGGCCCACTAGTTTTCTCATTTATCAGGGATTTCGGAAATTTGAGGGTACAGCTTCAAAACACTTTTCGAATGCTGTTAACTTTAAGTAGTCAAAGATAAAAATAATCCTCTTCTATTTCAAAAGTTAATCCAATCGTTAAATGAATGTTACTGAATAATTCTGAGTGTCTGTATGTCATACATACGGTATGCAAAATTATACCTTTGTTTCGCTACCCAACGAATTTCATTTTAATTTGAGCATGAACATAATTGCTGAAATGAATTTAAACAATGGCAGCATTGCTTAGTCTCCAGTGTTATCTGCAGCCTTCATTTTTCTGGTATCTATAAAACAGGCGATAGATTTTTAAACTTCCTCATGAATACATCAGTTTCGGCAGATTAAGTCTGTGGTCTCCGTTAATGGGACATTTGCCGCCAGAAATTCCACCTATGAAAGCCAGCGCTCTGGCATTTGACTCACGATCTTATTTCAAGTCTGAATATTAAAATTCACTAATGACGTGTGCATGTCTCTATAAGGTGAGTTACTTAGAACGTCTCAGGTTGTAGACAGGAAAACGGTTAATTTTTTGTTGACCAGCTATAAAGATGCTAGTAGAAAAATAATTGGTCACAGAGTTGCAACGACAGTTCCGGAAACGTGGTAAATTTTTACCTGCTCAGCAATCTTCTTATGAAATGTCAGGAATTAGACAGTGTTCCTCTGACGTGGTAAGTGTGGCTCAACAGCAAATAAGAGCCACGGCCTCCTGTCTTTCTCAGGTTCTCATACTCCTGCAGTTGCGTGTGAACCCAATTTGCAGGTCAACAGTTCTGCTGTCATTCCGGGGAGAGTTGGGCTACCAATAACCAGCATGTCAGTTCTTCTGCACTATTTTCTCTTAAATCAATCTCTTGCTTTAATTTGGACAGCCAGGAAGTCCAAGACATGTAGAGGAATCTTGGACTACAAGGAATAATGATTATTGCGGGTGGGTAATCTGGAAGAACAAACACGTGAGGCAAATTAAGGCGATGTTTTTCGCAGTGCTTTTGATGGTACTCAGTCTGTGACCAGAATTGAGCGTGCACATTTTACAATGTTAATTATGATCATTTACTGCAAGTTAGGACTCGTCATGTAAGACTGAATGATTGAAATGTTAATTCCGTTATTTTACCATTTTGCCCCTCTCTTGGTCTTCGTTGCGGTGAAGTAATGTTTGTCCCCATCCACTTGCGAGTGAACGAGTTGTTCGGGAGGACGGCTTTGAGAACTAGAGGCTCATTCTTTCTACTTTCCCTAAAGACTACTCTTTCTTTGTCCATTTTGACCTCATGCCCTGTTTGTGCGCAGAGGTTCCACACTCGCTACTGTTGGTCAGCGCTTTTTGAGGCTAAAAAGTGCTTGCTTAGGCTTGTGGACAAATGCTTCCCTGTCCCAAAGACGTATTGCTCATCATATCCGAGACAATCAGATAGCATGAGTTACATTTGACTGGTCTTGATGATCAAGGTGGTAGTCACCTTATAACAGAGCTTATCTGCGGATGCCCGTTGGTTTCCAGTGGTTCTGGATACCGAATGGCCATTGGGCGCACTCGACCATTTCGGATGCTCCACTGACCCACTGAATTATGATGACAGATTTGTGTCCATAACAGCTGACAGAATGAAAGTGCATCCGTGAATGAAGTAACTAATAAATGGGAAATCCCCTAAACTTTAACTAAACTGTATCGATTATTGTCACTCATCAAGGGCCGAACTTTATGGTTCGTGTCGATCGTTTGCTATATATATATATATGTATATATGTGTATGTATATGCATATATATATATATATATGTATATATATATATATACATATATATATATATATATATCCTTACTAACATAGGAAAACGCATTGTGCGAGTATCACTTCTGATGAGAAACGAAACTTTTTAATATCACGGAAAGCTTTTAGCGAAGAATGAAAAATATAATTATATTGCGATTCATTATAACTTTCACAATAGTGACATTTTTGTCAAACTTTTCATGATCGATTTCCTCAAACATTCCGTAAGCCGAACTGCAATGGGTGAAATTGATAATTGGATAAACATCAGTCGTTGAACAAGTAGACAACACCGCTGCACTGAAACCAAAATTTCCGGATATGAATCCCACCACTGTCATTTAGTGTCTGTATCTTCATTGAAAGTCACAAGATAAAAGCATAAAATTTAGCATATTACGAAACGTTTGCGTGATAGGCTAGTTTTCTTTCGTATCTTGACTGGAATATTTTCACGACGATGCGAATGGAATATCATGTATTTCACCTTGTTGATCATTTTGGTGAGCTATTTTGTTTTGGTATACCTCGAGATAACAGATTTAATTGCCGGATATCTGTAGCCATTCAACAACTTTTGTCAAATTTCTGGTGTTGATTTCACGTGGGCATCAAATCAGCTTCCCTTCACAAAAAGCCTTTTTAAGTGCTGTGGATTTACCTTACTCTAAGTAGACTGTGGAAGGTTAGTTTTATCTCATCTGTCACCAATTCATGATCCTACCTATTAGGTTGGACTGTTTCTTGTTGCCAAAGTTTACTTTTCATCTTTGGGTGCCTTTTGTCGACTGCATCATTAAAGGTGACATTGTTATCCCACGTCGTCTGTTTTTTTTTCATCTTTCCATCTTTACTGCTTCTCTCTGTTTATGCCAAAATCTCTTCATTATGAATTTCCAGCTATGAGTCCTGTGGTTTGTGCCCTTATTCCAAAATCCAAACCTTATGCTAGTTTGTCTCTTGTGTTCTGGTTATTTCAATGCTTCATCAACCGTGCTTCTAAACGTTAGTAATTGGCTCAAGTTAACTTCCAGCTAGTAGGAAAACAATACATTTCTGATAGATCGGAACATTGCATCCTTCCAAATTTAAGTGTTCTCTTCCTCAAGTATGTAGTTCGTCAAGTAACAAGTCCTGTACAGCCCACTTCGATCAAATACTGCTTTTTATCAGGAGTGATCTTATGCACAGTTTGTAATTGTGTTGGTACTCAAAAATTAGCGACAGTTACGTTATTGTTGACAGTTAGCCATCCACTGAAGCCGAAACACTACAGTTCATTGACGCCTAGCAATCGGATATATCGATTTCCGCCAGTCTTCAAGTCTTCGGATTGTCCTTCGATGTGATTGGGATTGTTAAATGTTCATGCGCGTTAGTCTGCAAGTTGCCAGTTTTTTTTCGATTTCTGCATGGCACATCGTATGCTCGGATTCCTCCTCTGAATTTCAACTAAATCATGCTTGGGACTAGAGCATGATGACCATAATTAGTTACTTGTGTTCAAACAAATTATCATTTCCAATAATTACCTGTTATCGCATAGTACCGGGAAGGGGGAATCAACAGAATATTAGTGCTTAAAAAACTAGCTGAAAGTCATCGAAATTTCCCAATAATATTCATAAGCTGTTAGCAGCTTTTGACATTAAGCAATTTTTCATCACTATCGCCGGTATACTAAAGTCTATCTACATGATTCCTGTTTTCAGTGAATTAGTTCTTAAACGGATTCCTGTGGTGTCATCGGTAGGAAACAGTAATATTGTTGATTATCATCCAGAGTTGTGCTACATAGTATAAACAGAATAAACTTAGCTACTACTTCGTCCGAGAATTGTCCTACCCGGGCGCTCCCCCGCCCCACCCTTGTATTGTCGTTATACGCGGAACACGCCAACAAAAGATGAGAAACGCTAGGTTAGTGCATACAATTCGGTCAGACGGACTGCTGACTGTCGTCCCGTTCCGGCCCATCCGATTGGTCAGTTAAACGATAAATGGGGAAGGCAAGAGACATCGCGTACCGGGGAACGGTAAACACGCTGCACGGGAAATGTGAGCAGCAACACATCACTTGATGGGGCATTTATGTGCTTCCGTAGGTGAAAATCTTCCATTCAAAATGAACAACTATGATTCTAGCCTTAATTCATCTACACCGATAGATTACTTCAGTGTACAGGCTCTAGCTGTATCCCAGCTTTTGAGTTTGGAGTTTGCATTCAATTCGTATCGGACGCGAGCGTTGTTTCGTTCGATTCAATGTAATCCACAGACGTCATTTAAGGATACAACGATTAAGCGGACGGAAAAAGTGGATTCTCAACAGACTGACGGTTATACCGCCAGTACCCTAAATAAGTACATCTCTCCTTCACTGACAAACTTGGCAGCTAAAGACAGTCATCACGAAAAACAGGGGAATCAGCGATTTTTTGTTGAAGACATACTGAGTCCAGAATTTGGCCCGACGCACAGTGCGAATCAAACACACATATCCAGATCCTGGAATTCGCTCATTAATCATCCAAAGAATCCGAAATGCGCAGAATCTAACGACTTGTCGTCAGAAGTTATTAACCACAATTGGTCAACAGAGCCGACAGGAGGGGCAAATGACACAACCAAACCTATCCAGATTTCGGTTTGCTCCAGCCCTGAGGCGAGATTCCCGTCTACGGATTCCATTGGGTCCTTATCTGGTGAGCTGCTCGCAAGACAAAGTTCATCTAAGTTACAAATGAATCAAGAAACAGCACTTGGTTTGAATAGACTTCAGTTGCCTGCTTGGGTGTTTTGCACAAGATATTCAGATCGTCCATCTTCCGGTGAGTGAACAGTCATTTGTTTTGTCATCGTACAAGAACCGTTTATTGTTTGACTTGTTTTCCTCCCACAGTTCAATAAACAGGTGTCTGACTCGAAAAGTACATTAAGAACTACCTGTTTTTTTTACGTGGTTGTTCCTATAGATTTGAAAAATGCGTAGAAATCGACACTATCATTGTTTTCGATTACAAACAAACTGGGGAGTAATTACAAAGCAGCCTTCGTTCCCTAGTGAATATGTAGGATATGCTGCTGTCCATGTGAAGAATTATTTGTCGTGTTCGCAGTCACCTAATCTCTTGCATGGTTCTACTTTATACTTACAGACGCTTTGTACCATGGTTCGCTTACGTTTCTCACGAAACAGGAGATGCTATCCAAGTTAGAAAAGCCAAATAAGCACCAGTTTACGATGCTTGAAAGTTTGTGCTGAACTAACAAATGCACTTACTTGCTTACTCACAGTTTTCGGCAACAAGTATATGCATTTTTATCAAATAACTGTGCGCACACCGAACTAGGTCATGAAGAAATTTGAAGGAGAGGCTCACGTCAGGGCTAATGCGATCCAAATCAGAGAGCAATACATTGACCACCAGATTTGTTTTCAGCGATATGTTTCTCGATCTCTAATTATGTTATGGAATACCTTAGTGTTGAGGCCTTTCAAAAATTGTCGTTGGTAATGACAACTCGTAATCAGCTTATAGGGCTGAGAGTTCGAATCTTATGAGAATGGAGTACATTATATGTTGTTTCTTGTTTATAACCTGCAGAATGCAGAAAGATTCCGTTGTGCATTGTAACTACAATGATCGATACGTTGAGCTGTAAATGATCATGAGTTTAAGGGAATTCAGAATGCAACGAAGGATGTATGTTCTGAAGCAGCGTTTGTAGTTTAAGACCTTTGCTTTATGCTTTCCTAACTTGGGCCGTTTGTTAAGTATGGGATTTGGCTCTGAAACTGTGACACAAGGTTTCGTGGTCAAGAACGGCAGTTACAAATGCTCTCGAGCCTCGCATTTTGTCTGACGTGATCAGTGACTATCTCCAGTTAGCTGAGATCACGGGTACCTCGGTTACTCGTTGCAGGTTATAATTAAAGCAGTCAAATTAACGAAGTTCATTTGATGAATTAGATCTCAATAATGGAATAGCTAAATCAAAAAGCATGCGCCATATGATACCTTACTATTTCGAGCACACCATGGAAATCTCATCGATACCAGCGATGCTAATAACCTGACGATTACAGATAACCTTGTGCAAGGCTACTTGTCTTAATCAAAACCGTGGCAGACTGTAACCTCAACTAACAAACTTGTAATATTGATTTACTTAACACCTCGGAATTATTTTGTTTCCAAATGCTTTGAGATATTTATAATTATTTTTTCCATCTCTACGAAATATAGAACCGAATTACAAATTTCCATTTGAACATCACTACAAATGGGGGCATATCAAAAATGACGGTACACAGATGAAATCTATTTAATGAAACGGGTTTAGTAAAGGAATGCGTTTCAGAAATTCTAGACCCTTACTTGACGTACTGAACTTTGGGTTATAAGTCACCAAGCAGTCAGTGTTACACAGTTTGTGGCTTGGAATGCTGCCGGTTCAGAATATGCGATAAAATATCCGGTATCAGAATGACTCATGGATTTACACAAGATTTACTTTAGGATTTCAGGTGAAGCACAACATGCTGCAGTTATTAGCGTCTGGTTAAACACGAGGTCTGAACTGTTACTTTGATGCACAATGTCATTGCTAATCGAATGCAGTTCACCGACGCACG
The DNA here is from genome assembly GCA_008360955.1 of Fasciolopsis buskii. Lineage (NCBI taxonomy): Eukaryota > Metazoa > Platyhelminthes > Trematoda > Plagiorchiida > Fasciolidae > Fasciolopsis > Fasciolopsis buskii. Next base: position 204,542 of record LUCM01011182.1, on the reverse strand, counting down.
TGTATATATTTCCGGGTTCCAAACACTAAGTTGCACAGCTAAATTACCGTTAAAGATGTCGGGCACGACTGCTGAAGTACTGCTGTTTCCACAAATGATATAAATAATAATTTCGTGCCTTGGGTTCACTATAGTTGGGTTTCTCGTCGCCGAATTAGACAAAATTCTGTAGCGTATTTCGCTAACAGATGGGAGGACAAAATTTCTTCAATCGGTTTTGCGGTTGCTGTTGATTATCAGGTATGTGGATCTGGTACTCTCAAGTCCATTCAACCTCATGCTTATATACTCCTTTTCTTGATTGGCACTGAAAGCTCGTTAGGCTCACTAAGAGCAAACCTGGATAGAGTCAATTTAAGAGTTGCATGATCTATACACGTTGCTAATGACTGAGTGCAAATTTAGCGCTAAACGAAATTCCGTTCTTAGTGAGGGAGGAGATGAATATTAAATTTCACAAGAGCTCGTTGGATCCTTAAAACAATTCGATGGTAAAACTGACCCAAGGAGTCGCTCTCAGTGTCTGTCATGCTTCCAACGGAAACACCCGACTCAACTAACATTTAAGTGCTCGATGGTCGACTCACTGCTCGCCAATGGCTTTATTTTGTGTCATATCCATCTACTTTCTTGCCTCCGTTATTTTGGCCGAAATTTGGCCAATCTGAGTCCGGTACATCGTTTAGCCATCTAAAAAGTAATGCATTTTGCCTGAAAACCTTACGGATCCTGGATCCTGGATCCTGTAATACCAGAGCAAGTCTTCCAGTGCTTCGTCAAAGATGCCGATCTACGCTGCCCAACTTGAATACATCTGCAGTTCTTCGATCCCCCACACTAAAGAAGGGGACGAGAAGAAACACCTAATCAATTTATTCCTAAGACTAAAAAGATAAGTCAGTTTAAACCGTTATTGTCTACTGCTGGGTACCGTAACAACATCCGAGAGTGTGGATATGAGATAATGAAGCATTCCCCGCATCAAGCACGTGTAACCCTCATACTGCAGATACAGCGGTAGCATGTGACAAGAAATAAAGACAAACCTCGATACATAATAGTTACTTATATTCCCTTAATGCTGCGAACGCCTTTGCCTCTATCCGCTTTGGTTTATTGCGATTTTTGGTCCCCCTCATGCCATTAGCATCACCTAGGAATATTGAGTCTTCATTTTACTAGTACAATCATTTTAAAGTTTTCGTCTACTCTCCACCTACCGGATGGTATACTTTTGTTGCTTTAGACAGTGTACTAGTCTGCGAGTGAACTATAGACGAGCTCGAATCTGCTGAACACCTGAAAAAGTACCTGACCTAGTACCAGGAAGGGGAATTATTTGGCCCTCGAAATTGGGCTTAAATCAGCTGGTTAAAGATTGAAATTCTGTGACGCGGCCTGATCTGATCTGTGATCAAGATAACTGTGAATAACGTGAGAAATGACTGCTGTGGTTTGCTGAAAAGTCATTAAGGTTTTCTTGAACGCATTTCCTGCATTGCGACTACGTGATGATGGGAAAAGTAGCCTGAAATGGCCAATGAATTCCTGTGAAGGAGGAGATAAAAGTGGCATAGTAATTTTAGCTCACTAAAGTTTGCGATTTTTTAGCTCGATCCCTTTGCAAAGAACACAACTGAAAGTTTAAACGTTGGGATTGTATTTGGTTTCTGTCCAGATTCATAAAGATGATTACGTGAACACTTAAAAAATCAACGGTGGACTGTTTCACTGCGTGCTGTTTATCCTTTGGAGTTGAAATCTCAACTTCGGTTGTTCATTTCATGTGCTTTATTAGCACGAGAACTTCATCATGCACACATCTATGGTTCTCCATTATGACCAAATGATTTGATCAACGCGCGATAAAGGAGAACAAATCAAATCCTGTGACGGTATCCTAATTAAAAAATAATTGCATATTCTATTTGCGATTTGCCTCGCAGTTTGTGGGAAATCAAGGTTTCAGATAGGGGAATTATGAAGGACTATGTTAAGCATGTTTCGGAAGCTATTTACGATTCTCTCGTTATTCAGACGCTGACTTGCAGTGAACATGTTGTTTGCAGTACATACATTCCAAGGTCTTATTGGCCAAGGAAAAGCTCAAATTTCCTCCGTTTGAAATAGTTTCTTCATCGCCTTCAGAATTTCACACCCTGTCTCATTTACTTTCTCATGAGTTAAAGAAAAATCATGACAAAATTCACGTCGTCCATATAACGCAATATAAGACCAAAGGTTAGTAGGTGAACCTGAGACTGGTGGATTTGATCATCGCGTTCATGAGGACTTGAAACTGACGTTTTAAAATTTTTTCTTCCGGTGTGTACTAGTACCAACACTCTTCCGGAAGCCGGTGGAGTAGATCATTCGTTATTCTTTAATATTGCTTATATCTCGTGTCTTTTCCCGAATCCACTTAAGTGAGCTGATCAACCTACAGGAAAATTAAACAGCTTATCTTGTCGAGGTATCTTGCGGTGCATGTAGAGTATTTGTTGACGTGACTGCGGTGGTTACCACAATTCAGTGGTAATTTGCTAAACTGACAAGCTACAAAAACGGGGTGGACGAAAGAAGGTTCGGAAAAAATACAACTCTGATTATACACAGGAAAAATTAAGTAAGCATGAATGGAAGTGAAATCCAACACTTCTTGCTTCTAAGTTAACCAGGGATCGTCGCCTGCGTAATTAGTGCTATCAAGTACAACTTGCTATGAATTAGTAAATCGATTAATTAATTCGTTATTAGAAATTTTGTTGTTGTTACAAAATTGTTTTTTTCTAAAGTCAGATGTCTAGGTGATAGATTTTGCTGTAGGGCAGTGCTGGATGTATTTCTGACGGGGTATTTACATAAAATGTTTGGTCAAAATTCAGTGCTCGCGGTTTGATTCGTATGCAGTGCCAATGATTTTTAACACTACCGTTTTCTATTTTCTGCCAGTAGTTTGAAGAAATAAATGAAGGTTCCATTTGAAATCCTAGATTTACTCAGTGTGAAGACATAGCTGGCAGAGCCTGAAGTTTAATTATGATTGTAATTTCCATACAAGCAAGCACTTGGTTGTATTCTAACGACCGTTTACCTCCGTCAGTTCCTGAATTAGTTGCGCCAAAGCAATCTTCATGCTAATCCCCAGAATCCTCTCCGGCTCTGCATCATGCAGTAATGCTATGATACGATTTTCTTCTTTCTGTCATAAAGTTAATAACCTGGGCAAATCGGTTTGTTGCAATCCGCCTGTGTTACGAAACGGCACCCTGCTGATTACAGAAACGAGGCAAATTGAAATTTATCAGTTCTAACATTCCCATGGCATATCCGTTTGTCCGACTACTTGTTTTTTTTGCGTACGTCTGGACAGTACTATCTTATTCCGATTTGTTTTTCCAGCTCGGCTTGAAAGTTAGCCGCCTTCTGTAACACACCCCAGTGGGTTGCCACACTGCAATTTACTTCTGTTCATCCCACCTGGTCTCTAATTAGACAAACACGGGTTGACCATACTAACTAAATACCACAGGCTTAATGACAGATGACAAATCTGGGCTCTTTTTCCGCTCATAGCAACGAACACCCCTTCTAGGGGACAGCTTCCCTTCACATGCCATTGATTTTGCGCTAAAGCGCACCTGCAGTCACCAACTGCTAGACTGTTCATCACTGGTTCGTATCACTTTACAGTTGTCGATTGATTTGAGCTACTGCATTAGCTTAAATCCGAGCAGTTAGCTTACCAACCAAATGGCAACTCTGCATTGTTTTCCACCCGACAAACACACACACACACACACAAGCAAGTTAGCTGACTTAACACAGTAGTTCTGCTGGTGAGTGTGCACGGACAACAACTTTGAATGAATTACAGTCGCGGCAATTTTGCCGATTTTCGACTGTACGTGTGTGATTTGGCCTGGATTTCATTTCGATTTAATGGGAGGGAATCCTAGTTGATTGTCTTGTTGCTGTTAGTGTTGTTTGGCGGGGGGGGGTAGAGGTGCGGTATTCAGCCCAGAGACAGGCAGTCCAAGCAAATCGGCTTTGTTTCTGATAATTGGCATTCCTTACCTGGCCGAACAGAAGCACATCAAGAGGGGAAGAAATTTGATAGGAAGTTAGCACAGTAGCACCAGTAATCAACGCAACTTCCGCACGTGTAGAAAACAAACAGAAGTAACATGAAAGTGGGCCGAACTACCGTTATTAGGTTGTTTTCGGGTGAAAAATATATGTCACGCTGATCCAACCGGCCATTCCAAGTCACATCCTCCCCTAGTCTAGGAACAACAACAGCAACAACAATCCACCAACCGATCGCACCTTAGTTTAGCCTTGCCCACGCGGGTACACGCTCAGCCATGCACGCACGCACACACTGTTTCGTCGCCCCCTCCCTCTTTCCGTTTTCCGTACAGTTGAGTGTGGGCTGCAGCTAGAAAATTGCGAAATGTCACCACAAATTAGTCCGGAATATCTTTTGACTGATCAACAGGGTGCACCTCAATTGACCACCGTATGTTCAGCCTTCTCGATCGCATTAGAGTGCAAAAAGAGTTAACATGGAAATTTCCCCAGTTGTCGGCACAGTTTCCGGTATGAACTATGATGAACAATCATATTGTTCGAATTAGTTCTTTACTCAGAATCCTTATTATTATCAGAGTAAGAGGGTACACTTACGTACCGCTGGTTGTTTCAATCCTTTTAATAATTTGTTCTAAGTTGAAGGGATGAATGCGAAACGGAAAGCGATTTAAGTAAAGTCAGGTATTTGATTCAATTCTCATCCACGCCAGAAAATAAATGTGACTACACCACCTATTCAATGAATGCGTCAATGATCTTTAACAGTCAATTTATTCTATCCTGTTTAGCAGCCGATGCTCGAAATTTAACGAAGAGACAATCAAAGGGTGTAAAATACAACTTAGACAGTTAGGTGGATGTACACCGAAATATAAAAAATCTTACATGGTCACTGAAGTTTTAGGTATTGAAACCTTGCCGTTGAACCAAACATTTCCTCATAAGTTTGAACTGCAAGTACCGTAAAAATACCGAAGGATGGCTTCTGCCGCGAAGAGCCATCCAATTTGTCAGAAGTGCAATTCACTCTTTGTGATCACTTCACATCTCATTGGATTGCACTGGTTTTGGCTGTTACATCAGAGCAGCATTTACATGGGAAAGAAAGTTGCAACAGATTAGTGGATAGATGGGTATTCTATTGACCTTGGCTTGACCAACAATAAAAGGGTCGAAAGCGGTTACAAGCGAAACTATTGTGAGTTCTGGTGGGCCAAATTTAAAAACACGGGACTTATTCAGTTTATCTTTCCCAGCCGCTTTTGGGAAGAATTTATGAACTTAATCAGGAAGTTTGACTCCTATTCAAGTGATCCCGCCAGTTAGCGCCTTTAACATGGCACGCTGAACCAGCAGGCATGACGGCTGAAACGATAAAAGTTTGCCATACTAGGCCTCAAACTTAGTCGTCATTTTCTCCAAGCGCGCTTCTTTTGTGTTTTGCTTTATTTTTATTAATGAAATAGCAGTGTACGCCATTTTTCAGGAAGGAAACCGCGACTAACTGAAGGCTGCCAAGTGGGAAAGTTGACCGGCAATGGGAGGATTCCAACCCGCCACCTTCGCATCCAAACGCCATGACCTTATCCGCTTGGCCACTACATGTGCCAACAAACCTGTTATACCGTATCAACCAGTGTTTATCAGCGTGCATAGCCATCTACGTAGACGGAAAGGCGACAGTTGCGTCACGGATATGTCGGACGTATCGTGTTTTTGCTTTGAAAACAACGAAGAGGACGTCATCCGACAACCCCAAAACAATCAGGTTGTCATTAACTAAATGTGGTTGACCAAAAAAATTGTCAGTTTTGCCAACTAATTAATCTACAGTCATTAACTGATTCAAGTCACCTGAGGCCTAAACTATTTTCAGTCATAAATGTGATTTACCCTAGCAACCCTAATGGTATATCATTTGCCTTTACTAGGACAGTTATATATTTTCCTTTTCTATTTCTCCCCTCTTCTAATACCACCACCACCACCACCACCACTACTACTACTACTACTACTACTACTACTACTACTACTACTACTACTACTACTACAGCAACAAACCCCACTCACATCCAACACCTGAATCGAAAATATACAACTCAAACGCCAATGCACACCAACCACGAGTAAGACTACTCACAGTTTAGCCAGCACAAAAACCCTATCCGTTCCAACAAACAAAACCAGAAACACAAAACCAACAAAACAACAATCACAACAGAAGCATCAACATCAACATCAACATCAACAATAGTCTCCAAATTGTCATCGTCAGAGGCAAAACGTAATCATCATCAACAATGACAACAACCCCGACGTAACCATCGCGACCGGCAATGACAAAAATGCATAACGAAAATGACCGAATCCACTCAGTCAAGAACAAGCGCACAAAATAAATTCCAAAGAGATACAATGTCGTGTAAGCTATTGAAACCACGTCTCAAAACAACGTGATATCACCCAGCCACACATTCGCATCAATCTAGTTCCCCGCGACATACCGACACTGCAATAATCCCATACACCGCCACGGTTGCTTCAAAGGGAACAAACCGCAATCATAACACAACCACTACTCCTACAAACAAAA
>LUCM01011182.1:155241-197829 GCA_008360955.1 Fasciolopsis buskii | reverse complement strand
ACCACCACAACCACCACCACCACCACTACTACTACTACTACTACTACTACTACTACTACTACTACTACTACTACTACTACTTTTCCCCATTCTCGTCCTACTTCTCCTCCCCTCTATTCATCGTATTTCCTGCCGCAAAAATGTCCATTAACTACAGTTCTGCTCCAGATTTCATCATTTATTTTAGGGACTGTAAAATCAACCCAGGTAACCGCGTTGTGTAAACGTAGAGATGTAGCAAAATGGTCCCAGGTATACGGCGCGACTCATGCTTCTGACTTCTCTATTCAATGATGCAGTAGATGGAGGTGCAACTGTTGTAGCTCACAAATGAAACACATTAGGACCAGCTAGATTAATATTCTAATTGGGACTCAAGACAGAAGGCTTTGTAAAAGACCAAATTTTACCTGTTGGTTCACATTTTGTCAAGTTGATTAAGCGTAGACCACGTTCGAGTTTATCCTCCAGTGCACTTTGAATGATTTGCCCCTTACATTTTATTAGTATGGAATTAGCTGAGTGAAGCTACCGGAGACAGTTTCAGAATGATTTTCATTCACTACCTTCCCGTATTTTTGACATTGTGCACAAATTCTGAACTGATGCCCACTTATTTATCGAACGTAAATAACAGCTTGTTTTTATGGCACAAAATATATAATGGGGCAACTGTAGGTGCCAGCCACTTGTCGTAAGCGTCCGCATAGTTGACAACTGCATTCTAGGCTTGAACAATAAAATTTGCCACTGAAACTGGAAATACTAAATCATTTCACGCAGTAGTTGGGTGAACTTCAGTCACTGTTTGCATCTCAGTTTCTGCAGCTGATTGTGTCCCATGAAAGTGGCGTTGAGCGCATCTACGAAAAAAATATGTTCGTCTATTTTCAATTCGGAATACATGTGAGGAATTCGGTTCTTATTGTTGTCAACTATTGAATTTCCAAATCTTATTGGGTACCAACTGTGGAATACAGCTTTACATTTAAGTTCATCTTGTATTGAATACTCGAAACAATCCGAAAAAGAATGGGACAGTTAAATTGGTCTTTGTTCAACTCAAGTGTGACGGAAATGACAAAACTGATACCAGCAGGTAGAAAATGCTTGCCCATCCACTCCGAGATAAAAGGTTAAATTTTTATCATGAAATTCATAATAGGTTTAAGAATGTGCATAACAAAAAACTGGGAGTTAATCGGAAAACCGTAGCTCCATGGTGTTTTCTTCGCTATCTCTGGTCCCAGGATGTGGATTTATTTTGCAGTGTAAGGAATTTTTATGTTTGTTCTGAATGTTAACGAGATAGTTAATTTTGAAATAATACCTACTCATGTAGGTTTTATAATAGAGTAAACGTTTACAGTACTTTTATATTTCGGTCTCAATTTTGATAATACTCCTGCCGCCGATATCCACCTGTAGACTAATTCCCTCTCAAATGTATCTGGAATCTTGCAACAGAGATTTTGCTCTACCGTGCACCAAAGATAATGACAATGACGTTTTTGAACACACACTGGTTAGCGGAACACGTCCCTTGATAGGTAGACGCTCTTATACTTCCCTGTATAACCGAGAAAAATAGGTTTAATTATTTGTCAGTTATGTTTGTGTATGTTGTTGTCGGGTTGTAAGAGAGGAGGAACAACCAGAGAGATTTTCAAATATTTTGACATTTCCTGTGTCGCTTCGATCTAAAATGAAATGTTACTTAATTAGTGCCAAGTATTCGGTTTTAACAATCCCACAATACCAAGCACGGTCGGGCTGTCAGAGTCTGTTACAAACGGCACTACTTCTGTAAGGAACACAATCGGCCCGACAACAAAACCAGCATGTTCTCTGTTGTTTTCAGAAAAATGTCTTTTGCCTCCTGGCGCCTGTTGACTGCATCACAAATTCAATTGAGGTTGGATATACTTGATTCTTCTCCGGTTCCGTTGTGCTTCGCAAACTGTCAGCCAAGCAACTACCCGCTTGAGAATAGCCTTCACACGTCATCGTAGCTATGAGCCGAGCCCGGGCAATATTCACTGGAAAATTTAGTCGCTATGACGATCTATCCCCCATGTTCTAATTATCATTTGTGGATGTAAAGCGATCGCTAAACAGGCAGAGAAAACAGTAATTAGCTTAACATTGACGTGTTTTGCATACGTGTACTCCTGGTTGCAGTAACAGGCACTAGACAAGGCCCTATGTTCATTGTGGACCCTCGGTATTTGATCTCAATCAGTTTCTCCAACTTCTGTTGACAAATGAATCTGCCTGCCTGTTTTCATCAGGCTGTTTGCCTATCTTGTCGCTGCAACGGAAAGGGCGAACGAAGGGGGGATGGAACGACTTCACCGTAGGTTGGATAAACCCTTAAAGGTAGCCTCCGATAGAACAGCTGCCAAGTCTGACATTGTATCGACAGGAGAATGTTGGTGCGGGGGAAGCGTTTGTTTTGTGCATTGTCGAGGTGCTCCGCCGCCTCCCTCAAAAACAACTTTAGTACACTCTGAGTCTCAGTCTCCATCGTTTCTTTCAACTTCGTCTAGATGCCTAGCCGGTGTTCAAGTTGCTGGTTGAGTCATGGAGACAAAATTTGCGAGGTTGCCTTCAGGGATAATTGTTCCTCGAAATTTGGAACCACGATCCAACATCAGGTTTGATCCTAAGCTCTTCGACCATCTTTTCGGAGTGGACGAAAATCGAGGTGCTTGCCCGAACCATTTTGAAAAATCTCGAGATCCAGATGAGACATTGTCGGGGAGACTTGGTACCAACTAGCAAATTGTCAGATAGGGGAACAAAATTGGTTACTCGCCATGCTTAAAAATCAAGTGGATATGAAAAACGAACAGAAGTTATGTTATAGTAAAAAAAATCCCTGAATGAGAAAATAATTAAAATGTGAGGCGATTTATTGACCCACTGTTGATTTGAAAGTTGTCATGAAATTGCGACTAATTAACTATTGTCGCCAGTTTTGCATTTGTAGTACCTGAATGACTCCCTTCAGACTAAACCATTCATCCACAAAACCCCAGACTACCCGGTTAACCTTACGTTCTGAATCACGAAAACAGAGTTGCATTTTCATTAGAGCTCATCACAGGCGCACATTTGGCGCCGCATGTAGGATTCGAACTGAGGTCTTCCACCTGGAGCGGTCAGACTTACTGATTTGGGCTTGCTGAAATGTCGTTCTTAATGACAGCCATCAGTACACCACCAAGTGGCTTCAACCAACTCGAGTCTTCTCCAGAAGATGGATGAATGTCCCCATTTAGCGTGCTGGCGTTTTGACATTCATGCACATCTCAGTTGCTTGCCAGTAATCTATAGAATCGATAGCATTGTTGGTTGCAGTTAAGGAGGGAAAATGAACAAGACAAACTCAGCAGTTCTGATTAACCCAGCCGGGAACTAATTGACTCAGTGAGAACATACCTAAAAGGTAAAAATTCTGGGCTCAGACCCTAGACCCGGTGAATATGCTCACCTGACTAACCCTAACGAGAGCCTGGTGCATTCCGAGCGTGTTTGATTGGATAAATTGAGCTTCTGTATGGGAAAGGTGCATTCATCAGCGCAGTCAGTAAAGCACGGTAACATAATCTTACACAGTAAGTCTAATAGATAAGTCCAACATAATTTAAATCTAGAGGTATCAGGCGACAGAATTAAAGAAGAGAAATGAAGAATGAGATATTAGATGCTGATTATACCACATCCTAATCTTAGGTGTGAATTCTTCAGACCAACAAACCTACGGAACTAAATTACTGCTTATCATTATTCACGTATGGAAAAAACTGTGTGTAGACTAGTGGTCACATCTACATGGCCAAGCTCGAATTGGCAGTGGTCAAGTGCAAACGGTCGTACTCCTTGGGGTCGTCGAGTGTCAGTCTAACGACGAAAACGTCATAAGTAAGGAGGATTGAAGTCAACGAAGCTTGTGCATTAACAATGTCATCTCGAGTGGTGTTGAAACGTTTTAATCCAGAGGTCAGTCTGAGCGATCAGGTTCTTAGGAAAACCGATTGCTTGAACTTCAACTAGTAGCAATTTCTGAAACCATTGACATTCTCACACAATTCAACCAGTTGTGGACACTCCTACTGGAGAAACTCAAATTTTGATCATTCCAGCTGGCGTCATCTGGAGTCCGTCCCGGAGTAGAGTAGAGTAGAGTAGAGTGCTATGGATGATCGTGATTTAAATGATGGGCTGTGAGTAGCGAAAAATAGCTGATAAAAAATGGATCAACCAACAAAACACGGAACTCTCGTTGAATTAAGAGCCCAGCAAATCCGTTCAGGTGATTTACAAAGCCATAGTACTCGCGTTAAGTTTCAAGTTTGATTGACTAACAAATTTGCCCTATGATAAAAGAAATGTAATGGCTTCTGTTTTTGCTTAGGTTTTCAGGATAAAAATACAATTTAGCTAATCTTAGTTGAATAGTCCTAGTTGTTGATGTCAGTAATAAATTGTTTAGTTTCAGTTCATCGGACTTGACGGTCTTCGCTGGCGTAGGTGATATCATGGAGTGACACTTTGAATTCACCATCTTGGTACGGTTCACTGAATTTGCTCGCTAGATTGAATATAATCAGAGTTTGGATAGCAGACAGCCATCTCAGTGAGGAACAGACTAATGAGTGTGCTCACTGAACTGCACGCCTGGCCGCTTGGGATTGTGCATGTCCGCGATTGCGCGTATGCCGAAGACGTTTAGACTCGCTGATGTGACTAAATTTTAAGCTCGCAAATTCATGAAGTCCTGACAGATCCGAGTTAGTTTGTAATTGATACCTCACACAACCCCCCAGTTTCACGATGTTTTTTCGAGGTGATTTTGTTTCTCCGAAGAAGTTATTGGATTTGCTCACGTGCTTCCCATTGTAAGCAAGCTGTTCGTGTTTGGCGTTGAACGGCGGTTGATGTGTAGACAGGAGCGGATATTTATCGTGGAGGAGTCATCATTGTCAGTCGCCATGATAGCCACTGCAACCCGGAATGCTTGATCATTATTATTGCGTGGGGGGGGGGTAATCTGATTTCCGGCTGTGTGATTATTTTAAAACCCGTTTAACAGTTTGTTTGCGATTCATCTCAAGTGCACAGTAAAATCCTTAGGGAATAGTTGATTTTTTACTGGAATGATGGTTAAACTGTCTACAAAATGTTCTAATGCTCAACTGTTTAACAGTAGTCTAAAAGGATGGGAAGTCAGTCTTCGAACATCTGAAACTAACATGATTGTTACTTGATTAAGTAGCACGTTTTGCTTTTGTATTCATTGGCAGTTTCTCACAGTGGTGCCGTCGGTACCAAGAATGATGATTGTTTGTAACTGCTGTTGACCAGATCAACTATGGATGTATTAAAACAACGGGATTGCAATAAACACTTTCGTCTTGGAGCCTATGCAAATTAATCTGACCTGCAGAATATTCAGTAGTGAATTTATCATCTCAGAATTTACGACGAACGAGACCATTGACGCTATATAATAATAATGATATCCATGTTAGTGGTTTTGACTGGAACTATAATATTTCTAAGACAGGAGTGGCAAAGTGCTATCCGCTGCAACATGGAAGTTTATTAGCAGGAGAGAGATTATAATCAGAAATATTCATTTAAAAAATCTAAAATTTGGCAGCCCAATCTCGACCACCCATACACGGATTCTAACACATTAATTTTCAGAAATCAACCCCTGTTGGTTAGATAGCAAAATTTAAAACTCTATGCATTGCTTGAGGCAATGAAGGAAAATCACTTGCGTGCACCGCGATGCACCGTTCTCACAGTATTTTGGAATCCAACCTTTTGTAGATCAGCATTGGGAATGCCAATTTGCAAATTTCCAGTATTTGTTTCACCAGAATAGAGTCGTTCAGTATAAAAAGTGATTGAGAAAATTGCTCGTATGTATTGAATTCGGTGAGTGATCTGTTTATTACTCTTCACATTAAATACGATTTGAAAGGAAATTAGCAAGCTAAGTGAAGTCCGGATCTGAAATCCTACATAGAATTTCCAAATAATTTTCGTACACCGACCATTGTAAGTTGCCAATTCTCATGGACAGTTTCATTATTTGGATTGTGCTCTGTACTGTCACAATGGCCAAGGAACCGCTCTCTATAGAAATACGTTTATCCAGAACATTAGTACCAACAGACCAAAATTAGAGTGAATGATTCAGTTTGCTTCCAGTTGGAGATGTTTACACTGTCGTTAACTTTAGGAAATTCGGATAGAATGCGTACAAGGATTCTGCATAGACTTCCAAAGTTCAGTCGAACTACTTTCCATCTCTGACCATTTTACTGCTTATAGATCTTAAACAACATACACAATGTGTCCAAATTTAGTGAGGCTCGATCTACATTGTACGGCAGTCTTCCTAGAGAAGCTATAACAATGCAAAAACAACCTTCACTTTCGTAACGAAACTCACACAAGCAGCAGATAAGCGCCTCAGACAACTAACAACCAAAAAGAGCATACTTATGCACTCTCCACCTCCAAATTACAAAAGGTACAGTCCTGTTGTTATCCGCGGCACTTTAACCAGCCCATCATTCTTCTGTGCCATACTCAAAAGCTTTGTTATTTGCTTGGATAAAGTGTGATATATCTCATCTCTTAGACCTACTTAGAGCTCCGAGAACAGCTTAAAGAAGGTGCGCGTAATCCAGAAGTTTAGACTTTCAGGCATTTTTTATGAATTCGGAGCTTGCTATCCATTCGCATCTTCTCCAGCCATACGCGGTATGCGAGTAAGGTAACTTCCTAGTAAGATTTCTCTTGCTTTAGGATAATATGGGCTCAATCTGCATTGTATTTTTGCACAGGAAGAATGTAATTGTCATAAAATCGTGTTTTTCTTTCTAACGAAATAACAACGACCTAAGTCTATCTGTTTCGGTCTGGGACAAGCAACAAATTTATTACTGTCCACTTTAATGCAAGGAATGAATGACCCAGCCCTGAGGTTCATTGCGAAAATGTAAGGGAAACGGATGTTGTGACTTTGAACACGCGATAGTACACAAACACCTGAAGTGCCACGTAGCCTTTGCATAACAGCTATGAACAGGCGGTTGCTCTCTAAAACGTCAATATTATCGGCATAGTTGAAAAAGCCATACCTAAGCGTGTTATTTCGATGTTATTGGAGAAAATTCTGACAAACGTTACAGTTTAACTATTTGCTTTAATACTTGTTTCAGTGTATTAGGTATAGTAATAACCCCGCCAGCTGGCCCAAAAAGTGACCTATGAAATTTCTTCCGTTCGATAGGACCACGAATAAGGAAGCCAAGAAGACACAGTTCGCAAGAAGACTGCAATTCAAAACGACCACGGACGTCATTCACCAACTCTCAGCTGCGCCGTTTAGCCAAAGAATTCGAAGTTAACCGGTGAGTTATTTCCTTCGTTCATTAGTGATTTTATATCTTTTGAACGAGGGGAAGCTAACAGCTTGCGAACGACATCATTTCCGAAATTCTTCTGTTATCAGATAGATGAGACAAAATAAAATTGAGCTACCATCAAAATCAGATTCAGTTAGTGAAACCAAGATAAATATCATTATTAGTCTTCTAAGGTAGCCAGCACTCAACGCGATTCAATACCTCAGAAGTGACTTCATTTTTCCCTTAGGGTGGGGACCAATGAAGCTGCTGAACTTGTAGTTGGACCAGCTCATCCCCACAGGGGTTTTAACTCCGGGCTTTCCGCACGGGATGTGTGTGCACTGCTGTCTTTCTGTCGTCTCAATGACAGCCTAAAGTGCCCGACAGCCTCGAAGTGAGACATGGTAATTGCTCCATTACCTTCAGTCGAATGCCTCCCATTTGGCATGCTTTGTGTTTAGTTTTCGATGCATATTTCTCATATTTGCTGGCCAGTAGTAGATGCGATGACATGTATGCGCTATTTATTTGCTCTAATGGGGGGGGGGAACCTCGAGCCTGATGCTTCTCGAATGTAAGGTTGGCCGAATGAATTTGCTTTGGGCGTTCTGTGATGTCCGAAGGGCAGTCAGCCAAACACAACATCAATCCCGCAAACAGCTAGCAAGTAAATGTGAATTATATGGAATCTGGAAATAATTGGAAGAAATCTAGCAACACATTTTGTCATTCTACCTGTTAGTAATCACCTAATCCAGGCAACGATCCCATTGTGAAACGCTTTGCAAATCAAGTACTGCCAAACGTTTATGGAGATCAGTTTTCCTGTAAATAGGGTGACTATACCGTTTAATGGGGATCATTTTCTTTCATCTATTTTCTTTCTTGTCTATCTTATATCTAATCTTCAACTTTCATGCATCGTCATTGCAGAAAAACACACTGGTAGAGTGGTTGATTTTGGAGGCCTCTCACAATGCCTCGCACCTAGCCTCTGCTGAGCTTGCTGTGTTCATTGCCTTACTTTATTCAAGATAATTGGAAAGTAACAGTCCCACTATCGAACTCTGAATACCGGCTGATAACTGATGCTTTGTAAACGGAGATTGTAAGAGCTTGATTGTGTCCTGAAATCTACAAAAGACCACCGTTTCTTTCCCGTTTCTGCATTACTACTTTCTATCTTGGTCTTGATTCCGACGGGCGCAACGTTATGGTGGATAAAGCAATTCAGTTTTGGGCAACAGTGTAAATCCACCGTGTTCATAATAGGTTAAAAGCAGATATAATAAAAAAATGGATACAAACATGAGATTTACTTGGACAGACTTCTTTTGTTCCGTTTTTCCAACGAATGCAGATCAGGATTTGGATATTGCTCTAGAGAATTAAAATATCCCAAAAAGCATAGCGACTACGTTTTCAGTTTGAATTTCGGAATTTACTGTGTCTACTCATGCTAATGCAGTAGTTTGCACACAACACATCTTTTTCGTCTTCTCAACTGCCGTGGTCTCTCGGCTAGTTACGCACGTAATTGAACGGGTGATCTGGTAATAGCAAAAGCAAACTGTTGCAGATAAATATTGACCTCTTCCAATGTTTTTCGGTGCCAGTTACCTAGACGAAAATCGACGTAAAAGACTGGCAGGCGAACTGGATCTGCGAGAATCGCAGGTGAAGATTTGGTTCCAAAACAAACGCGCCAAAGCAAAGAAGGTTAGTGTCCGTCTTATGTGAACAGTTTTCTTCCAACCCAGTCTCTAGTTCTCGTCTTAGCGTTACGTTTGCCACCTAGTAGATAATGCGTTACAATCGTTGATTTCTATACTTCGTCCCTGGTTGCTCATCCCGTTGAGTCTACAATTTTTCTGGTTCTCAAATCTGCTGAGCCACTGACATTCGCTGAAACAATGAAGCATCCTAATCACCAAAATCCCCGAGAGCTCTGGCAAATAACAGAAGAACTGGCTACGCAAAATCCCCTGCTGAAAAATAGGGAGAAAAAACCGCAAATTGGAAATACTGTTGTTGGCAGAAAAGTAAGATATATATCCATGGAATAATTCATCATTTGATATCGATGCTTAACTCGCTATTACTAAACCATAACAGCACTGTCCAGCTTGATGCTTGTTAGGACTCACCAGCAGTGCATACCCACCGCACCCTAACTGGAACGCGAACCCGGGACGAACGATTTCGAGCAGTGCACTTTAGCCACTGTGCTGCTGGACGTTCTACGAAAGGTTTGTTGAACTTCAGTCTATGATGTTGCACATATCGGTCACTGATTTGCACGGCCACAGTCCTTCAACGCAAAGAGATCGACCCTTACTGATAGATGACTTCGTTGCAGTTAACTTAAACAAGACAAAGATTTGGACTGTATCCTACAGAGTGGCCCGTGGTCGTGAAAATCAGTGACGAATCGGTGCTACATGTGCTAAATCTCAACAAACCGTTGAGACCCTGCCCAGTAGCATAATGGCCAAGGCGTTTGACTCAAAATCGTTCGTCTCGGGTTCGCGTCCCAGTTTGGGAAGGGTGGTTATACACTGCTGATGATTTCCAACAAGGCTGAAACGATTGCAGAGTGTTTCCTTGGTTCCTTAAAGGAGAGTTGAGCGTTGATATCATATGGCGAATTGTTTTATGAAAACATCTAATATCCTGTTACTAATACAAAATATATTTCGTGAAAGCAAACCGTTCAGACAAATTGCAGTATCTCGGTAATTCCCCATGAATGGCGATATATTTGGCTTGCTGTTTGGATGATTCAGCATGTAGCACTTACACCCGGGTCATTATTCAAACAACTATGGAATCGTTATACATCTGCTTCAAACTTGCTATTAATCATCAACAGGGCATATTTGTCCCACTGGAAGTACAGCGCGAACCCAGGACAACGGATTAAGTTAGGTTAATTGAGAATACTTCCTGCGGAGAACCCTTTCTCTCAGGATTGATCATTGGGAGGGAAACCGGTAGCCCCTGAAAGCCGGTAGCGGATGGGCGGCGTAGCGTTCGGTATTGAAGTTCAGTAGACCGTTTGGAACGAGCCCAAGGTTGATGGATGTGATGTTTAATTGGTAATCGTTCGTACTGGGTTCGCGCCCCACTTCTGGCTTTTTGGATATATATTGCTGATGATTTAACACAAAAATGAAACCGATATTTAGTGCGTCCATGGTTTTCAGCGATGATTCGCTTGTGTATATTTGAATAAAAATGAGCTCAATGACTGAGGTTCTTTGTTAGTTGTGCGACAAATAATTAGACCTGAGCAAGATTTCAACTAACAAGTATTGTAAGAATTTGTCATTGGTGTTCACTAAGAAGGGGACGATGATAGATTTTACAAGTGGAAATTTTTGCTTAGTTTGCTTACAAATTGCTGACTTGTCAGGGAATGTGTCCAAGTAGCAAAGTTTTTAGTGCATGGATTGGAATGAAATGAAACCGGTCGACTTGACGCTGAATCAAGTAGTAACATTCACCAATAGGATATTTCTTCTTAGATAAGGTCTGCATAAAATACCAACACCACATACTTTGGTTATTTGTCAAAATTCTAAGTAAAATTCCAAGTCGTGTCCTGGACTACGGAGTCACATTCTCATAATATTCTAGCTAAAGTTTAAGGCACTGGGTAAAGCTTTTCTCCCTTCGAACATAAATTTCAAATCGATCCATAGCGCTGCTTTTCTGATGGCTAAGACGAAACAACATGCATGCAAAATGAGTGAGGTCCAAAACGCTGTGACAAAATACTGATGAGACAGCGCATAAAATACAGTAGCAGATGCGTCTAGCCGGTTGATAAACGGCATATGTTAATTGCGCAGATCTGTTTACATTGTCACACGGTTTTTATATACATAAGTATAATAATTCTCAGTGAAGCAATCAGTGAAACATTATTTGGTTGTTCTTGTCATTCTTTAGGGATAAAAGAACAGAACGTCCTCGGCAGAACACCGTCGGCTTTGCAGTTAATGATGTTCATCACGTATGCTCAGCCGGTGCTCTCCTGTTCAGTCACCTTCAGGCCTTTACAGTGAGCAGTGGGCTTCGGATATCCAGTCCTGCTTGAAATAATGCAAATGTGCATGGAAAATTAGTTAAATGAGGAACCAGAACAACGGTTCGTAAATAGACATTCTACAAACACATCCCTAGTGATTAAATTTAGTGGACAAAAGTGGTGACACTAAGTGGGTCAATAATTCATACAAAAATCATTTGCCTACAACCCAAACAGAGCATGCAGCTCTCAACTATGGTTTTCGATACAGGATTCGTGCGTCAAATTTCATCAGCTTCCTAATATTCGCATCTTGATTAATCAGGTTTGACCGTTCTGCTGACCGGTTTGACACAGGGTGTTGTGTGTTAGTCGATACTATATTGTTCGACAATTTTTTTTTTGCAAATCCAAATAGACCCATGCAACCTGGAACTTTGTTGTTGGAACATGAACCAGGGTCATTCCTTCTTGACAGTATGCATTTCTGTATTTATATTTAGAGGTACTGTGGCGGATAGTTCACTGTGAGCCAAACGCACCGAGTAGGTCCTATGGACATATATACGAAAACAGAATTTCTTTCCAACGACTAAAATAAGCGATTGCTTCAGTGACGGCTTTAAAGATCTGCTTGCTATATGTATACAAATTGTAGCACCCTGGGTTTCGCAGCGTCAGAAGTACCTGCCTTTTCATGCTCACTGCGAGGAATCCTTAAATACAGCATACGCTCTGCTAGAATAGTGCCAAATCTATTGGTGCCAGTTCAGCAGATAAGTAATGGCTGACTGTCGGTCCAGCAGAGCAGTGGAACAAGTTTTTATCCGAGGGGATTGACAGTGATAGTCATTTGACTTCTTGTCTTCTTCCATTCGGAGTGAAACAAGTAGTGGATTTTGTCTGCTTGCGCTTCTGTCGCAGGCAGCAAACAACCGTGAGCGCAGAGGTCTAAAAAGCACGAAGAGTTATCATGCTCCGACGCAGTTTCTCGATGGAATCTAAATAAGTGGGTGAAACGCCTGTTATGGTAATTTATTAGTGCGCAATCCTTGCAATAGAGGATAGTTTCGTTTCATATTTTCCTTTCATTTGAAACATTCTGTATGTCTATGTACAGAAGCGTGACAGTAACAACATGGCAAAGATGGTCTCATCGCAAATGATACGACCTGGTGGCTTCAGCGTACTAACATTTGACTGTGCGTGATAATCTATTGGATACCTAACTAACTGTGTGCATCAAGTGACTGTGTGAAGGAGGAAACCTGGAGTCTTTCGCAAAAATGAGGAGTGGAACTAAGTCATGTTGTACTGGTCGAACACACGGATGGACAGTGATTAAGTGAAGTGACTTTATCCCAATATCTGCATTGTTCGAACAAAGGCTAATTCGGCTTTTGGCAGGTTCAATCAGAGAAACTGGGGATATTTGTGCCCATCCGAAGCATTCGAATTTCATTAGACTGATGTTTTATAAAAAAGGGCACAGAAATGTGGCCAGACGAAACTGATTCTCAAAACAACGAACGAATAGCCAGGGGTAGTCCTCGCCCATTACCGAAATCTGATTATCCACGGAATTCTCGTCAACAACCTTCCGACTGTCCAAATCGCACTTCACGAAAGCAGCGTCAAGTCAGCTGTGATGGTTCTTTCCTGAGAATGTTCATTTTGCTGCAAACGTGATCGTGCCTGGTACACTTATTCTTCCAGTGTATTTGTTATAGTTTAGCCTAAACCATTATTTTCATTTTGATCCAGTTTTTTTGATGAGCTTATGCAGTAGTTTCGTACAGTGATGGGGCTTGTTATGAGTACAGGTTGCACTGTTATGCAGCTAAGGAGAAGCACCATACCAGATAGCGAACTAGAAATTCTCTAAATCGAAACGCTATTCGGAATGGCGAATGCCTTGTACCCGGGGTTGTTGAAGGAATCTGATCATAAGCGACGTATCCCCTACTACTCATGACACGATATCTAATTGCAGGCATTGCTACCGCGCACTATATGCTTATTTGTGAGCCATGGTAAGTTATATTATAAATAACAACCTGCATTATGTATACTATGCTATCATCGGTTTAGCAGGCAGACGAATGTGGGACTAAAGAGGTGCCTGAGAAACGGGTGGACTCAGGAAGGTATACGCAGAGAGCAGGGCTGTATGATGCTCGGCGAATCTCTAGGATAGAAATATTTGAAAGGTAGTCTTGTCAAGGCTTATCCCTAAACAAGTTGAGTTCTTACTCACCGAATAGTGGACCACGGACAAGCAATGACAGTGTCACATACGGCTTCAGTTTTCTCCATTTTAGATGCAGAAATATTAAAATGGTGACGTTTTTTCGTAGCCAGTACAAATTACCTTTCCTAGTCTCCCAAAAAACATTCTAGGAGCGACGCCTTCTTTATTTTCAGTTGATAACCATACAGCCTTGGTGGAAACTACTTGAGAACATATTTATTCCTCAAAGTTATCACAATTATTCCAGTTAGGATACCAGTAGCTCTTAAGTCTTAATACCTTCGGCGGACTTTCTCGTGTTAGCTAATGTCGCATAATATCGATAGCAGGTGGGTCACCACCGATCTGACCTAATCGGTTCGATTTCGCAATGCAAACACCGCAAAGTCACGTTCACGCTGAAGAAAACCAAGTGGTGCCGAGTTTGAATACTCTCTAGAATTAGGACCATACCAAGTGTTCGTAAAGCCTACCTTACTTTTGAGGTTGCAACTAAAAATAATAAACTGACGAACATAAACTTTATTCTCTCGGAGGTAAAAGGCTATTTAACTACTAGATCTGAGCACATGAAGATGAGCTTTCAAAGCGGCTGATGTAATATGCAGTATGACTTGGAGTGTTAGGGAGCTGTTGATGTGTTTTTCGTGTAGGCAAACAAATTTCAAATCACACCTCGTGAATCCTGAAATTTAGCAGATTTATCCCTTTTGAGGTTGTACTGAATTGTTTCCTGTTGCACAGTAGGATATAAATCGTTTGATTAAGTAGCCTGTGAAATACCACAAATATGGATTTGTTTAAATTACTCTTATTGGACAGAGCTGATTTAACACAAATATTTAAACGACAGGATTTCAAACGTACTTCGTAAACTTAGGTTAAATTATCTATTTTTTGGAAGGTGTTTATTTAACCTTATCCACCGACGAAACTTTTAAGCCAGTCATTTGTTGGTGCCTTCTTAGTTTATAGCCCGCTATTGGTGTGAATCAATAAAACCGACAAAACTACTGAGTTGTGAAGAGAGATATCAAAATGATTGAGGAAATTCATTTACACACTAAGGTCGCAGGGTCAGTTGGTGGCATTTCATTCAACTTATGTAGTCCTCGCTTACTTAACATCCCTTTTGCGGAGCCTCATGTTTCGACACCGGATTCATGTCGTCTGCTCTGGATGATAATAAGTGCCCATCAAAATTTGAAGAAAAGTTTAGCTACTCATAAGTAGCCGCACATTACCCATGTAATTCCGTCAATCTTGTAATCAGTTCAGTGACTCAGTGATTGCCATGTATTGGACTCCTATAGATTAGGAATAATTTGCATTAACTTGCCATGTAATTTGTTTTTTTCAGGCATGTGGGGCTCAGGATCGGTTGGCTTTTCATCTGATGGCGGAAGGTCTGTATAATCATTCTGTTCGAATACGGACTGATTTGGAAGAAAAAGATGATCGCTCATCAAACAGCGGGACAAACGTGATCTAGGTTATTGCCACAAAACACTTCAGGTCACCTTATCCTCTAATTAATTTGCACGGAATGCATGATCTGTAGTTTTTGTTCGTTAACCTGTACCTATAAGTTTAATCTCCGAACTGTATCGTGAGTAAAATTATCTGGTCTACTTATTGTGGCGCTCTCTTGTCTTTCACTTGTAATTTCGCCTGTTAGGGAAAAGTATGGTTTCCACTTATCTGACTTGGATTTAAATATAGCGGTATTTCATCAGGAATAGACGATTTTTCTTTGAACTACGTCCAAATTCACATCTAAATGATGATAGCCTACTCGATGAAAATTTTGGTTTTGGTGGGGTGATCAAAGTCATATGATTGCGAAGAGAAATCCACTTTGGGATAGGTAAGATTGCTGCTTATAGATGACGACAGTTTGAGATGACAGATGACAGAATTATACTTGCATAAATATGCATCGTATTATATGAATGGATGAACAAAGATTTCCGGAAGCATATGACAAGTTTCGTGGCTATCGCCGATCATCAGGCATACTTGCCGGGTTTTCCTCTAGGATTTCATTATTTTTATTAGATATTTCGAAAGTAATTTGCTAATACAGACTCATTTTGATGACATCAGAATGAGTAAATCAGTAGTCTGTTTTTTATCCTAAATGTGATCGTGGGTTCATCTGTTTAGGTCGGTCTGAGCCACTCTTTAGAACCACGGCCCCAGAACCGCAGATTAGTGTAGTTTTCAAAAGTAGGAGATTTTTTAGCACCAGATAGATCTGCCGAAAACAGTGATAACCTTCGAAGTAGCACATCGAGAGCTATGAGATCCCTAAACGGAAAAATCTAGAGGCCACCCTAACATTTGGCCAGACGATTCGAGCAACTTTCCGGTTACTCTGATTACTATCCGTACGGTGGAACAGATAATTTATTCAGGAACCAATGTACTGTGAATTGGAAGGATTCCGGTATACCAGTCCTGATAGGTTTTAACGCTTTAACCTTTTCTACTGGTCTTAAACTATCGTGATCACCGCGTCAGACATAAGAAGGTGTTTTCCTCGATATTTTTCGAAGGATATATATATATATTTATTTGCATATTTATGTAGAACAACTTCCAGGGGGGATTGACCAGATGCTTAATGAACCAGATATACTACAGGGCAGAACGTAAACCATACCAGCTAGATTTGGGTAATCAAAAGTAACAGAATAATTGTGTTTACTAACAGTTTGCTTTGGGCAGTAGATGTTTTACGTTCACCTTTTGTCGAAATACAAAGTGGGTGCAAGTAACCGGTCAGAATCCAGCTTCCGATGGAAGCTTTTACTAGACACTTATCCAAATCTCTGCTGATAAAGTATTTTCAGTTTCCACCACAAGCTTCATAGTTAACTAGTAATCTTTCTATTGTTTAATATCTAACCAGAAGGTTTTGGTCGTCATATGACTATGTGAGTGATTATGGTTTGATCTGTGGTGCATGAATATGATGGTTTTCAGTTTGCTGAATGACTTCTTCTCACCATAAGAGCACTGGAAATTTTAAATCAGATGAACTGGAAGATGCATCAGGAATTAAAACCAGTCGGATATTCTGACTCCCATATTTCACCTTTGGTGACGAGAACGATCTGAAACTGATAGGGGAGCACGTCTTTGAAACCTACCTGCAGTTGGCCATCCAAATATTTTCCTCTGAAAATACCTATGCCTCCAATGAACTGATCCATTCAACCACACGGCGTTGAGGGCCTATTCCATTTTACTTGTCTCAGTTCTCGTTTCTTTTACTCGGGCGTTTTTGCGATGGTGATACTCTTGAGTTGCCCATCGGCTGTTGTCATTGAGTTATGTCACTCACTGACGAATGTTGTTTCGTTATCTGAGAAGTATTTCAAAAACGTCTGGTTGATCCTTCTTAAATTTTGACTTTATTAGTGAATAAGACGACTGACCAAATGGAGTTCTGTTACCGCTATCGCTGAAGTCCCTGTTGCAGCCAGTCATTTTAACTATCAGTGACCGCTTTACTAATTTCATCCAGACAAGCCTCATGGGCTAGTAAATTTTCCCGTAGACCGGAATAACTGTTTTACATCCTAATTCCCCAAATCGAAGAAATTCGATTTACCCGTGCAGGCTTATTTTGTTCAACAGGATTGTGCATGAGTTCTCCTTGTTGGAGAGTCCACTTACTAATTTGAACTGTATTCACAGAGAAAGGGAGTTCATGCCTTTGGAGAATTCCATCCTACTACCAGTATACCTTGGCCTCAGTTCGAATTACTGTTTTCCCCCAAAATTTATCATTCGAAAAATTAGTTCGTGGTGAAATTAATTCCAAGTAGCATTTCAGACTGCGTGGGGACATTACATCCATTCCAGGGTATCATTTTCCAGTGTAGGAATAAATCAGATCCAGGCACGTTGCTCTTGAATTCATACCATATTTATCCGGGAAAGTGAATCTATGGAAGCGATAATGATGTAATAATGGTAATATAAATTACGGCCAGATTTCCCTCCGGTTCGTTGTTGTTATTACGGAAAAACAAGTAATAGCGATTGGGGCTATCAAATTTGATGAGAAAAAAACATTATTTGGAGGCTTCTTTTTGCATGCATCTTACTGCTCAGAGATTTGTGATATTCGGGATGATGTTATGAGAAAATACGTAGTTTTAAATCATGCCATTATTCCATATAATTTTTAACCAATGAGCGCAATCAGTTGTGAACTTCATAAAACGTTCTTTGCCGAACTTGTGGGATTCTGTAGAAGTGGACTTGCTATTCCAATCACGAAAATGAAGAGGTCGGCAACGGAAAATTTATCTTTGTGACTTTCGCTGAGAAATTTTCTGGTTAATCAGAATTTCGACTGTTCGGATTGTTTTGGCTTTAAAATCCAGCCAGATGTAACAAATGATTATTTTGAAACGGAAGTTTTAGCTTTGTTCGCAGTTTGATTAGAGTTGTTCATAAGCGTGTAAATATAACAAATATTCGCTTTGTTCGTGGTATCACTTACCAAAAAGTGGCATGAAGTCTGAAGGATGCGCCTGAGCTTATTTTAAATACAAGTAAACTCAAAAAGCACCGAATGATTTCTAGTTATTCACAGCTAATTATGATATACGTGATCAATTGTTCATTTTGTCTCAGAATCACGTAGAAACTTTTCGAAATCATTTCCCTGCTATTGGGATCTGCTGTTAGACTGGTTTATTCTCATTAGTCTTTATTATGGCACTTCTTAAGGAAACAAATATTTGCAAATCCATAATGCGAGTTCCGTTGATATCCTGTTGGTCATTGCACAATTTGTGAACAGTCATTCAAACCTCACGGAAGAAAAGTATGTTCCTACATAGTTCTGAAAATTTGCAACAGTTCCAGAAAAACAGTATTTTTGTAGGCGTATATCGCTAAAATTTGAAACCAGATTATCAAGTGTATTAAAGTTTCCCAATTACAAAATTCCATTGAAAATGAAGAACAGTGGTTCAGCCTGTCACTCCGTCACATCCTGGGCAGAAAATAACAACTGCTTTTGAATCATTTGATTGGAAAACTAGGCAGCTCGCTACTTAAATGGGGAGAATAATCAGGCTCTGAGTCGACCCTAAAGACTCCATTGTGTATAGAGAATTTAACGAATTAGCAGTCTTATAGAGGTTAGTCATTTAAGTAATAAATAATGGACTCTCCAAACCACTAAACAATCAGTAGTCCGTTGGGCGTAGAACTGAGTTCGGACAAATTGTTTCAAGCCAATCCAAGCAGCTTCAAGGATATTCCATTAGTTTGAAATCCACGAACTCCTTGAACGTGCCGACACATGAATTTGCGCAGACGGCATAGTCATCGTTTTGGTGCTTCGCTTTTCTGCAATGACCATACCGTTACTCGAAAAATTACAACCAGATTACAGTGAATCTTAATGCCACGTGCTTGGGCCCACGCAGGCTTTTGAACCATTGGAGCTCCTTGACGTTGTGAAAGTTAGAGTCGTAATGGATCACCCTACCTAACCTTTCATTAAATCCTTCTATGGTTCTCTATGACTCAATTCATTCATCCAGGTGGAAATATTGCCCCAAAAGTTAATTTTCACCGCTAAGTGAATAATTCACGAGAGCTCCTCCAAAACTTAATTCCAGGTTCTTATTGACCTTTGGTGAACCTTCAATATCATGCCAGATGGAATAACAGCGAAATGCAACCGTGTTCATCGGCGTGACTGTGGCAAATCAATGTATTGCTCTTGCTACTCATGAGTAGCTCAGATCAAAGCGCAAGAACTCATGACAAAAACGCAAAATAGCTCCGGCAACGGGGAACAAAGCTAGTCACGGCAGTGCTCGTCTCTCTGTCAAAGACCTTAACGCTCACCTGCATTTGATCCCATTTAAAATTATTCGTAATCCACCTATGAATGTTCTAAGATTACTCCAATCTGTCCTTTCTACCACATTTAGAAATAAGCAACACCATTTTTTGGTTACTAGGCTGCGTGATATAGGTATGTGGATGAAATATTACTGCTGACATTTTATTTCATTATGGAATAGCGATAAACCCAGTTGTCATTAGTTTGTCACCAGAAATACAAGATAAACACTGAAAAACAGCGTTGTGGTTGCAGTATAACAGTAAGCATTTTGGTTCTGCTATTCATTGTACAGCGATGGTTTAGCGGTTCGAATATGAGGTCGGATCAAGTCAGGAATCTACGTTATTTTCGGCTTGATCCCTTGTTCATAAGCTCATCGATCACCTAGAGAGGACGTTCACGGCGTAGTTATACATCGAACTTTATCCAACCAGGGACTTTAATATGCATCATGTTTGGACTAGGCGAAAAGGTAATCATGTGCCCTATATCAAGGTTATGCATTCGGCTGACAGGCCACAGTCCTACATAAGCATTCACTCAGCCGCTCAATCACAGGTGCACTCACTCATATTCACTTCTCAAGAACGCAGATGCATGCTGAAGTGAGCAGCTGCGACCGATAGAACCGTGCGCATGATTTAGTTAGAACAATTCGCATGACAGATGACATGCTATAAACTACAGCATTTACCTGCTAAACAATCGAATAGATCGGACAGACTTTATCGCTTCATTGTTTATGTGAACAGAAGCAGATATCGGGGTCAATGTGTGCTTGGTTCTTTCCTCTGGTCTCCGCTGGATTATACTATAGATGGATGAGTCACATGGCCAAGTGTGGCCTATCAAGCATTCAGACTATACCGTAGTTAACCGCTGATTTGGCTGAGTGGTAGTCATGCTAAATTTGCGCTCTCCACCTAAGTTTGGATGCTCCCTCTAACCAATCCCTCTCCAGTAGACTGCAAAATGAGCTTAATACAATGAATTCGTTTTGTGTTCGCTGCTCACTCAGTCACTCGCGAGAGAATGGTGCTTAACTAGTCGGATATTCAGCCAAAAGGGGGCATTTTCTGAAGGTCAACTTTGAATGAGTCACCGAAATGTGGTCAACCAGATTCGTCGAGGACATGCGGTTGAGTGAGTTTAAGTCTGAAGCACTCAGCTTAATCCGACTAAATGAGTTGAAGATGCGGGATCAGATGGGCATTTCATTCACTTAGTTTGGATCAGATAATTTCGTATCACCGAACGATCTGCATCAAACCAAAGTTGTCTTTCATCTAGGAAATAATTAAAACCAGCCGCTACCCCATGAATATCCCTTTCTCCTTGAAGTACAAGTTCACGCTGTGAAAAAGATGACTTTCTGGCTGCGGTGAAAATGCGCGATATTGGATTTGTACCAAACTTGATTCATGCCCTTTGCGGAATCTGCAGAGTGATGCACTGGATAATGTTTTATAGAATGTGTTCAGGAAGACCAAATAAGACCGGCGTATCACAATATCAATAAAAGTTGCACGATCACGCAAGTTTCTCCTAAGCATCTAGTTTAGCGATCAGGACTGCATGAAAACCAACGATTCTGGCTGCGTGTTAGTAATAGGCGACTGAATGTTTTCGTGAAATAATTAACCATGTGATATTATCGCTGAACTCACCATTAAGAACCATGGAAACACTAGCACTGTGCAGTCGTTTCACCCTTGTTAAGAATCATTTGCAGTGCATATCCAACGCGCCCCAATCAGGATGCGAACCCGGGCTGAACGAGATTGATTCGAACATCTTCGCCACTACGATAACGGGTAGGTTTTCGACGGTTTGTTGACCTTCACCACATGATGATGTTGCACCTAAACGCCACTGATTTGCACGGCCACTGGCCGCTAGCAAGAAATCAACTCCTACTGATAGATGACTTCTCTGCAGATAGCCTAAGTACGACGAAGGCTTTGGACGTGACCTACAGAGCCTGGCTACTTGGTATGCGTTAGTAGTAGGAGATTTAATTATCAGGTTCTCATGAAAAGGTTTATTTTTTAATCTCACTTCGAAACCACGGTATGGGCAGTTGGAAGACCGAGCTATTAGCCGGTGGAATAAGGTCTCATTATTTCCGATGATGTAAACGATAAGGAAATTCAACTCAGCGAAAGGGAAATTATCCTGCAGGTTATCTGTCCCTCTCCAGAAACAAATGATGAAAATGGTGATGTATCTCAAATGCCAGTGAATACACGGTCTGTATTAAGCATTCTAAGGGTTATGGCTCATAGTGAAATTGTTGACAAATTGAAATTGCCTCGTGAATTTATTTCACTGGTAATTTCCTTTGCTTGCTTTATATGATGGGCTACTGTCGTTTAACATAGACTATCAAGTTTCACGTAGAAATCACGCCTTAGCAGTTCCAATGACTGACGTTTTCATATAGCAGAGAATAGAAACTACTCGTCTTTTTAAATTCTTTCGGTGTATCCATGCTGGGACATAAAAAACATGTCAGTCTTCAAAAGTCGCGAATATGCCCAAATTTGCCGGTTTATCTGTTTAGCCAGCAAATTCCCTTGACGCTGTAAACTAAAAGTTAGTTACGAGCGTTAGCTTTTCTCAGTTTGATCCGAAGCAACAATCCAAAATATGGAGCTCTCATTCCTTTGCGTCAGGTCATCACTTTGGACCGCGTTTGGCATCAAACCGAAGGGTCACTCGTTCACCGTTCATGCTCAGATATGGCATCTGGCTTAATATCAGCCTAGTTTGTCAAACAAGTCAAACCAGTTGATAGGCTTGAAGACCAAGTCCTGTAAGTTCAAGTGATTGCTCAGTGTCATTTTTCTCGTTTTGAAACTAACCATGTAAATAGTGCCAAAAGCATGCCTAAACGTTAACCGCAATTGATACAGTGAGTTAACCTCCTGAAGGACTCCCATTTCTTCAAGCACAATAAACAATGTCCAGAAAACAGAAGAACAAATACGTAGGTAGGAATGCAGATTTTGTTTCAGAGATAACATTGTCTACACAGCCAAAAAATTCTCAAGGCACCATTTGAGCAAACTATAAGAAAATTTCCATCAAAATCGATTGAAATTCACCCATGTAGAGTAACCAAAATCAGTTTACTTGGGTGATTCGCGTGAGATAGAAAATAGTGGAAATTCGTTGACAAAACAAATTCATCTCCGTCTCGCTTCTCTGCTTGAATGATAAATTTGACAAACGTCTGGCTGAAGGGCGATCGATTTGATAAAACCAAACAGAATTTGCCGGCACGATTTTCTTGGTTTGTCTAACGACCGTTGGAATTTGCAGCTCCTCAGTCACTTAATTTCAGTCCTCCTTTAGTTCACGCAGTAAGTTGTGTATTACAAGTGACAGAGTATAAATATTCACAATCCAAAGAAAACACCTTTCGACGCTTTAATTGATTTTTGTTTAAGTCCGAATGCGAGTGAAAGTAAAATTGACTAGGCCTTTCATTTGTTTTGAAGTTAAAGTGAAAAATATAACAGTCTGATAGCCACTGGATGCCATGGTATCATTACCCAAACCCCAAAATGTTCGAAGAAACATTGTCAAATTTGCGCGGGACGAATTCACTAGTGAGCATGGTAATCTGATCCATCGCACTACAACTACTGCATTTTCATTGCCAGAATATGATAACGTTTTCTGTTATGTGAATCACTGCCAAAAGAGTCTTGAATTAAAATTTCAAATGTTTTCGACTAAGGCTGCAATTTTTTCACTTCTGCAATATAACAGATTTTTCACATTGTAACAGCATAATGTATGGGTAAGTTTATTCCGCCTAGGGTTGGAGTATTAACGAACATGCGGACAGATCAACAAAATATCGAAAAGCAAAGCTCCCGGTTATTGCTCATCGGCTGCCTGATTAGGACTTTAAAAGTTTAGAGCTTAGAGAAATTAGGCAATTTACCCCATAATTCGGCCAAAACTAATCGCTGTTACTTAATTGGTGGGTTCTAAAGATTTATTGAATTTCACCAACTACAGTGACCAGCACAATGTGCATTTTTCAACTTTGTCAATAATCAGATAGCCTGCTCTCTTACTGGGTGACCATAAATAGTGTGTAAAGAAAATAATGCCATTAGGACAAGACTAGTGGCAAGTCATCCGATTATTGTGAAGCATATATACTCATACATGATGTTCCGAATAATAGTTTGGCCGATTTCAAGTCTGTTATAACTATTGTTTTGGGAGCTGACCAAAGCATTGTAATAGAAATTCGACAAACAGAAATACCGTTGGATGATTCATTGTGCACACTGTACGCCCAACTCACCAGGTAAACCGATGGGAGCAGCTTAATCCTTTTTAGGACTCATCAGTAGTGGAGGTGAAAGATTGTGCGTCGAATGCCATAACTGCTGGACTAGCTGAGCTGGACGACTAGGGTTTATTGAACTCATGCAATGCACATTACAGCACATTCGTGATTGTTTTCCTGACGGCTATAATGCACTGGTCACTAAGATTTATACGTTTATGAAAGCCTGTATAGGACGAAGGATTCAGGAATCACCTACCGAGCTTCGTTACCTGATTATAAATGCATAGTGATTCCAGGGTTCCCAGTGGTGAACTAAATATAGGCATTGGGAGATAAATCACTTAAATGACAGATATTCAGGATAATATGAGTTTATTTCAAAGTGCTCCTTGGAAACTGAGAGTAAACATAAAAACCAAGAACAGCTACGAAAGGCTTCGGAGCGACTTGCAACAAATAAATTTAGAATAAATGTTTGCCTGGGACATTTCTATGACACAAACCTGTTCCCAAAATCCTCAAGAAACCTTCGAAAAAGCTAGCGTCTTCCTTCTTCCCCAGAAAAGGAACTTAGGTCTTGGAACATCTGTACGTATGTCCCACAAAAGATCTTTCGGAAAGCCACCAGTGAAACAGTATTTTCAGATTCTTTGTTATCCAAAGAAAGCCGACAATTCGTTATTTTATTCTACATTCGGGAAGTTTTATATGAAGGTAGTTCTGCCCACAGTTTTGTCAGAATCCTGTGCAAATGTTACAAAATTACTGCCGCAGTTTTGCGGACCAAAAAGGCTGAGTTAGGTAAAAGCGTTTCTCTAAACTTGACAGAAATTTGAGCTTACTATTTACAAATTGAAATTTGGCGTGTGTAAGATCCTTCAGGTAAGCGTGGGGTGAGAATTAAGAAATATCTGGAGCAGACGCTGAATTGCATGCATTGTAGGCAGAAGTTTTCAGCCTTCAAACGTAATGACCGTGTTGCCGCGGGGAAAATCACCACTAATGAAAATGGAGAGATTGATGTATCTCTTCAGAGAGGGCGCTGGCTCTTTCACTTTGTCTAGAGTCTTTATTTTTTGAATCTAGAAAGTCATTCATTCGTTCCTTCTATAAGTTTAGGTGGTGATTGGTAAAAAACAGAATTCCTCACGGTCTATCATTAACTCCAATTGACAGACTGAATTGCCCAATAATTAAGGCATGATTTTTTCCCCATTCGAGAACTAATGACATAGCCCTAAAGGCGTAAAATCTCCGTAAAAACGTCCATACAACAGTGTGTTACAGTAATAGCTAAGTAATGCAGTGGTAGGTTTCGTATCGTTTCAAACAGACCGTCGAATATGGCTATCAGCCCTGTGCAATATCAACGTCCAGACTGAATTAAATTGCACTGATTATACATTGAAAGAAAACCGAGTAAATAAGTTTTGATGACAAAATTCATGATCTGCACAACCCCAAACCCAAAAGTGGCCTGCATAACCTCTGTGCTTGTCGTTGGACTAGAACTTCACTGACCAAACAGCTACTCCCAAATGGACATTGAACCGGACGTTCACTTAAGGAAAACATTCATCCGGCTTGACTTACTCAAGGTTCATAAGTACTTTACAACCTTTTCTTTGTCCAACTGTCGGTAGCCCCTAAAATGTTTAATATATTTTTAATTACTTTTAAGATTAAGAACTACAGAAAATTAGCCTTTCCGCCAGTTTGGGCATCTTAAAAATAAATTAAGTACAGGACAACGAAAATGACAAGACAGTGTTCAGTCCAGTTTTGTCCACGATAATATATGACGGAAAGCAAACAGCAGACTTGAAACGAGTTTAATGCCTCTCATTTCTTCCGAGAAATACGACAATCGCTACATATTTTAAGGTGATACGTGGGAACAAATACTTTTTGAACGGAGAATTACAACTGCCCACCGTAAACAAACAGAAAGAATCCACAACAACACATCATTAAGACCGTGACGTTCTAAGTGTTGCCTACTGCAGCGGTAGCAAAACTGCAATCAATTCGGTCGACACAGAAGAACGAAAGTTAAATGGCAAAATGACCAGTAACCATGGGGTCGGTGCTTATCGTTCATGTTCGTTGGCGAGGAAACAGGTCACAACAGAAACGAACGTGAACTTATTAAGAAAGTGCTCCACTGCAGGACAGAGATGTACACAATCAAAGCGTTCCTGTTTGGGTTACAATAAGCAATAGTCAATAGGCAGAGGCATTCAGAATAGCATAATTTCATGTTGTGCTCATAAATGCGCAACCACAGACACATGTATAAATGAAAAATGGAAAAAACAATTGTCCGATTTCGCGCAACAGTTATTGTGGCCGATAGAGCTCGGAGAATGATGAATCCAGTTCAAAAAATCAGGTGTCAGGGGCATGGACGAAGATGATGGATGAAAAGTTGTTTGCATCGAATATTTTCCTCAAAAATTGCTTAATCCTAAACCTCTGCACAATGTTGAAAAGCAGAGCATTAGTAAGCTGCGTTCAACCTTCAGTGTTTGAGAGTCTGTCAGGAGTAAATGTTTTCAATGCCAATATGAGTAACTCTTTTGAAACATCACTTATCCACAGTCACAGTTAAAATTTCGTGTAGTGCACGACTGTTCTCGACTGAGTATTCTAACCGCTGTTAGTTTCAATGCGATATCTCATTTTCCTAGTATGCGGTTGCCCTCCGAATAGCAAAGAAAAACGAGAAAACAATTTTTCGAAGATTACTCACAAAAAGTTCATTCACACACTCTGTTTTATTCACGTGTCCATGTTGAAAGTTCTATAACAGTGAATCAGTAGGCGCTATTTAGAAAAAAATGTTTTCGAAAGATAAAAATGACAGGTTAGCATTGCAAGCTATGAACTACGAAATTGGGTAGATCTTAGTCATTACGGCTGTCACGAAAACCCGCCACCTTTCCTCATTTTCCCACCCAAACATCGGCACCAGTAGCATTGAGAAGTTCACATTAATGTTCATTCGTAAACCAATGGGTGTGAAGTAGAATCGCGGAGACAGAAGTGAAGTGACATGAAGGCTCACCACGACAACAGTGGGAGGCGTCACTGGGAATTTTATTTGCGCTTCAGTGTACGATTTCTAAAACTGTTGTTAAACAGCACTGATTACGTTTATTGCCGAGTCTGTTGTTTCTACAGATGCGACCTTTCCTGCGGGGTACTCAGCAGCTAGCATAAGAGACCGGTAGTTGGGCAAGGATGTTAGTTTCACAATGACTTTGGGCTTGCAGGAGTTTTGACAAAGTTCCAAAGGCCAATAATTTGATTAACTCCGACAAGATTCCATGTAATGTTTGCACAGGTCCCAGGCTTTCTCAGATCAAAATTCAGAAATATAATGGCCAAACCGTCATACTTTGCTGTTTCAAATAATTTTTATAATTCGTCACATCAGACTTATCGAAGATAACACGCCCAGAATGATCAGCTGGTTCCAACTACGTTTTCACGATGCAATTCACACAGATTTGAATTAATAGTACTGGTATAATGAATGACGTTGTTTTGCGTGCTATTCTGATAAAGTATCATCGTCGTTACAAAAATGTCGATTTCCGGATTGCTTCTGGTTTCAAATTTCCCCCGTCTCCTAACACGATGTTTTAAATGTCATCTACCAGGTCACCAAATTCATTGTTCTCTTTTGAGAAAAACTTGCAAAAGCAGAGTTTTCAAAGTAAGCACGCCGTTTAAAGTGGTTTTTGTGGTTATTCAGAGAGCTGTTTGGTTTTAAATTCTTTGAAAGAATTTGGAAACCGCTTAGCTCACTTGTTGGTATTTTTAAGAGGTCACCGAAATGAGAATTATCGGACATTTGAGCTCATATTAGACAGTATTATTGCTTTCCTTCCGATGTAGACCAGATGGAAGCACGATAGCCATACTTATACACAATTAAATAAAAACTACGTCGATTTCAACTGCAGCACAAAAAGTTCCCACGTCATTTTTTTGGTTATACCGAGCATTTTTGTTGATTCTGTGAAAGTTACGTGAAAATGTGTCATGACTTTCTGCGCAAGGGTGCAGCAGAACAGACGAAGTAGTAAGGTGTGTCACACCCACCGATATTTGTGATTGCATTATCCAAAGGAAAATCACCGCTGACCTAGCGATCCACATAAGGTGTCTGCAAGCTCGAGATTGAATACATAAAAACACCCGCCATTGTAATAAGTGAGTTTTCGTTCCCTTATTGGGCGTGTACATTCCCAATCCGAAACGATTGGAGCTCATCACGAGTAACACAATCATTACCAATTTGCCAATGGGAACATTTCACATGCAACGGAGTATAGCATGCAGGGTGGAACCCAAATTAAAAAATGGGGAAAACATGAAAAAGCGCCAGTGACAACTTGCTTCCGAGCGAAGGATGAGTTAAATATTACTGAATTTATTTTCATAGAATCATTTGGCAATCTGCCATTTTTAAGCCATGCAGTAATGTTTGTTTGTTTTGTTATTCGAACTGTCGCCAGTTAGTTTTCACGTTTGTTGCTATGCGTTTCGATCGCTTTGACTAAGAATACTTCAAAATTAGCTCTGTTAACCTATTCATGCATCATAGCTGCTCTGGAACAAAGGCGAGAGAACAAAAAAACCGTTCTAAAAAATGCTTATTTGCGAAAACGAGACGTTGAAATTATGCTTTCAAAGAAAAAACAGAGATTTTCGGTATGGTATTTAAGACGCAATTTGCACCAAAATCTGGTGGGCGCCTTATAAACGTGGATGCTAAAATGTAACTCACTTAAAAACCGTCACAGATTTTTCAGGGTGCATGAAGACTTCAGCAATATGCAGTAATTAGCAATAAAACTGTGGATGTGAGCAGTGTGAACCCACAAACCCTCCACAGAATTTTTTCAATAAACAACTGTTCAACGAGACAGAGAATCTTATATTTTTTCTCGTGGCACCTCCGATTCTTTTGAACCTAATGATATCAACTTTTTGCTTAATTACTGAAGTTAGTAGGCAAAAAACAGAAGGAAGGAGAAATTCGCGATTGACCCTCTACTGGTTTTGTCATAATGTTGCACAGCTTACATATTAAGAAACCTGTGTACGAGCGATATCCAGTGCTCCATTCAGACTAGTATAAAATTCAGTCATCAAATGACATTTGTAATACATATTTTGTGTTTTCAATATCAGTCAAGTTTATTTGTCTGTTATTCTCGCATAACCTCGTGATTAATCCACCATTTTTGAAAATTTGCCGGGAAAAATATGAAAATCACGAACGTGGCTTCCATGGATTCTGCTTAATGAGCATCACAACAGACTGTTAGTCAGGAATTTACAAAATTGTGTTGCTTAGATAGTTAGCTAAATGAATTCTTTGGGTTGTGGACGAATTTATCTGCCAAAAGTAAATTGTTTATCAAGGAAAGATGTCACCCAAAATAAACCATAGTATGATGGATTCATGTAGAATATTTCAGTCCTACTAGATCTCGTTGAATCTTTACTTGGTTCAGTTATTCATGAGAAGATATGGACTTTCACTGCTCATAAGAGGGTTCGATCTATGAGAAATTACCGTTGATCGCCCTTGAAGTCCGTGAAGTGATAAACCATACGATCAAGATATGGGACACCTATTTTAATTCCACAAGTCTATTCACCGTTCCCAAGGTGACTCACCCATGCGCCAGATATTAGTTATTTAAGACTAGCAAGACCATTTCAATCAAAATTCAGAAAGATTATTTCCATGCAGAATTTCAATTGGTTCCAGTGTCTCAGTCATATCCGAAGTAACTGTAACCAGTTGCAGAAAGAATAATGAAATCGGGTGAATGGTAGCTATCGTTCTCACACGACTTCGCACAGAACCGATGTAAATAGGAGTTCCATGGCGCGAATGGACAAAATATTTTAAAGTGCATGAATTCTGCACCAAATGACGTAAGTATTGTATCGAAAAATCGATGAACCATATATTGGTTTTAATTGTGAATGTTATGATGTTAATAACACAATGTTATTGGTAGATGTAATGCGCCAACGATTCGACTGCTGTGGGTAGTCTTTCTCAAGGCAAGTTTTACAATCAAATGACTGAGGGAACGTTCACATGCCAACTGATGTTTAGTGTTTGTAAAAGTGTGTACTTTGAACTGTGTCGGGCGAGAGAATAGTTGACCTTCACGTCATGCATCGCCGTAGTGGTGGGGTTAACTAGCGTGGTGACCTTTTGAATGTTTGTTTCTCAATGATCTTAGGGCTGTATGAATTCTGTTTTCGATGCGGAGATTTGTTTGAGTCAGCATGCAAGTATTGGCTGCAGCCAAGAGGCTAGGTTTACGGATTCTGTGCATGCATCTCATGGATTCAACTCCCTCAACTGTCAGTCAGTCCCCTACTAGCTAATACTTAGCCATTACTCCCTTCTTGAAATCGTGTACACCTTCCGTATGACAGAAAAAGCTGGTCAGAAAATTTTATTTGCTCACCCGTTCACTGCTTTTTACCTTGGCGTAATTACTGCATCATCTTGATTTTGCAATATTTATATTAATGTCCACAGTCACGATCACCAGCAGTGAAAATGTTTCAGGCCACTTCCTATTTATTCGAAATTACGTACGAGACTCTGAATGGTAGGTTTATCAGTATTCTATCCCACTGGAGTGAAAGCTGCCTATGCTACCTGTTTCAATTATAAAATCTTGGTTTTCGCTGAGTTCGTTTGTTTAGAATGGCCCTGATATTGGTAGTTTGGGAAACTCAACATTATCTGGTCGACAGAATTCGGTTAAATAAAGGTTGTAAACTTCTATAACTGACTTATGTCATCAGTAGAATCGCCGGTCAATTTCTCTTCGGTTTCTTGACACCAAGGAGTTGACTGGCTATACCGGCGCTTGAACTGCTGGGTTTCACTGAAATGTACGGTGAAAGATTGGTTAAATGTTGCATGTTACTCGCCATTTCGATGATAATCCGTTTGGCTATGGAGAAGTTCTGCAATTTCCCAGTTACCACCAAGTTCAAAAAGTATCGCCGCAGTTTGTTGTGTATAGCGAGGGGGAACCTTTGACTTATGTCTTGTTTCCTTCGTAGATCCACACGTCGAGCATTTGAGGACCACGTGCATCAAGGCACACCACTTTTTCGGACGCCCTTCTGTCTCCCCAAATCATCCGCTTCTTATCAATACTTTTGCTTTAACAGCACTTGTGAAACTCCTTTATCTGTTAACCGGGCTAAATCTGCTAAACTACAAAGTGTTGAATTTTCGATCTCAGGAAACCTCTTTTACTGTTCCTTAACCGAGGCTAGCATCTGCTGATTTATTTCACGCCAATGTGCCTGTTATAAGGTAGTTATCACTGACATGAACATGGAGCATGTATTGGCCTGAACGTTCACTACTGAATGATGCGCCTCGTTGGCTTCGGCATGCTTTGACCACTGGTTTTTAGCATTTCACAGTGGTCACCCACAGCCTTCGGGGAGCACTGCCCATACGAAAAATGTAGTTACACAGCTGTTGTGAACATCAAATCAGGCGGTCCGAGGTGACGTTGGTTTATCACTCGTTGGCCCCGCACACTGTGTGGCACCTGTGTGAATGTTACAGCGATGAATCATTTGAATATCCTATGGTGGATAAATTTAAAAGAGCAGAGTTCAGCAGTGCCTAATCACCTTATTGAACTGAATGTTTTTACTCTGAGATGCTTCCGTTCTGACTAACCGTTCAGAAAGCTTTAAAACCACTTGTTTTTCCAAATATTCTCGGTATTTTTATGCCGCATTTTTTTAAGTACATCGATATTCCAAGTGCTTGTCGTGTAGCACGTTTATGATCGTAATTGACGAAAGTAATTGCACGAAACTGAATGGAACTGGGATTATTGAATACACCGCTCCGTGGAGTGCAAAATATTTTAAAGGCCTATTCTCATGGGTAGTAAAGTGAAATGTTTACTCGTACTATGATCCTCTTAGATGCACTTGATAAAATGAAACTTTATGACGCGTTAGGCATGAAACATTCCAGGGGTTCTGAACCTAACTCTCTTCTGGATACAACTTTTATCAAGATTGTTGGCGGTTGTTTTTGCGCTTTACCATCGTTCTCGGAGCAATTTATTTTGGCCTACCGTGGAGCTGGATGCGGCAGATTAATAAATCTTCTGAAGAAATCTAGGATAAATTTTAGCTAATGTTGTTTTGGTGTGAAGGTAAGTGATGGTTAACCAAAGAAAACACCTAGCTGTCTGAAAGGGCGAATGGTATTGGTTTGTTCCTATCGGTTTACAAGATCTCTTGGGTTGGAATCTTCTTCCTAAAGGCTCATCGAGCTAGACAGCAGGCGCTCATTTGGACAGTTCAAATAAACCTCTATTATGACTTGATGTGTTCTCGACCCTCGTTGCATTGTTTAAATTATCCATCTACCAAGCCTTGGAGACAGTCTAGAGTAAGATCTTTCTATCTACCAAACAAACAAGTTTCCAATAATTATGCCATACGGTTGTCCACCTACTAGATTGACAATAAATCTGAATGGTAAGAGGTTTTGCTGATAGTGCATTTCATAAAAAAGGCGGCTTTAAGCACCTGCGGTACTGTACAGTAACTGATTGGACAAGTGCTTGTGGTGACAAATATGTTAGGTGACGCGCAGATCACAAGATGCCCCATTATGAAAATTATGTGCGTGGAACGAAGTGGTGCATTTCCCTAGTGAAGCAGTTTATTCAGAAAGAGAATCTGATGTGAATGTCAAAGAAAACCATGGCTGCGCTTCAGTACTTATGATCTAGGGGATAAATCGAGGAATGATTTCGATGTGAGGGAATCCCGCATATTCAGCTGTCCATTATTTTTCCAGCTGGCATTCAGTGGACAAACATTCAAGTGAAAATTTCAGCTGATGGAATTTCAGTCACGTTAAATGATGAGATGAATAAATGCAAGAAAAGCAGTAACGATAAAAGGAATCATGAAAATGTGATCCCGAATAATTTTCTGGATTTTGATGCACCAGAAATTCGATGTAATCACAAAGTCGTATCCATAGTAACGTCCTGCTTAATTCATAGTCAAAAAGAGTAAATATCTACTTAGAACTTGCTGAAACCCTTCTGCAATGACCCATTTCTGGATAAAATGCGAGCTCATTTAAAAGGGCATATACTTATCCTTTACCTCTGTCTTTCCCAACTTGCTTTGAGTCAAGGTAGAAGTGGTTGATATCTGGAACCAGGAAGAGCGGACCTGTTGGAATATATGCAGTCGAATGGAAAATATGATGATTTATCCTGGGTTATAATCGCAGCAACTCGTCGGATCATTTAATCACCATAAGTCAGTTATTTACCCACTTTTGGAATCGCATGTAATGGTGAACCGTAAATTGGATGCAAAACGATTCAGCATCTATTATCAACGCTCACATAACTGGAACACAGAAGCAATTACTATCCAACCATTTTATCCTAGTTACGAATCCGCAAAGGCACCGCGTTACAAATAGGACAAGAACAGAGACTAACGATTGTCAGCTGAATAGCTCAACCATTAAACAAACTGCATGTCGGCTCCGCATGATAAATAGTTTTATGGGACATACGATGCTCTAGGGTTCACATCGATATTGGCTAAACTGAACAATTTTAAAGAAACGAAGTAGTCAGCAAGAGTAAATTATGATTATTATCACATTTAAATTTTAACCCATTGTCATCAAGATGCACAGTGTTAAATCATCGTGCATTTTTCGTCACGATAAGGTCAGGTACTGGCTCTGATGAAAAGATAAAGCTGACGGATTTAAAACACTCGACAATTGTAATATTTCACAAAGGGGAAAATAAATTTATCGCTCCCATACTGTATTAGCAGAAGCTTTCAATAAGATCCTTTGCTGGAAGAAGACAGTTTGCCTTAGTGCACTATCGAGATGATTTAGCGTCTGTCCGTCTTACATATTCATTCTATTTCTAACAACGTGTAGCATGGTGAGAAAGGTAGAGATCAGTGAGACTCGTAATGCACTTCAACGCTCCAAGATGACAACGCTGATAAACTGCTGGGAAAGTTTGCAAAATATGACTACCACCGTACATATCATGTAATGTTGTAACAACTGGGTAATTACGCAATAGTTTAGGCAGCGCCTGTTGTCCAGCGTGCACCGAATGTTCATTGAACGGCGCACACTGATTTTAGCCCTTAATTCAATTTTGGGATGCATTTGTTTTATAAACCGCTACATGGTCTCCTATGGCTCACGTATAACTGGTTAGTTAAAACCACTTCCAGATGAGTTCTTATAGTCCACAAAAAAGATATAATGTGAACCCCATGTAATAACATGGGTTGCAACATAGAATAAGCAGCACGCTCTAATGACTGTTGACATGTGATGAATTTTAATCATCACCTAAAAAATTAATTTAGTGACTTAATTGCTGTACATAAGAATATAAACAGTCATGCATCATTCGAGGATCCTTTGCTTTTAACAGAGAGAGTTGGTTACTATCCATTCTCAAAATTGTCCACCACGTGATGATAACATTCAACTCAGGATTGAAGAACTTCAAAACTGTTTCATCGTTGTTAGGACTCACCAGTAGTGCGCATCCATCGCACACAAACCGGAACACGAACCCGAGACGAACGATTGGAAGTCGAGGGACTTAGTTAATACGCGAGTAAAATCCAAGGCCAGGATGAATTGGAAAGTGGTGCTTACAATACTCGGTCTTTCCGACTCTAGTTTCAGTGGCTTGAACGGTTCATTTATTTATAATCTAAAACGAGCAATTAACGAACGTACCTGTGGTGTCACTTTGAATACAAAACTCAGAGACTAAATAAAAATTAGATAGGCAAAGCTCACGTAAACAGTTTGAAGAATTTGCTATTTCAGAGTCTGAAAATAGTACTGAGAAATAACAAAACAAAATTAGTATATAATGCGCGTACTGCGTAGCTTAACAGGTTGCGAAAATTTTGATTTTGTCTCATTTCCAATTTCATGTGATCATTTTTTAAACAAATGTCTGTTTACATTTTAGTAGTAGGAGATTGAATGTTTACATGATATAATTCACCATGTGATATCATCACTCAACTCACCATTAAGAAACCATGGAAGCACTGTACAGCTGTTTCGTCCTTGTTAGGAATCATCAGCAGTACATATCCACCGCGTCCGAACTGGGACGCGAACCCGAACAAGGACGAACGATTGTGAGTCGAACGCCTTAGCCATTACGCTACCGGACAGGCTCTGAACGGTTTGCTGAACTTCACCACATGATGTTGCACCTCTGTATCAAGTAATCAAGCTCTGTAGGTCATATCCAATGCCTTCGTTGTACTTAGGCTACCTGCAGAAATGTCTGTTTATCAAGACCGAGTTCTATGCGAACACAGATTTTTCGTTCGCTTGTAATCCATATGCGGACGGTCGTAGTAAATATTTTATCGTCCAGTTTGTTTACTTCGTTTCGAACAGGCTCAGAATATATGTCAAGACGTTTAAAAATGATATGCAGAAAAGCGTCGTTATTTTAGAGATTTCCAAGAACTATCCCCGAGATTGAATATTGCCCTAATCGGTGTACTTTTAGTCCAAACTATGCAATCGTTTCCGAATTAGATATCTAATTTTTGGCAATCGCACTTCTAACTCTTTGATATTTGTTGCAAACTGTGTCGTCTTTTCCAACGCCGTTTGCAGAATTTTTTCATGAGGTGGATTGTTACGGGTTATTTCATAGGTGTTCTTTGTTTAGATAATCTCCTTTGGTTCACGAAAATGATTGGTGTACGTATAAGGCTATGCAACATGTATTCTTGCATATTCTGCTACCTCCATTCGTATTTCGATCCCGGTGATTCAAAAAATCCAACTGTTCAGATCAGAGAACTTTCAAATTACAAAAAATATAACGTGAAT
The DNA here is from genome assembly GCA_008360955.1 of Fasciolopsis buskii. NCBI lineage: Eukaryota > Metazoa > Platyhelminthes > Trematoda > Plagiorchiida > Fasciolidae > Fasciolopsis > Fasciolopsis buskii. The sequence continues at coordinate 161,930 of LUCM01011182.1, read as the reverse complement.
CCAGTTACCGAATATCAGTGGATATTGAAATGACATGGTCGGGACCTGACCAGATAGGATGGATGCCAAATTGTGAACTGACTTGAAAAATTGGCATTTGTTTTACTGCTTCTTGGATGTTACGATCTTCGTAACTGCGTCCTCCATCAAGAACAATGTCCAGAATGGATGAATCACTACCAAGTTTTGGCTTGCACAAAAAGTCCATCGTTAGCGGAGACTATGGTATTGCATCTGTTCCGATTTTGCTTGTTTCGAGAACCGATGCACATGAAGTTAGCCTTCTACTAATGCAAATCCCAGATCGATTCAAATAAAAGCGATGAAACTAACAAAGAATGTAGTTTTAACTAATGTTTTGTAGATTTATCCTGGTCCGAAAATATGAGTTTGGGAGGATTGGTGGCTCAGAATCGCAAGCCTAATTGTGCATCAAATATCCAGTAGTTCCCTTTTCCGGTGTCACTCTATGTTTTGCTGCAAACTGTCTTGTGGTTCACGCTTCATATAGTTTTGAATCACCTAACTAACACACCAACTGTGATAGCTAAATTTGGGCCTTTCGTTTATCATGAAAGAACAAATAGACTCGAATGCAGTAACAGGTAAAAACGAGAAAACCCATTCAGTGGTCAGACGATGGTACGCGGAAATGTCATCCGCGATAGCCAGCAAACTGTAATAACTTCAGTAGACAATTGAAATATCATCTGAAGATAAGCACACAAGTTTAGCTTAGCTGTTACTGATGGATTAATTTGGCAGATAGGCGAGGAAAAATCGATTTGAATACCTCTTGGACATTGTGTCGTGGATTTAAGGTGAGTAAGAATGAGAACTTAGCTGCCCATGTTATATAAATTTATCAGCTCTCTTCCAGCTTCTAGCTGTTTCAAAAGATGTATTATGCGCTAGCATAAGGACAACTCGAGCTAACAACTGACTCAACGACTAAGGTGACTGGCATTAAAGCACCCGTCGAACTCTGAACCTGTAATAAATTATCGACCATCTATCACCCAGAAGAAATTAGGGAGAAGCGATTGTAGTCAAATTCATGGACGAAGCAGATGCTACTGTCGTGGGTGAATGGAAGCAAAAAAGGTCAAAAATTTAAAGCTCAGCCACCACTGGTTTCTGATAATGCTCCCATAAACGGCTAAGGTGTCTTCAGTCGTTGAAAAGGTAAAGCATTCCCTTTGACTTTTGGATTACCACGAAAGTTCGGGGGCACAAAGTTACACCAAAGAGAAAGCAAATCAGCTTGCTCGTATTTTTGTGAGAGTCAGCATATGCTTCAAAAATAATTTAATTCATCACGGTATCAAATGTTATTGGCTCAGCTTGCGTGTTTCCTCAGGAACCCGGAAAAAACATGCATTGGTAAACAAAATTTCGCGTGATGCATTTGCTAGATGAGGTCATTACGAAACAAACACCTAATCCATTTGAGACCAACGAAGTTTTATCTCTCACGGATCGTGCGTATATCGGTGAAATATCCATTAGATGAAACATTCGAAGGCGGACGTGACATTGGAACGGTGCCAGACGTGCCAACCTGGTAGTGGCAGACATCTGATTCATCGTTTTTATCCGCAGTCTTTTATTTCCAGGGTTTTCTCAGATCCACTAAAGCGAAGGGACGCTTTTGCCAAAACTGGCTCTCACCGACGACAGAATGTGAAAAATCAGGCGGAAAAAACGAAGGACGAATAGCAGTTTGCAGACGGAGGCAATTTTGCGCGCGAAATTGCTTTAATGAATCTCATTGAAGAGAAACGACTAATCTCCGGAGCTCGAATGCAACCAAACTTCGGGAAAGAGGAAGTCACCCTTTCTGATATTTTTTCACGCGGATCAAGAAGCAAGTACATCAGCCTAGTCAAAATAGTCATTCTGAAATAATAACTAAATAAAATACTAAAATGATATGTCACAGATCTATCACCTATAAATCGGGTTTTGATATGTAGACAGACGACACATTTAAAAATCCTTTTCTCTTGCTGATATGACTGAGAACTAGATAGCAAGTAGACACGACAATTGTTAAAGAACCAAGATGAAAAACAGTCGGAATGTTTATTTGGAGTTTCACATAGGAAGTTTTTACTATCTTCTTGGTGTACGAAAAAAGAACTCAGTTTTTTGTCAATTCATGTCAACTAAAAGGGAAAATTTGTGGATATCTGCACGGAACGATTTAATGAATTGATTGAAAAATAGATGCGCCATGTTGCTTTTCATTATTAACGGTATACCGTCAGTTACACAGCCTTGACGGCTGGTGCTGTAATTCACCAACGTTTTGACTACTTCCTCAAACGAAATAGTTTATCAAACGGCATGGGGGCCCAGACACCATTAGTGGAGCATAGATCATGAATAGAAAGTGATCCCTGTTGCGTCCTTTCTACAAACGAATTTGAAGAAATTGGCAAATTACCGTCAGCAGCCAGCAAGAAGCACAACTGACTAATAACCACCAATACTCTAGGAATAAATCTCTAAACAGTTAAAAGTTATGTGAAATCCATCTGGGAATAATGTCAGAAGTGACAACATTGGTTTACCGAATCTGTCAGTTAGAACTAATGAGGAAGATACATCTGAGTTTGAACAGAAGCGTCAACCAGGTAGAACTAGGGTTTTATGACAGATTTGCTTCGGAAATTTCCTGGTCAAATTGTCTGTGGCTGCTTCCCAACCAAGATCCACAAATAGTGAATAAACACAGCGGTAGGTGGCAGCCTGGAGTCAAGTTATAATCTTGAAAAAATATTGTGAAAAAGGACGGTTACTGCAGTGAAACCAATCAGATCCCATAAGCCCAACTTAATTTTCCACTAACTTATAGGTCAGGGAGTAATGCGTTCTGACGTGTGATCGCAGCTTTACCGAAAAAACTGCTCTAGCTTGTCTTCTTAATAACTAAGAGTCTTCTTAACTGATGAAATCAAAACTAAAGGATTCAAACTTAACGTTTTTTAGGGCCTGATATGCCTTTGATTTTGCCGACCCTAAAACTGGACTAAAGCAGAGCGTAGACAATCTGGGAGTGGAACAGCCAAGCCGAATGGCTGTCCTCGAAATGATTCCCAATAGGCTGGTAAACATAAAGAAAGGCATTTCGTTGCAGTGCTACAGGCCAATACCTTCGGAATGCGAACCCATCATCGTCTGCATCATATTATTCTTATAGGAATCACCCGGCATTGGAAACGTTTTACAAAAGTCCTAGCATGGCTAAATAATAAATCCAAACGTTTGGCTTTCGATGAGGATTTAATGACAAATATGATTAGCTGGCAACCTAAAATCAAACTAGATATGTCCTTCAAAACGGACTACTAATCAAACGCTCGTGAAGTATGGTGTGCAGTTTTAAATCTACTCAATCAAACACCAAATGCCACTGGTTATGCAATAGAACTTGGTCAAATATTGAAATTGCCAGAAACAAAGTCTACACATAACTTGTTGTGTCATGATTTATCAATAAATTTCGACCATACCTCGGACAGTAAACTTAGATCATTGCCCAGGGAAAAATAACCCGCGATAACTCAGAAATCCATCAGGTTAGAGTAAGCGACCAAAGAAATTACCCCAAAGGACCTGTTTGACAGAACGTGTAGGGACGGAATGCGCAGTACGTTTCAACTGGCCTAACGAATAAGGTACCAAGCCATACGACGAAAAGTCAAGCTTGAGTGAGCCAAACGTATTGTGAGATCAGAACAAACCATGGTGAATCAGCACAGCTCATTTTTACATCAATGCTCTCAAATATGGTTCAAAAGCGAACCTGACATGAAAGAACGGAATAAGAAGCAATTTACCGAGGTTAGATAACAGTCAGAACCGATATCAGGTATTTGAAAAAAATGACTACAAAGACTACAAGTAACTGGGTGAGTGCAGTCGCCATAGCACTAATCATCTCGAAAGTAGAATGTCCTGAAACTTTAATACAAACGGATGCATCAGATGTGTTCTATGATTGGTTTTTCGCAACTTCCTTGCATTTCTGTCAATCAAACTCAATGCCCATTTTTCTGGAATCAATTACAGGAAATGGAAAACCCATCTGGGATTCAGTGTATATACTTTCCCTGTCAATAATCTGGCATCCTGCTGTCCTACAAATTATCAGGGAATTAACGTGAGGTTGAACAATGACAGAAGCAAATGTAATAATTTGAGTGATTCAGAGCCATGGAGATGCATGACAAGTTCTGCAACACACGCAATCTGCCCAGATGAGAGTAAGACGTCTAATTATCCTCATCACAACATCACTACAAGTATATTCGCAATTCGTATGGTTTATTTTTTCTATCTTATCACTCTACCTTAGGTGACCTAGTATCTACATGGTCACCGTTGCTTTAACAAACAAGCCTTTGACGGCTCATCCATGTTTTCAATTTTCTGACCCAAATTCACTGAGCTGCATTAGGCCTTACTGTGCAGAAAATGTCAGAATTTGCAAATTAGCATCCGGCCTCTTTTGGAATTTCGTTATCATTCTAATTTTGTGTTGTTCTGGACAGATTTATGGTGTCTCCAGTAGTTTTGATAAAACTAATGAAAATCATCATCGCCTACCACCAAAAAGGTCTCCATCACAGATCGAGCACCATCATCGATTTCACTGATTATACCGTGGGCGATAGCAATTACGTTCTTTGTCTTTAAAGTGTTTAAATTTGCACGATACACCCGCCCATTTTTCGCTAATAATTTATTAAGACGTAAGATGTCAATGAAACTTTTGGTAGAAAAATGAATTTCGTGAATTTTGCATAATTCTGTCGGAGGACCTATGGTAAACATCTTTCATAATTAATGTCGTCTCATAGACGTGCCTTGTCCGCAGAACTCATAGAATATATCCTCAACGTAAACTGCTGTTGATTCTATTCGTCTCTATTGCAAGTTACACTAGTGCATGAATAAAGACAGTCCGTTTATCGGGTGGTTTTCTCGTTTTTGACAGTTTTGTGATCTACCATTTCATATTTCTAATTTTCTAATTGATTTCCGCTACTTGATAACGTGGTACGGACCTTTGTATTCAAAATACAACCTGCCCTGTCATCAAAAGTGATGCTACCGTGTTTTGCGATTTCATAATTGGAATTTGTCACTCAGGGTCTTGGAATGAGTACCTTACAGGTTGCTCTTGCTAGCTGATCCCAATCGGCACCACATATCCATATATAGCTAAGTTCGCGTACACACACGGACCAAATTCATCAACCGTAGCGTTGCTGTTTGCACCGGAAGTAAACTGAGATGCGCATCACGAACACCAATGGGCCAGTTGTTAACATCGTTATTTCCATAATGACTGTTGCCAATTTTCCCGATGCCACTTTCTCACAGGCGAAACTATCACACGTTTCATTACTTTAGTTCAAGCGAAATTGAGATTCCCGTTGCTCTTGCTAAGCTTTTAGATTTCCCGTATGTTCTGTCTCGTTTTCATTTGGGGTTAACAAAAAAGAAAGTGGCTCCAACCATAATAAATTTTTCTGCCATTTACATTTGGGATATTTTCAAAACGGCGAAAAGAAACTCGCGATCACAGAAGCCAGCATCGCATTGCATTTTTGTTTTTGGCCGTCTAATAAACGCAGATCGGCGGCAAAACTGTGCGAAAATGCAGTTGCACCCAATTAACCATGTTGAATGTGGCGACAGACTAAAAGAAATGATTACCAATTAGAGAGTAAAGTTATATTCTATGATTACCTATCAATTTACTGGAAAAAAATCATTAACCGTTAATTGTCATAGCCTTCGGAGGTGAATTCACCTAGTGCTGTTCGTGACATGGTGGTAAATCTTGAGGGCTTTGCTGTCCACCATTACGTTGATTCTAAGTATGTTGTAGGAAAAACTGTTTATTTTACACAGCTGCCGGTGTTTGTTTAAACGGGACTGCAAAACTCATTCTCGGCTGAAATGCTTGATTTCAGGTCAACCGTTTGAAGTATTCTGATCTCCGTTTCTATGCACTTACAGCAAACTCCCGTGGAGTGATCCACAGGGTTGTGATCAGGGCTACAAGGTGAATACCGCTTAATTGTTGTATTACTTGACTTATCTTAAGAAGTGAGTGGCTTGATGGTTATCATATAGTAGTATAACTGATGGGGAAATTTTTATTCGGTACTAATTTACGTTATTGTATTACTGAGAAAACAATTTGGCGAACAATCTCGTTTCCAATGATTCATACTCATGCCATTACATCACTACATATTTGGAAAAAAATCATTTTAGAAAGGATTGGATTAGTCATATAAAATATGGGTGGGGAGGGGATTTGTGGTGTTACATGCATAATGTGAATACATAGGAACGTGCTGTGTTAATTGTTTTGTTGTCTAGCGTTTGTATTGGGACGGAGGGTGGGCACCGTGGAGGATTGTGAAGACGGATTGTGACAGCTTCCACAGTGCTCAAGAGGCGACACTTTGCCGACCTGGATTGTTGACGTCTGACTTTATACAGGTTCCGGAAAGCTTGCGTCGCATTCACGATGTGGCTAGTCTGTGCTAGACGTGAGACTGCGCTACTAAGTGACTTAAGTGTTCCAGTGCCCAACCATGCATGGTGGTGCTAACGGATGCATTCAGGCAAGCGCCTGGTCGTGCGGCCGATGTACATTGTCC
>LUCM01011182.1:3830-155049 GCA_008360955.1 Fasciolopsis buskii | reverse complement strand
CTAGCGTGTCACCTTTGAATGGCAGAGATATACATACTGGCTTTCTCTCCACCGTCGCCCTCCTAGGAACCTCCTGCTCTGTCTCCAACATCTTGTCGATTATTCCAATTGGGAAAACATTTTCAGTGAATACTCTTCTGACCGTCTGCAATTCAGCTTTTGTGCATATTTTTGTCCTGGCGATCAGACATCTAATTAAGTTCCTCCTCACATTAAGAGGTACAAAGCTGGGGAAATTGATGCATTGTCCATTCCATGTGGCTTTCCTGTGTAGTGATCGCCGAATTGAGCCGTCTTCTCGACGACTTAGTCGTACATCTAAGAAAGCTATTTCACTGTTCAGCTCCATCTCTGTTGTGAATTTCACATTTGCGTGAGCCGAGATGAATTTATTCAAGAGTCGGTTAGTTTTCGTCGAGGGGCAGAGTACATCAAAGATGACATCCACATCGCCATCCGTCTTCACAATCCTCCACTGTGCCCTCAAAAACAATTTGTAGATGTGTTTTAACTCCCCTGGCCCACCCTCCGTCCCAACACAAACCCTAGACAACAAAACAATTAACACAACAAGTTCTTATGTATTCAGATTATGCATGTAACACCACAAATCCCCTCCCCACCCATATTTCATCTGACTAATTCAATGCCTCCTAAAATTCTTCTTAATATTTTGCGGTGTATTGGGATGACTAAAGTTCACTGGAAACGAAATTGCTCAATAAATTGTTTTCTCAATGTGCCCAGTGGGAATTTTTAAGGAATCAAAACAAACCAGGGACCCGGCTATTGCATTACTGTTAAGAAATGTTTTAAGGACCTAGAAAAATTCACTGTCTCTAGGTAATTTCGTTAGACCTAAACGGCTCTATTATGTTTCGCTAAGTGAAATAGTAACTGCCCATTCCTGAGTATATATGATTACAGGTGGCTGGACCACAACAATCGACTTCCGGAATCAATGATTTCTATGTACAGAGTATGACATGTTTTGAACTCTACCTGCCAAGAGTAATTACGTAAGCACTACGGGAAGTACAGAATTCGAAAGGAATCATCTATCTCCCGTATCAATTTTTAAGATCCACTGAACCGTAGTCATGCAAACCGGCAACGGATGGGTAGTAAATCGTGCCTTTTAGTTCATCAGATTGTTGACAGCCCACCTGTCTGGTCCGTTACACAACTCATTCCATTAGAAACCATTCGCTCCCGGTTTACCTATCCATTTCGGCACGGTGAATGCTTACAGGAAACTTATTCGAACGATGATGAAATAGTGCGCAGCGTTTTATAGTTTTTAATGGTGAGTTGAGAACTGACACTTCGCCATGGTTGGATTCTCGTAAAATCTAAATGGAACTAACCACAATGTTGTGAGCCTTTTATGAAAAGTGCAATTAGAAATATTTATCTATTTAACGGAACACAAATCCAGATACATTCCTTTTTACCAAATTCAATCAGACAGTCTCAGCGGAAAATGGAGATATAGGTACAAAAATCCCTCAAATTCTCGAGATTGTTACCCTGGTAGTAGAGACAGTGTAGAAAGCAGGATAATGAATGCATCGTACCCACCACGGGCCTCTGGCAGATGTTCGTGAATAGCAAACCAGTGACAACAGTGTAAAGATTTGTCAGTCCTCAAAACAATCAAAGCACGCTCTCTATGAAGCCCACAAATAAGAAAATCTTGGGAGAACTAACAAAACAATAACCATAGTGCAAGAACTCAGGTTGGAATGATCAAATCCCGTGACAGCAATAAGAAACAGAATTGACTTTCACGTGTTTTGGACATTTTCCCCGTGGCATAAGATTTCAAACAAAAATTGAAATGGTTATTTAGATTCATTTTTCTCCCTCTGTCTGATAAGAATGGAATGCATTGGACACAAGCAAATTTCCAAATAAAAAATTGATGGGTTGTCTAAAAACTTTGCCGCCAGATGCATAATTATCCGGATCAAAACTGTGCCAAATTTAATTAAGTATGCTACCCTTTTGGAAGAATATTGCTGTGAAAACTTTGACATTTTTTAAATCCCTCTTCGGTGCCATTTCCGGAAAGCAAGTGGTAGCTTCATCGGAGGCTAATGTTCATATCGAATTGCTTTATGTGCCGCCAACTTGAAAAGAATTCGACCGTTCTTAATTCTTGTTCTGTCTGACTCTTTGTTCTGATTTGGAACTCAGAAATTCTCTCATAAGGCAAATTTCCATGGCAAGAAAATTCATGGGACTGGTAGAATACACAATTCAATTGGACACAATTGATCTAGTAGGACTCTGTCGAGCATCGTGTAGTGTTATAAAGGATTGTGTGTTCCATGCCAAATTTTGATTTTTCTTACGAGAGATGACATCATCAGAGAAACAGTAAATTTTGCCGTTCCCCCAAGTCATGGAAGCGAAAGGCTAATATAGGTCGTTTTCTTGTAAGTATGTTATCTGCGCGGTTGCAGCCTTTTTATTTTCAATCCAGGCCGATTGTGTTTTTTCTACAAGAGGTTACTTTCTCTGAAATCTTGGTCGTTCAAATTTTTGCTAGGGTTACGTTGGTTATATTTCAGACCAAGATGACACAACTGCACATATAAACACGCATGCTAGAGCGGTAATTAATTTTATCCAATTATAAAATCAAATGCCGACAGGGGGATTTTGGAAAATCAGCTAGTTTGCTACGCAAGAAAGGGTTTTCTGAATCACCAGCTTTTCATGTTTTTTACTGGTAACCACAGAATGGAAAATGAATGATGGTGAACATGTGTTCGATTCTTGAGAAAATGTAGATTCTAGCTCAGGGCTGATTAGTCAGTTATCAGTTAGGTAGTCGGGAAATGGCCACGGTCTTCTTACAGCAGGAATGCCTGTTTCTTCTAATAAGCAAAATAATCAATGCTCCATTTACCTAAGTGGAACAACGCATCAGTGAAAGTCCAGTCTGTTTCGGTTTGCCGAGCATCAGAAATAAGTAGATTTCCCTAGAATTCCTATTTTCTATGGAAATAACTTTTTTTCGAACGATAACGTAAGTGACCTGAACAAACATCAAATTTGGCAAGACAGTAAATCACACTGGATTTGCTTTGTCGAACCATTCCCTTTCTTTTAAGCTGGTCACATGTAACGTCAAAAACGAAGGGACATTACCACGGACACAGTGATGCAGACGTAGGTATCCGGGCACGGATAACTGACGTCTTTCGTTGTTATAATAGTCTAGGAGATAAAGACATTCTTCAAATGTTCATCTCAATCATTACCGATTTTTTATCCCAAAATGATTGAGTTCACGGTGCCTTGCCTACCCGGGCAATGGATTTCATCTGTTCTTTATTTTGACGACAATTTGGACTACGTTTTTGAACAGAATTCACAAGGCCAACAAAATATTTTCAAAGAGGAAGTTTGAGCCTAGTAAGATAATGTCACTGCTCGGGAGATCAGCTATGAAGACATGTAAACTTTTACATTGTTTCTTTTACGCAATGAGAGACTAATGGCCGTCTCATTCACGAATTTCCATTGCATCAGTCACAGTTCATCAGCTTTGTATTATATTACATATATGTATACGCGTACATTTACTTGCATAGATGCAAACATTATTGAACTTATTTATTTACAGAGTAAATCGAATCAATTACAACAAATTCCAAATAACGTCACTGACAGTTCCGACGTGAGCATGAAACATAAATCGCAGTATTAGCTTGTTTACACCGACAGGCAAACCTTTCAGAGTATGTATGGTTAACTGACACAGCGATAATGAAACTGGTGCTTAAATTAGAATGCAAAATTTAAACTGAAAATACAAAGAACAAAAATATTTCCAATGACAGAACTCGGAGTTATTAGGTGAGTATATGACTAGCTCTGACTACAGTCTCGTCAAACATGGTTTCTCAGGAAAGTCTTAGTTAGGAAATGCCCCTTGACGCATAAGTTCTTTAATTTAACCCATCGTGAGCCTGAACGGGCGATCAAAATTTTCATAAAATTACAGCCTGTGGAAGAAGTGGACGGGAGCAAAGTACCTGATAATAAATTAATAAACGGACGAATCATACTGAAGGCAGTTAGCCGGTGTCTTGTATTCATCTAGAACAGCTGAAAATTAAAAGCGCACTGTCTTTAGTCAGGGATAGATTTTAGTGTGCAAGGAAAGGAAAGTAACACACGTGATATGATATTTGATCTGGTGTCTGGTGAATAGTGATGCAAACTCCAGTGAAAGCGGACGTTTCGGATCGAAATTGTCTCGTAATGTTTGCGTAAAAAAGATTTTACAACATAGTAGCAACCGGAAATGGGAAATTATAAATGAACAGAGAAACTCAGTATTAAGCCACCACTGTCAAATCGACCGGCAACCAGATCGCTAAGGAAGAATTCAAATCAGATACGCTAGTCTTTGCTCGAGGACGATGACAAACACGTATAAGACCTTCAAGAAGAGTGGCTAGGACAGTGCGTCGCGGGAGTCAGCTGGAACATTTTTTCAACTTAGGGTCACATTACAGTTGCTGAATAATTCTAAGCGGCTATTAAGCAAACGTCTACGCCAGTAGTATCGGATCTACTTCTAGTTTAATTTTGTGGTGAATTGCATTAACTTCACGCGTACGGTGCGAACAAAAATCGTGGGTTATTTAACAGGGGATCTACCGGTGACCTGAAATAAATACCATCGGTTTGCTTTATTCTTCCCATCATACCTGCAGAGCGGTGATGTTCTGATAAAGAAATGTGTTTTGAAAAATCACAGCTTAACCCTGCAGATTGAGTGCAACAAACTGTCCGTTTCCTTTTGGATTCGGTTAGTTCTTCCCCACGTAACGAGTACCTGTTTACAAAGTCTCGTTTAAACCATTTTGGCAATAACCGTTCGAAAACGGTAAACCAAAGTTCCCTAGTTTTGCTGCCATGTAGATTCGGAGTGAGAAGAATCCCCTGGATGCTTGATTGTATTGAAATCCTAATAAAAAATTATTTGTTAGTCCTGTACCGGTTCTCTGGTATGGATCGTACGTCAGACACTACAGTACGATCATGAGTCACGCCGGAAATATACGGCTGCTAATGATTATTTGGTCTTTACGGGTATTTTGTTACATCATGGAATATCGACTGGTTTTAAAGGTATTAGAAATTAGTCGCGCGTGTTGCTGATTCATCCTTTGACTTGTTGAATCAAACCGTAGCGTGCATTTGTCAAACATTGGATATTGTTACTTCTACAGATCAAGGGAAATTTGTTTAAGATCACCGATGTGGCCATACTCATCTTTAAACAGAAAACCGTAAAATTTATGAACTCACTAGTAGGAATATTTAGCACTGATAACTGTTCTTTTCACTAAAGCAAACCGGAAGTCGTTGTCACTTTATGTCGAAGGTCACTCAAGGCGACCGGCTACCGCCAGCCACGAAGCATTCGTGAGCCTGTGAGGCGCGAAAACACTCGGGGGCACAGAAACAAAGAAGCACTTTAGCGGCACACATTGACGTATATGCGCCCGTGACAGTGCGCGCAACGGAGTCTTCTGCTGCCTCTTAAACAGTCTGCATACAGTCTGTGCAATGGTGAATTTCCTTTAACTGAGTGCCTCCCGTTGGGGTTCTATGTTTCCATTTAACATTGTAAAGTGAAGCTACCAGCTGATTGTAGAGCTGCTATACTTCCTCTTTTTGATACAGTGAGTCATGCGACAACGATACCGGATTATGTCCACGAAATAGAACTGACCGACAAGCCGTTTGAAATCAGGTAACTGACGCTCTGCCGGCTGATAAGCCAGGTGGGGAATCAGACATTGGCCGAAATTCTCGGGCGAAGTAAAAGTGAGCTGACTTTCGTGACTCGTTAACAGACGAACGGGGATGTCGCTGGGAATAGAGACAACGAGCCCGAGAGACACGAAGCAATTCAACCTGAAAAGACCTGCATAAACTGATTGATTATGACAACTAATTGGCAGTCGAGTTGACCAACCAGAAGCCGCTTGATCGTTCACACTGGATAAAGGAGAGTGGAACTGAACCAGAGTCCTAGAAGCTGGCTGAAGCATCTGGAGTTTGGGAATACCCAGTGTAAAATGGGTCTTGCCAGTTTAGACTTATTAACCTTTGGACTTCCGATAGCTTCAATGATTTCTAAGAGTTTCCGTTCAATTTTAATTTTAATTTAATTTATGCTCTGGCATTGAGGAACAAATGTTTCCGGAAGAAAAACACCTGATTGGGGTAACTGTCTACTTTGAACATTCTTGTTAATCGGAGCATCAGTACATAAAATAATGAGGGAAGAAACATTCGAAATTGCATCCTCGAATCCCGCGAAAGTAATTTAAAAGACTTTTGGCTAGCCACTAAGAAATTCAGCATTTCAGAAGTGTGTATCTCATTCTACTGTGAAAATCCCTTATTTCTTTTTATTTAGTTATCTGACTATATCTTACTCTCTATTAGATATTGTCTTCAGCAGAAGAAGTTCATTCATGTTGGGACTCTGTTTTATTCTGCTCAGATGAACGTTTCCTTTTCTGTTAATTCGAGGGTATACCAGACTACGTTTAAATTGTTTCTGACCTCAAACATCGATGGTAAATTATCAGTTCGCACTTGAAGGGCTGTAACTCAGCCTGGTAAAATTTGCTGCTTATCAGAAAGTACCTATGTATTAGTTTATGATAGTGCTAGGCATTTTTCCTGCACTTGGCAATTGCTTGGTGCCTAGCCTGGTGACTTAGACTGTCAAACTAAATTCACCAGTTCGATTAATAATGATATGGCTGGTTTTCCACTGCTTTTTAGTGCCTTTTGGTTTTCAGTGGTCAAAATGCAATTCACAAACATCAAATACTTCCAGTCGTAAGTTCAGTAAAAAAAACACCAATCTCTCTCATAAAGCTAACAAGAATGATAAATAATCATTTTTTGCAGACTGGGCTTTGAGATAAGCAGTGCAATAGGGAAGTTTTAACCAACGGTTTTTAATCTCGGACATTTCCCAAACCAATTTGGACAGCTAGTAATGGAGGACAGAGAAGAACAGGCCAAACTGATGGTCACATCCCTAGTGGGAGTCCAGCGTTTGGTGATCATTCGTGGAACAATCACGTAAACAAATTTTTGTGCATACGTCAACCTGTGAGTGTTTTGAATTTCCCCGTTAGATTTCTTTTGTTAAACTGCCAAGAAAGTTTCTATCAAAAGGTTTCATTGTAAATAATGACGATTGACGTCCGCTTGCCTCAGCAAACTCTTAAGCAGGATCGAAAACCATCCAGATTCATTGCGTTTTTATTATATATTGATTTAAAAAACAGGCCTGTTAAAAGCACTCATTTCTGCCGTGTTCCTGCAATCTATGGGAAGATTGAATCTCCACTAACTTGCACGTAAACGCACTCCACTGAGGTCGAATATTTAGAAAGCAAGGTAATAATAGATGAAATGTGCGGCAAAGGTAATCTTAGCAGCCCCAGTTTTGCTGTTATCCGGTTGCACACTGGAACATTTTGTTGCGTTCCATTCATCAAGCGCAAAACCGATGAACGAAGGCAGACCGTGGGGAATCGAGTTTGGGTTGGTTTGAGTGTGACCGGTGAAAAGACAACTTCTGGAGAGTGAGTCAAACAGTTAAAAATGTCTCGTTGTATTCTCTGTGACATCCGAGATCGGTGGAATACGAGTATGGTGATAAATGACTCTACAGTGGTATGTGCACAACTGTAATTTCAATTGACTGATTTAGTCTCCGACCGAGAAGCATGATGAAAGAAATTGGTTCTAAAGCAAAATTTTGTTTTTAGAAACGTCACATCATTATTATTTTGTTCAGAAATTTTAACAAGACCAGTGTACCAATAATCGACACATTCAAAGCGCAAATCACTCAGCCCTAGTTTCGTCAGGAACAATATGTTGCCAGCCTAAATAAAAGGCAAAAGCTTCATAGAAATGTCAACGTGAAATATTAACACTACAGTTAGAAACGTGATCCTTGACGGTTTGTCAAAACAAAAGGAAGACAAAGTTTATGAGATTTTAGCGCTTTGTACTGTAATATATACATAGGAGCGAACATTATTTCGGGACCCTTTTTGAATTCATATTTTTCGTGCTCTGCTTTGGTTGCTTGTGCTGTTCGCCACAATAGAATTCCCGCGTCTTTGTACGTTGGGTTGGCGACGGAAGAACAGGGAACCTGAAAGAACAGCCTGCAGAGGAGCTAGTGGATGGGGCCAGAGCCCCCGAGAGACCGGATTAACATATGGAATTCTTTGTTGGTGATCTTCTCCCTTTACTCCACCCTCCCCCCCATTATCTGCGCTTTTACACTTTTGATGCACCATGTGATAATATGCAATTCTTCCCCCGTTTCCCAGTGTTATTCCTATTGCCGAATTCGCTGTCTGCTGGAGGAGTTTTGACATGTTGACTGTGTCCATTTGTTTGTAGATCGATCGCGTGCAACAGTACCACTCCGGTCGATTGTACACTTAGATCATTCTAACTATTAGTAAAAAAGGTTCCGATGAACTTAGTGTTTGCTGTCCAAAATGTTCTTTTCAGCTCAGTTTGTGCACCTCTAACTTTGTATTGCTGTACTTTGGTTGTGGTTTGCATTTTGCAGCACCATCTGATCAAACATACAAAATAGCCATGAACAGTAAAGACCGACGGCCTAATAGTAACTTGAGGAACTTTGCAAAACAGAAGAGATTTCGAATGCAAAATTGATCGCTGCAGTACTGAGACATACCATTTATTGTCTTCAACTATCGACTCGGGAGTTACGTTGCCCCAAAGCCGGTAGTCTAACCAAAACTATATTAACTCGTCTACTGAGCAAATCACTCAAACCTTTTGCTAATGATCGACTGGTTATCTAAAACCATCTTCCAACCACTGCTTCGACTCGAGGATCATCATACAACAAGGCGGTCGTTCTGTGGGCATGCGCAAAGCATGTTCCGAAGAACTTAATCCATTCAAATTCAGTGCTTGTTTCAAAGACTGGACCATTTGACTCAGAATCCTGAGCCCTGCATCGTATTTACTTATAAAATTCTTCCACAGTGTTGCAGCAATACTACGAAGAAAATGGTGTTCAAACGCCAAAAGCCTATGTAAGTCTTCTGCTCTCAGTGATCATGTATCGGAGCCGTAGAAGAAAGCCGATCTCACTGCCGCCGCCTATAATCGACCCTTGATTGATAACCAGACGTCACACCAACGCCACAGACGCCCCACATTAGTGAACCTCAATCGGGTATTCCATGTGCGTGAAGATACTTTAACTGATGTACGAACAACAAGTGAGATACAACTTAAGATGTAGCTAAATCTACCCACCTCAAGCAGATGTTCGTCTGCAACCTTGAACCAATGCAGTCCTGCAACAGCAACTTGCAAGCCGAAATCCGTCCAAGTTTTCACCCATAAAGCTTATGCGGTTAATGGATAATTGGCAGATGTTGGTGCCAACAAGCAATTTGAGTGCAATACTCACTCTGTGATTTTCACATGAGGATTTATCACTCACCGATTCACACTGGTCCTTAGGAAGCTCTTCCTTTACCCAGATTAATCCCAGGAGTTTTGGTAACTCCGATGTTAACACTCTGCTACTGTTCATGAAGAAGGCTGGCGACAGTCCATCTGTTCCCGCTGCCTCACACCTTCTAAGAAAACCTACCTCTAATGACCAAATACATTTCGGTTCGAACACTAGTATCCACCTCAGTTGGTTCAATTGCGGAGAAAAATGGGAGGCCCACTGTGGTCAAGGGTCAACTACACTACTCTTCAAATTGTCTTCCGCCCTAAGCGTCAGCCGACGCTCCTTAAAGTGAATCCGTATGACGTCGGATTCCTTAATCACTTCGCTTACAATCGGGTTCCTTGAACCAGTATACTTAAGGCAAGGCATCTTTCATCTCCTCCATCTGTTTCCTTGGTTACTGGGCATTCTTCCGGAACGACAAACGTATTAAAATCTTTGACTGGGACTGAAATCACCGACTATGGTCTAGAACTAGCTATGCAGGATGCGTTTTTTGTGTTGGTGTGATCACTGACTAGGCGCAGACAAAAGTGAGCTCAGATAAAAGCATGACCTGAGAATACAGATGAAGACAAAATGACCGGCAATCCTCAGCTGATCGCTGCCACCAGTGACCGATGGCAATCTGAGCGCAATGCTGTGGTCAGATCAGACTTCAGTGAAACGATCTCCGTTGTCGGTGCAATCGGATGGGAAGGAAAACGTACCTTAGATGTGCCGTTACTTCGCCAAGTAGCCAAGTAAGGTGTTAAAATTACTGGCAACGACCACAACGCCTGTTGAGTACACACTGAAATAATCGCGATAAGTCTTGATTACACTCATCATTCGCCTCAGGACAGCTGTAATCAGATATGAGGAATAAGCTCAAACACATCATTTTGGTACACCTGACACGTAAAGAACCGACCAACTGAACCGCACACAACCAACTGTTGACTGGGATCCAATCTAACAGTGCATGCTTAGAACGGTCCTAATGACACTCAGATCATGAGTGTTCTAAAAGAGATCGCCCGGCGCGCGAAGAGTGTCGTGAGAGAAGGAGTTTGTAATTCGGCTACGAAGATTTCTTACGGAAGTGGAATCCTTTATGCACTTTTGGAGACAGTTTGCAATGATTTTGAAAGTTTCAATTGTTTTATATTGGGCAGCTGCTTTCCCTAGTCGACTGGGTCTGCAGACTTTGAAATGAAGTGAACACGGCTTTTAGTAAGGCGTCTAAATTATTTCTTCTTCCACTAATACTGACACCAGTTAAATCCATCAAGCCACAATTCTTCGTGGCGTTCTGCATGGTCCATACACTGGGAGAACGTAAATTGAAAAAGTTTACTGTAGTTAGGATGCTGGAAGTATTCGGGTGATTGATACTTTGCGGCTGCTCACACCACATTATGGGGGTTTGAGAACCCTAGCCGGAACCCTTGATTCAAAAGTTTATCCACAAAGCAGTGCGGCGTTAACCCGGCACAGGAAATCAGAGCAGTGCATTCTTATCACTACCTAGTTTGCGCGAAGCAAAGGATAGAGATGTCCCGATTCTCCTGAGCGATGACCGATGCAAAATGGAATTCATTATTTGTACCATTAATTGAGGTTTTTTGGACGAATACCGCTAAAAAGTTCAATCACTAATCAGGACAACGATTGAGGTTCTCAACCTAAGCCTAGAGTTCTCACGAGAACCCGTCCGAATGGCAATGGGAAGTGGCTGAGTGGAACCCAACCTACTTGAATCAGTTATTCTTCCAATCAATTTTTCGACTGCAATGATAGCTCAGATCAACCTAACCTGGAGGACCGGGAGACCACTTTGTCATGCCTCCACCGACTGACCTTCTAGGCATGACTGGATTTTCGGCTTGAGGTAAGCCATCCTATATAGCACTTTGGGTTATGGAGGCACGCGTTCTCATTGTGACGGCAGTCTATAATGTACCTCGCTATTGTTTAGCCTCGGTTTCGGTTTTTCTGGCTATCAGTAAAACTTGCTTTATAATCTTAATATACCGCTTGGAATATGTCCAAACATAATTTGTGGAAGCCATCGTTTCGTTCTCCTGAAATGTACCATTGCAGCTTCGTAAGTGCCGAGAGATTGCATGTGAAGCAGAATTTGTCAAGCGATTATCTTTACGGTTGTACGTGTCCATTTCCAGATTGCACCATAAAAGTTGAAGTTTGGAAACTGGAACTGTTCGGTTTAGAAGATGGTCACTTTTGTAGGTCGGTTAAACGTGAACCATTTTATTCGGGGTCGCATATACCGAATCACTTTTGGGTCTATATCGGCTGAGAACGTAAATGAATCGTTAGGATGACCGTTATGTTTTGGTGTCTTCAGAAGAAACGTGTATACTACCTTCGGCGTCCCAACAGCGCAGGTATTTCCGGCTTCGTAGAACAGTTTTCTCGTCATTCTTCTTATGCATTTATTGGACTGAAGCGCACGAAGTTCAACTATCGGCTGCTCCATGTCTGTTCCCTATGGCAGACTGTTATGATAAATCGTTTGTAGGCTAAAGAGTCTGTTGTCTAAAAACCTCATATAGTAATGATATATTCACCAAAGGAGAAATATATAAAGATTGAATCTAAATAGAGATAAAATAATCGGAATCAGCGTAAATTAAGATATCGTCAACGTAACATCCATATAGCAGTGCTTGAAATTGGTACTATGCATTCTCTTTTCAAGCCATCAAAAGTTGGGTCTAATGGACTGTTTAATGCTGCATCATCTATTTGCTTGTATGAGACATCTTCAAAATCAGTGTGTCCATAGAACAGTAAGATCTCTCGACTAGTCAATGGGGAAGTGGAAGGTGAATATAAGAAGAATAATATCCTACAAGAACTTCACCATTTCTTGACGGGGCACGTTTGTAAATATTGAGTACATGTCAATGGAATACATCTTTTCAAAGATGGATTGTAGGAGTTCTGAGGTTTCTGCCGGTTTGTATGATCTTTAAAACGATGATACTTAAGCCTCTCACGAACTTGGTTCAAGGTCTCTACCAGCCAACGAAAAAAGGGTTTGTGGTGGGGCGAGTTTTGCATGTGGGGTCGGTCTAATTGAAACTACATTATTGTGGGTCTTCGGAGAGCTTGGCGTCTAAGTGAGTTTGGTTCCATTTGTTCCAGAATTTAGTACTGCATTGGAGAGATATACTCACTTAGTATAAGAATCTGCAGCTTCCGGGCAATCTGGAGGGTAACCTGGTCTTCTGTGCAATGTTTATTATTATGTATGCTACCCACCTTGAACTTCGCAGAATCGGCCAGTTTTTGGCTTATTTTTTCTGCGCAGGATCCTCTGGTCATAATCACTGCACTGAAAACTTTGTCATGTTTGAGAAGCTTCAACTCTGTGAACTGTTTCATCTTACTGATTGCTCGATAGTGCTCGGAGGTTAAAGACAGCGTCGTCATCTGGGCGTTGCGAGACTGGAATGGCAAGCATCCACCACGTTTGCTCGAAACCAACAAAGGTTATCTAAGGACGCCAGTGAGAGTCCCTTTTAAACAGTTGTACTAACTATCAAATTTGCACTTACATCTGTAATTTATCTCGCATCATCAGTTTTCCTTATGTATTGCCGAAGTGGATAAGTAGACCCAGCGTTTTTAGACCCTTGTCGTTGTTTTCCAGATCTTAATTAGTGATAAGTACTTTAAT
This sequence comes from Fasciolopsis buskii, assembly GCA_008360955.1. Taxonomy (NCBI): domain Eukaryota; kingdom Metazoa; phylum Platyhelminthes; class Trematoda; order Plagiorchiida; family Fasciolidae; genus Fasciolopsis; species Fasciolopsis buskii. The sequence goes on along the minus strand of LUCM01011182.1, from coordinate 141,778 downwards.
TAGTACAATTTCATCGAATTTGCACCTGACGAGACTCTAAATCAACTGACCGAGTTAACCGGAAGTTACCTGAACAATGTCACGAGAAGATTAAACCAGGTATTTAAAGTTCTGAGATTATCGAGGTTCATCATTTAATCAGTATCTCTGGTATAACGTAAGATGAAGTAGAAACGATGGTTCCGTTGAGTAATGAAAGTAAAATACCTCATGCGGTGCTTTGTCATGAAGGATGATCAATGAGAACTGATCACATTTGTTCATACCCAGGACATTAAGTGAATTTTTCCAGGGAATGGACAGCCCAGAATTCTCTTACAAAATCTTATTTGTGTTGAGAAATTGAAACAAATTTTAGAGCAGATAAACATTATATTTGGGTGTTTTCTTCTTAGTCTTGCAAACGATTCTTCATTGTTCTGCAAAGATTAGTTTATTTCAAATAAAAAGACAGAATTACAACGTTCAGTGATTGCCCAGCCTTTATGCACTAGGCTTTTAGAACAGCCTTTAATTCACTCACTTTTTGATATAACCATCATGCACTCTCCTAATTCACATCACTTTTCCAGGTCAAGCGTCAGGGTTTGGTTTGATAATTTTTACGTCCTTGGGAAACAACGTGTATATGGTTCTCAAAAGAAATTTGGAACTAACTGCATTCGGTTATCAAATCTTGATCACTACTCGTTTGAGTTCATGAAATCCACTAGCTGATAAGTTGAAAGCAGTTGCTTCGTACGTACTTTTGACACTATTGATTTTGCTGATGCGATTCTCGTTTCCCATGGAAGGGGATAAGAAAGAAGAATGAAAAAGATTACGCAATCATATACCAAAGGATTAACACTAAAAAATTCATGGGGTTAATTTTCTTTTAATTGTAAGTGTGCTTAACTGGCCGGCGGTGGCAACGCGGATGAGGTCATGGCGTCTGAATGTGAAGGTCACAGGTTCGATTCCTCCCACCGCCGATCAAATTCCCCACCTGGCAGCCCTCTGTTGGCAGCGGCTCCTTTCCTTAAAAATGGTGTACATTATTATTTTATCGGTAAAAGAAGTAAAAGATTAAAAAATTTGGTTAACTTGGATGTTTGCGGTGACAGTCCACCATTCCCAGTGAAAGTAGACTTCTATTTTGACCCATTTTTCTAAGGTGTGCAAGTGTGACTCGCACTGGAAAAATATAGACATGCATTTCAGAAACGGATTTTTTCACGGAATTATTTGGATACTGCGAAACACTCTAAAACTAATGAAGACGCTAGGTACTTGTGTTTGGAAATCAGGGCACAATCCTTGGAAAATACCTGAATCTAAACAGTTTATAGAGCTTTCGCCGTCAATGCACATTGATCACAGGTAGACGTTGCCATTGTGTGCTATTGTCCGAAGCTGATCAGTTCATGAAAACCGTATGAGTATCAAGAAATAAAACTAAAGGTCTAGCACAAGTTGATCGAGTAGTCTATCATTCCAACTTGAATTGCTCGGACTTCTGCTAGGCAGCTTGGGCTGATGCATCACGAAAGTACCAGCTGAACCTTTGTATTCCAATTAAAGACGACTTGAGCACGGTCACAATTCAACCTAAACCTTTAACCTTATCCATCATTAGACATTAAAATGAGCATGTTTATCATGGCATGTGCCAGATCTAATTTAGATTTCCTTGACCAAATGCTGATAATACGTGAAGCCTAGTGATTGCTTGAATCATCGCTTGGTTACACATCATGAATTCCTGCAATGTCTGATTCCAAGCAGATACCTACTCTAACCATCTTGCTGAGAAAGGCTCGACTTGTGTGATTATTCAACCGAACTAAATTCTGCACCGATACATGTACTTAGGCTTCAATAATGCCCTCACCCGTTTTGAAAAGAACAATTTTCAGCACAACCATCAATCTTGAACATTTTTTCCTGAATTGTCATTCTTTTGTGGAAAAACGAAGGCCAGGCGTTTAAAAGTCCATTCTTTGTAAAAGACTAGAGGACTTAAAACAGTTATCGGATGATAAAGATTTGAAGTATCTCGATGTTTCGGTCAGTGAAGCTCTTTATAATTTGCGGTCTATCAGCGCAGGAGAAAAATCTTCACAGAAAGTGACTAATCATCTGCCGTCGAGGCAAATGTATATGACGAAATATGCTGTTCCCTGCCGCTTCATTTGCCGCCCGAAAAAACTGTTGCGGTGAAATCTGATTTCTGCTTGGTGCGCTTTAGTACCTCCCTTTTCTGCTATTGAAGCGTGTTTCCGTGGAACCACTGTTACAGGAAGAAAGGAAGTCCCTATTGATTGAGATGAATAGACAAACCTTTTGGTTTGAGTAGAATGTTCAACCACGACTTTCGCTCTATTCCTCGTGGTATATACGTATGGTTATTTATAGTTATATTTTTAATTATGCGTTTATAAATTCGATTTTCTCGCAATCAATTAACACTAGTCTACTGCTGGACATTAAATACTGTCTGAACCGACGAAAAGCACACAGAATCACTGTATGCATCATCTTAAACATGCTAACTACTTTCTCATATGATTCTTACGAGTTTTCTAATTTTAAGTAATAAGAATAATAATAAAATAATCCTTAATTAGGTGATGTTGTTGCAGGATTTTAAGACAGTCAAACCGAAAGTTAGTCACAATATACGGCCGCTTAATTACAAATCGAAACGATAAACCTTTGTGAGAAAATTTGACATTTCTTATTTTTCAAAGTTGCCGTTGGTTTCGCTATGACAGTTTAGTTTAGGATTTATAATTTTTCATAAAAACAGTGCATACTATTGGCATTTCGGACATTTCCTAAATAACAACAGTTTTGCCTTCCCAACGCAATTGTCTTATTAATTCGTTACAATTCGTGTACCAACGAAAAGAACGGAAGTCAATCGCAGAAACGTCCTCCGCTGACCGAACGGGCTTTTGTTAAAGCAAGCAAAATGGTCACATATCGTTCATCCCTGGCTGAGTTGCTAAATGCCTAATCAAATTTTCCACACCCGGTGATTGATGAGTACGTGTTCTCGTGTGTGGCTAGTTGCCCACATGCAAAGGTGGAAGGAGTGACTGTTTTGACAACGAAGTTACCTTCCCTGAATGGCTTTCTACGACGGCCTAAGCAAGCAGCCAAACAAGCACCACTCGGTAGCAAACTAAGTGATCGAATGGCTAGTTTGAAGCGTCTCAGCTGACAAAGGGACAGGGACAGGATCTACCTAAACTGTGCGGCCGATTGATAATATTAATTCAATAAGCCCGCTTTGTTGGCAAATTGTGGTCGCCAAACTCACTTTCTTCGCCCCAGAACTCCAACTTAATCACATTCGGAACAGGAGAAGTCATGGCTGCATGAAGCTTGAGTTAGACTGAACGTATTTTATTCAGTTAACTCTGTCAAGATCTCCATGATATACATTAGGTGAGGTGAAATTAAGGAGGAAGCGAAAGCAAAATAAGTGAATTTCGACCCACATGACGAGCATTCACACTGCGACTGAATTTCAAATCAATGCCGATCTGTCATGATAAGAGTCAACTGTAAGAACCTGTCTCACTCTAACAAGCGCACAAATTGGATTAAATGGAGTTTCCTTCAGCTGATTTTACCTCTATGCAGTTCGGGTGAAAAAATAAGCTCTTTCGCAGATGTCGTATCTGCATTAGTAGTTTTCTACCGTTTCTAGCATGATTCATTTGAGGCGGGGCATAACACGAGAGGCTAGGTTAAATTTGCCCCAAATAGTATGAACTAAAAGAAAAGGAAGAAAGAACGGAATTGGAAAATAACAATGGCAACGCCGAGAGAATGGCTTCCATTAACAGAGTAGTGGTCACTACTGCTTCCGTACACTAAACTCGACACTTCATTCCTTGACCATCTTTCTACACTCACTTTAAAAAACGTCACTGTGAAGGAGAATGGAGAACTGTCAGGAGTCAAGCAATTTCAAACCAGGACAAATATGTGGAGAATCTACCACGTTCGTCATTTAGTTACCCTAGGCGTAATCGCTGAAGCAGCTATGGAAATGTTCTCTTAGGTGAATTAAGCAAGCAGTTAGAAAAGTCACTGTGATTTTCATCTTCAAATTTCCACCTCATTAACCTGATCAAAATCAACCACAGTCCAACGTCCCAACGGTGAACCGAGATCAAGATGTTAAGGCGGCAAAGAAGATAACAAAATTCTATTTTTCATTCACCCGCATAACTAGTAAGAGAAAAATAGCTCTACCGAGACTCTCTGGAACAAGGGTGAGGTTAAAACCAATGCGCTCCAACAAACTGGTTGTAGAAGATACTTATTTAAATCTTGCTTTCACTTCTTTAACAACTGTTGGTAAGGAAAATAAGTTAGAGAAACGACAATCAAGTTCGACGACAGAAAATTCAATCCTTTGAAACTAATTTCCCAGTGATCAATGGTGGGTAACCAGTATTCGGATGGGAAGGGAATACGATTGTTTAGGTGTTCCCGGGGGGAAATGCCGAAGCCTTGAAAAAGTGAACAATTTGGGTCGTGCCATATTCCGATAAGAGGCAGCTGACTATAGATATTTTTTCTGCCAAATCTTAGGTTACACTCGAATTTGAACATAAAAATACATGACATCAGAGTAATCAGTTCCAGAGCATTATTATTTTAGTGCACTGTACTGGAAAAGAGGACACTGATTTCTGAACAATTACAACAAGGACTGAAATTACTTGCGATGAAACTGATGAAAATGGCTCAAATTAATGTCTTTCGTCGAATCCAACTTTACCCCATGATGAACGAACAATTGTTTACTGACAAGGTCTATTTGTTTTATATCTTGGTTCCTTAAATTTCCACCTTGCAGAACTGACAAAGCAGGGTGAAGAAATCTCGAATGTCGGAGTGAAAACCTGAGAGCGTTATTCGGTTTGATGGCAAAACTATGGAACTTGGGCAACCCAGGACAAAAGTGATAGAAATGTCAAACACACCATGGCCCGTTTTCGGTACACATGAACTAATCCAGAAGTATATTCAAGTACGTGTTCCTGAAGGTTAAACTTTGTTGCGCTTTCTCGGACGATACTAAACATAGTTCATAATTCCTAGCAGATGTACATCGGTGGACATGAAACATAGTTCAACTGCCCACTAATGGCGCTAAGCATCGAAATCACGTGGATTTTGATGCCACGCCCTCGAGTGCGTAAAACAATGATCATTTTACAACTTCCATTGGGATTTTCTGAGTTCGAACGATTTTATCAACCTCTTTGAAACCTTTTATTCACTGCAATATTAGCAAACATGTTCTTCACAGTAAAAACGACCACTTTTTCCTTCCAGTATATTTCCACCAAACGAATGGTCTGGAAAATGGTTGTATGGCAAAATGGACACGGTCTAATCTCTTAGGACCGAAAGTGGAATAATTCAGTATCTCTTGTCGGCAAAACTTGCTCAGTTAGCGCTTCTAGGTTTGATTATTGAAATTAACCTGTCAGCAGGCTTTTTAAGTAGTGTTTCCTGGACAACTACATGAAACTGGTTCAAGATCTATGAGCTTCTACTTACTCCGCAGTGGCTTGTCCCAACCGAAACAAAGAATTGGATACTCTAGTCTTCATGATATTGATCATTTTTTCACTCCTTTTTTATTGAAATAGCAATGCACATCACTTTTCAAAAATAGGGACACGGTCAACAGAGGGCTGCCAAGTGGGGAAGATGATCGGAAATGGGAAGGTTCGAACCCGCGACCTTCACGTCCAGACTCAACAACCTTATTCGTTTAGCCACGGTGGGCCAGAACGAATTTTGGCGTTCCCAAGATGAATGGGGTTGAATTTTCATTGGCGCATGTGCTAAATTTTCCCGTGGATGGCCATAATTCGTTAAGCCTGCAGTTTTTAATACGGTTACTAACAGCAACTGCAATATGATATAACTGAAAAGCAATGACCTAGTTTATACAGTTAACATTTATGTAATAAATTGTTCGTCGAGATGAACAACAAGACAATTGAATCTCTAAGATATCAAGTATGTGAATAGGAATTAAATTGCTCCTTTTATGAGCTTGTGTAAATGCTTTGTTTTATGCAAAACGGTGTCAGCGTACACACCATGCTGAGTCGTTCTATTTGGCCAGATTAATATTTGTTCACTGCAAGTCGTCACACGGATCTCTATTGTGGGCTTTCATATCCTTTTTGTACTTCATTTTAAAGTTTGTCAAATAGAGAAACGACTAGAACCTGTCTGTCATCGACCATAGACATTCTTATCGAATTGCAGCATAAACCGTGTCCAATCGAGCGAGAAATCACATTAGTCTGTCAGCGATTCCCGTGGATATGAGAATTTTTGTTCATCCTTTCTCCTCTTTCTAAGTGATCTCTGTATTTGATCATTGCAGCTGCTGGACAAAAATAATCAACAAAGCAGCCGAATGGGAATACAATTAAGTGGGGAAATGCAGCACATGTGCGCACGTAAATCGTCGGAATGAGCAGTGGAGGGAATGGGAATAATGAACGGTAGACTCCCTAAGTCAAACAGATCACATGCCTTTTGAGACAACTTTTCGCACTGCATTAGTTTCCGTTCTAATCAGTACGATAGATGGCTTCGGGGCTTAAAACCACTGCGCTGTTGCAGTCGTTAATCTGCTCTAGGTTTGTAGCGACGCCATTTGCGCGTCAAATTCTGGAAAAAGAAGACCGTTCGTGCAATCCACGCTTAAGAATAGGCCTCGTGTGTCACATGTGAACTGGATAATCATACTGATGCACTATGAAGATTACGAGCAATGTGCAGCTAAAGTTATGCATGAAGAATATGTATACACATATCCATGACCACAACGATGCACCGTGGGGCACCGACCGCTGAGACAAACAATAAATAGTATATTTTACCACCTGTTAAAATGTCTTCATCGGTGCATTAGGCTGAAATATCATCCCCCTTTTACAGTTCACTAGAACAGGTAGAAGCCAAATATAGCTTGGCGTTAGCAACGTAAATTATTTTTCTCGTTTACTAGCGTAAAAGCAGTCTCGCATTTATGGCCAATCGGGTTGAGGATACAATCAAAGGCAGAGTTAACTTCATGTGCAGTTTTATAAAAGAAACTGATATTCAGGATGGTACAATTGCCGTAGCGCGAAGTCTCTTGGCTCAGTTTGGACATCATCACGTCCTATACCGCAAGTATTTTGAAATCAAAAAAAGCATGAACATTCGCGTTGTGTTTATTTCATACCAGGTGCTCAGGGTTGCATAAGCCAGGAGTTCAGCCGAGAAAGTCGTATTACGCGCTCTTTGACTGGTTTCAATAAAAGTGACATCTGACCTCAGCATCGGTAATTGTCAGTCGAAATAAAAAGTGGACCGATATACAGTAGGAGAAGTATAATTTACTAAAGGCTTAGAGAACCGGATATTTAGACAAATTTTTCTATTTTATAGGTCGGTGGTTGGGAAGGTCTTACCTAAGGCAGACGGAGGTTTTCGCCCTAGATCGATAAGCCAGTCACACTCAGTCAAACTCCATCTTCAACAAAAATAAGTTTGGTGAACTCGTGGGCATGTAACACAAAACATACCAGTGCAATACAATCTCGGACAAGAAATTACCTAGTCTAGGAAGGAAACAATACCTAACAAATAATGTCCCGAATTTATTACCGTTAACTTCTGTCTCGTTCGTAGTCAAGCCAGAATGCAGTCACCCAAATGAGGTAAAAATTTGTGAATTTATTGAATATATTGGCGCGACTTCCAGTTTCACCAGGTATGAGGTGAAACTAAAAGACAAAAAAGCGTTCTGCGCCTACTCGCACTATAGACCAAGAGTATTTATTAGTTTTCTCTTACCAAAGGCTATATAGGTAAATACTATAATTCAAGTTGCTGGAATTCCTTGCAAAAGCAGCACACAGAATGGTTTCAGAATGAATTGTTCATTTCGAATCGCTGTAGCACAGTTATCTTCGGCTTCCTAACTGCTTACCGCTTTCCACATCGTGACTCCGTTTTTTCATAGTTTGTTATTCTGATTGCTGATGCAAATAAAACTCCCAACCGAATGGGGGTTGATTCATTTTGTGAAACCTTTCTCCTATCAATTTCTATCCAAAGCTGTGATTAACAAGTCGAAGATTTATCATTTTGGAGATATGCATCAGAGACCGATTTGATATGACTTGATCTGGCCATACCTCCCTTCATACCTTCAATGCATATTATCTATTGAAAGGGCCAATCTTAGATATCTGGTTGAAATGACTCAGCAACAGAACGGTAGAGGATATTTAGCAATTATGAAACAAGAGAAACACTTTTTCCAAATCCACCTTCAACAGTGGCATTTAGTTCCATCATTTCATTGTGTCAGGAGTCAATTCTCGTAGTAAAATCTATTGTCTACTCATTCATTTCATGTTGTCTGTGCGCACAAAGTGATTTCGGGGCTCCCACAACATCATACAATGGGTTTCAAGCACGTCAGTCGACAATCTTGTACTTTCACTTCTGGCAGAAGCTAGATGAGGATGGTTGATGCAATGCCTGAGGTAATTCACCAGGATGAAAGTACGTACTCGACACCAAATAAATGCATTCTCCCACCGTACTTTAATATCTGACGCCAATCAAAAATTTTCATGCGGAGAACAACATTGCATCCATCACAGAAAAGCGCAATTTAGAGTCATATCTGCAAGGACTGCCGGATTTCATTAACCGACAAGTTTTGACTGCCAGTTACACCGGTTAACACATTAAACCATAGGAAAAAAAGAAAGTTACTTCCTGAATTTGTGCAATTATTAGTAACGCTTGCGTTACCTAAACTATGTAGAACGACGATGTTTTACTAAATAAAGACTAAGGTGAAGAACAGACAAACAAATTTAAGTTAATTAACAGATGGTCGGGTTTCTGCAGACCCACCGTGGTTCGGTCTGGACTAGTATACTTATTATCTTTTAAAGCTGACCTGGGGATCATGATCTTCAGAGTAAAAAGTAGGTAACATTCATATATCATGTAGTCTCCATTAAGAAGGAAAAATAACCCGTTATCAGTGAAAGTTAATGATAACTTCCATCAAATGCAAAAGAACCAGCCAATCGCTTTGGTTGATGTAGACTGACAGTATTTTGCACTCACGTTATAACCTCTCGGTTCATTTTTACAATTTTTCAATCTGTTTCGACGGCCCTGTTAAAAATCACCTGTTGGCCTGCGTGCACCTTTCTGGCCAAGCCACATGGAATCCGGTGGGTCGATGTCAAACGGTGAAGTCATGAAGTCACTCAGTTTCACTCACAACAGTCAACAGTTTTGGTGCCTAACAGTTGTGCTTGGCACAGTCTGTGTGTTGTATACCAGGAGATTCAAACATGACCGCCATAGAGGTCCAAAACAAGTGTTTCGGATTACCCATATGGTTCCCCCAGACGCCTTGATGCGCACCCTCATCAGTGCTGCGGTTAACCAAACAATACAGATAATCTTAAACTGTTTTTGCTCCTAAACCTCTTATTTCCACCTCCACATCAGTTGCGACCTACGTCGTCAAAGTACACAACCGAGACTACTCTCCCCGAATCTGCTGACAGTGGTAACGAAAATCAAGTTTCTGTCGTCACTCAATCGTTAGACAGCATTCCTCAATGGAGTACCGCCTTTTCGAATTTTTGGGCTGTACGAGGGAACCCATACTGCATACTTCAATGATTGCTTGTAAATAGTTTCTGCATACCGCGGTTTCCGTGTCTTGTAATGTCTGCTGTAAACTTCGAGAATCAGGAAAACCCATGCCTCTCTGAATTTGTTTTTGACTCAAACTATGACCGGTTTATGCCAGAGCCAAATTAATTCCACGGTGTGCCAGTCTGTAGTATTTTGACAGCTATTCAGCCCAAATACCATTTATCAACTTAGGTTAAAGGCAAAAGTCAACAGATAAAGTAGCAACTCAAGACACTACTAATGAAACAAAGGATCGAGAAGGCAAAATGTGCACTCCCGTATGTCTGGATGTGAATTTGTTTCAATGTTTGGTTATGATTAGTATTCAATAAAAATACTTACAACTGGTTGACAGCCCAAATGTTCTGTGAAAAGTTTTTTGATCTGACAAAAAATTCGATTTGTTGCTCAATCTTTTCTGAACCACTAGTGTTGAGGCTCAGAGGGGAAATGCTTTGGGAGCTATGCTCTTAAAACTGTTTGTTCGTGGACATTCATCGCAGAAACAAATAACGTCTCAGCTTACTGGCATGGGTCCACCCGTAGGAAGGGACAATGAAGTAAAGGTTGCGGAGCTTTTACAGAATAAACTATCTTCTATGTACACAAAAATGAAACAGGATGTAGATAAACAGTCAACCAGCCGGGGTCTTATGCGAAAAACTTTATTTCAAACAAAACTGGTCTGGAAATACGCGCTTCTCTCTGAATTCGTCCGCTGCAGTTTTCCTGGTGAACGTTGTCCTGTGTTCTGTCCATCTATCAATTTTGTTTCCAGAGCTTTACCGCTAGCATATGGCGAATCCGTATCCGATGCGTTTGGTTTGGTCAGTAACAATGCTGTAACCGACTCGTCCAGTTCCAACTGCTCCGATGAACGTCCAACTCGACTGGTCCGACCGACAACTCGCGATCGGAATGGGGTGTGAAGTCCAGGTACTAGGTGTGAATCGATGGTCTGGTAAGCTGTTTGAGCACAGGCTGAGTCCAGTTTTTGATTATTGTTGCCTATGAGGCCTGCACTCGGGGTGGCAGATGATTTGGTCGGATGATGTGTGTGCGATTTACGTGCATCGAATGAGACCGGGGGCCATTGTGGATTGTTTGCTTGCCCGTAAATTCCTCTACCGGTTGGCAGGATCACGTCTAATACAGGTCTCGGACTGGCTTGCCCGGAAAACTGACTGATTGCATGCAGTGTGGGTGGGGCAAGAACCACCGGGTGGCTTGGGTCTAAACGGAGGCGGGCACTGCGAGGAACGGTTGGTGAGATTAAACCATGCCTCTCGTTTAGAGTGCGTGTGGTGAGCTCATAAGAACCATCATTTTCGACTCGAGGGTGATGATAAATGAACTCCTTGGAATAGTATTCCGGGTGATTTGAAATGCGTTGGACCGTCAGAGGAGCCATTCCGCAGGGCTAAACGAAGTGGATGAAATTTTTCATTTGAAAAAAGATATACCACCAGTTTGATGAGTGTTATTTCGCTTGCATTTTTTAGAATAAAGTTACCATTCAAAAATCGGTATGGCAAATGCACGATTCCTTTTGTCTTATTGTGCACGATGTGAAACAAACTTTCCTTGTCAATGCGATCGTTGGCAAACGGAACAGTAGGGAGTTCAAGACAGCAGAATAAATCGATTTAACTGTTACGCAAATGTTTGTTGTTGTGTATAGTTAGAAATAGTAACGATAGTGATGATACGCACGGCAGCATTCGATTCATCAGCAGATAGGTGAAATCTCGAAGGTATAAGCATGCTACATAGTTATTTGTTAATGTCTATTTGGAAAGTGGACTCAAGGCCATGCAGTTAGAAGATCAGTGATTTGAATTTAAGGGACAAATGAAACAATTTATTCGGCTTTTTGTCCTATAGACCAAAACAAAGAAATGAAGACATCTCAATCAATTCAGAAACAAAAGCGGCCAGTCGTAACATCCTAGCCAGACAACATATTGTGAATATCAACCAAAATATATTTTACTGTGCTTGAGCGGAAAAGAAGACGAAACGTTGATGTACCGTGAAACCCGCCTTGATAGCAGATTTGGCAATTGGTCAGTTAGGTTTGTTGGAACCAGGTAGCACTTCACCGCTTTCGATTTATCAGCGCCCGAAACATGGCCCAGTTTTACATTCAATGACCACCGAGCGGACGAGTTTGCACCAGAAAAATGGACTAGTTTTTCCAAACTAAATCCTGTGAGTTGCACTTCAATCATTGTTATCCGTTGGTCAGGTGACGTTCTACAGAACAGTGGTTAAAAGCCAAGCTTCCAATCTTCAGCGGATACACTCCTTAAGTGTCTGAATCCTAGACGCATGGGGCTGACACTTTCGGACAATATTTCAATAAAACGGCTTCAAATAACGATTTTTGATTGGACTAACAAATAATTAATTATCAACACTTATTGACTTACTTGTGACTTAGACGGAGTCGAGTGTACAGACCCTGGACTTTTCGAATACGGATTGCCTTCGTTTTGCGACTCTTGCTCGCTCTTGGAAAAGTCAGCTAAGATGTTTGAAAAGTAGTGGTAACAAAAGAATTCATTTCACGGAACCCTTGACAACAATGGAACGGAAATTTTAAAATGCCCTCTTCAAGAAATGACATTGAAACTAGCGCAAAATTGACAGTTGTCTTACTTTGCCCTATAGCTCTAGACATACCAAAACCAAAGATATCTAGATTAGCTAAAATCATGCGAAAAAATTGATCGAGTAAGCGGCCCCACGTTGCCATGATCTCATTTCTGGTCCGAAGGAGACAAGCTTCTTATGAGACCGGTGAAATCCTCACATAGAAAAGCACTGAAAATCGTAATATTTCACACCCACTGAATCGCAACAGACCACTAAGTAACTCTCATTTCCTGATTCATCTCAGCTTGTGATGCTTTCCTATGTGGATTGCTTGCGCCCGAACTTTGCTACTCCTTTCCGAACACGTATCTTCCTTGCTACCCAGGGGAAGCTTCATTTCAGTCATTATCTATTTTGATTTTTACAGTTCGTGATTCCCGGTGGCTGTTACCAAAAAAAGCTTAGGTCCAAAAATAAAAGCAAAAATATCATTAGGTAAAACAAAGTATTTTAGGCATTAAGTTTCCGAACACAAGTTTGATTCTTGACAACCGATCTTTTTAACGGGACTGATTTGTATATTATTAATTTTTCGCCTAAGTCATTTCCGTTCTCTTGGGAAAAAGTAGATTTGAGGTGTAGTAGCTTCGTTATCATGTTACTAAGCCGTGTGTTTAATTATGATCAAGGGACCTAAACATTATTAATGCATTGCAATGAATGACATTTTGTCGCACGTTTGAGCAGTTCTCTAGACCAGTTTTATGCAAAATAAATTCGACAAATTTTTCACATGGCTCTGGTAAATGACAAAACTTGCCAAAAATTGCATGATCATTTATGATTATCGTTCAAGAAGCACATAACCAGATATCAGCTGTATATGTTGACCACACAAATGTTAAACCATGATTTACCCATTCGTGGAAACATTCCCAGGCAGATAAAAGGACTAAGCAATTGAAGCTTATATGTCAAAAGTAAGCTCCCCGGTCGCTTACATCAGTTTATCAAGTCAGATGCTGACAAGTCGGTTTACACATTTTTACCTCCAACTGAGGAATCTACGAATCTGAAAATTACAGGCTTTTTGCTACTGTTTTAACGCATCCCTCTTGGATCACCACAGAGCAGAGCTGCAGGCCAATTGAGGTATGTGGTTAAAATATAATAGACACGAGGTATAACTGTCGACACTAGCGTAAGCTGCTTGAGGAGATGGACTGTAAGGTCTTTCAATTATGATGTATAATTTTGAAACATGTCTATGTATCTAAATTTCTGTCAACATTCTTTATCGCCCACTCAACCATGAATCCCCGTTTGCAAGCCCCATGAAAGAAATATATTTTACCGATCTAAAACGACTCCTTTGAATTATCCCTGTGCTTTGATCACTTAAATCCCGTTCACACCTACTGCTCGCCTGTGTGCTGCGTGCTCTATTAATCTTGTTTTTACAGCAGTGTTGGTCATTTGTGTTAGCCTTGTTTGGGATCTCAGTACAATTCGGACCTTCGCTATCTGCACACCAGACCGGTTACTTCGTTTTTCCAAGGGCAATCATTGTAGTTTAAGTTGTCTAACCGCCAGTGTCTTAGCCGTATTTCATGCTAGTCCACAGCGCCTTCAAAGCGATGACATCAGTGGGATCACTCGATGCGTCACTTTGTCCAATTTAAACAGAAACGCATTTCGACAGGAAAACATAGAGCACTACTTAAGATGAAAAAAGTTATTGGCAATTCTAGGCTGGAACTGCTTGTCAAACGAAACCCGTTAACTCAGTTGTTCAAACGTCTGAAGTAGAGTTTTGCACTAATATTGTTATACCTGAGCTTGCGGCAAGTTAGCGAACCACCGCTTTCAACAGACCACAGATATCATAAATACCGGTTAAATGTTTGGCATACCCAGAGGGTTCCATGATCTCATCTTTAAAGTTTTCATCTCAGGCCTAAAATTTCAAGATGAATTTATATTTGCAATAATGGAGTATTCAATGCTATGTGACTGATGTAACTGGGGATTATCTTCGCTCAGGACAAATGTGCAAAAACGAATCTTCAACCTGGATGACTGCAATTAGTCGTCATTTAAGTCCGTCGATTTCAGCGCCTTTCATCTATCCTCACACACACACACACAACAAAGAAAATCTATCGAAGTAGAATCATCTACAAAATGGGCTATGAGACGTAGTGTTCAAACTAACGTGCGACTGGCACCAAACAGACATGTCGTAAAGTGGTCTGAAGAAGATGTACATCAACCAATGACACTTTTCGGTGCATACAACATTCAATCGCTGTTAACTGCCTGTACTGGAACAAATACTCACTTCTGATTTATCCCAACAATCTGCATCTACCTCCTTGTCATAAACCGGACTCTGGTCATCACTGAGAGCGTAGGTTTGCTTCCGGTTACTTTTCTTTGAAGCTCTTCGTCGAAGGCGGTATTTGCTGTCACAACTTGCAATATAAGCACCCAAAAGTAACACTGAAGTTTTGGTAACTGTGCATGAGTTGATTTGTTGTAAACGATACTGCAGCATTTTGGACCTGCTTTTGGTCTGAATTGTTTCAATTTGGGCCTTAGGCGTACGGTGAACCTTAGGCTCAAGGGGTTAATGCGTGCGTTAGTTGTCCTGTAATTTCCACTTTAAACGCTTCAGAGCAAGTCAAAGACGTTTGATATTTGACATCCACTCGGCGTGCTAAGATGCAATGCTATTTTCCACTGGCTTGTGAGGATTTTCGGGTACTCTTGACATAACTCAACCTCACTGTTTTCAGTCACTATTTTCGTCACAATAACGCTCTCGTTTTACGGAAGTTGTAACCGCTGATTCTATTACTCACTAATTGCCTTCTTCTATCAAATACCAAATATAATGAATGTGAAAAGTGATATGTCTGCGAAAGTATTTGTTGCACTGTACAATCGTTAATATTCAGGAAATGCAAGATGAAGAATTTCATTATAGGCCTCTCCACCATTATCGATAGCATAGTACACTTTAAATGTGGACCGTGAAGCACTATCGACGATTGCAGCTTCCACGAATAACCAGAAAATATTTATTCCCGGTAAGCTTTTTTTCATGCAAAATAATTCCTCCGTAGTAAACTACTTGGTGGTTTTGCGGAATAGAAAAATTCGGGTCGTTTTATCATGGAAGTCAGTGATGCAACACGGCCGAAGTCAACAAAAACGCATTGCCTTCGATTTCAGTCAATTAACTTTCGCTAGCTACTGTTTAATAACACTAAAATTCAGAACAGCCGAGTTTGTGTAGTGAAAAAACAGAATGCGGGTTTTCTCCAATATCACTGTTAGGGAATTTGTTAGTAACATCTATCTCACGCAGATTCTTGTTTTTGAAGGCAGGGTCAAATGAGGATTTCTAGACAGACTGGTTGTTTTATTTTGATTTTACCAGGCGAGGCCTGATGCTTACCTTGATGGCGCCACTGCATTCTTAGACTAACACAAAAGACTAAGGAACCGATCGCATTTCAAGATAAGTTCAGGCAAGAATGAAAGTAGATTAAATGAAATGTTAAACGCCTGGACATGTTGTTTTATCTTTTCAAAGAAGAAAATTTGCAGTTGATTTCAGTTTGGAATCTCAGATGTTAACTATTTCAACCAAAATGTTTGAGCATAGCTGTCGTTTAACTTGCACAAAACAGTTACCTTTAGAATCCAGTAAACATCGTTTTGTCAGTATTATGGCGAGAAGCAACAGGACGCATAAAATTCCTGCCACGGATGCCATAACAATAATGACTACCGTTTGATGTGTTGGTCCAGTAAACCCACTCGTGCTTGCGACTCGACCCCTTCCGGACTGGCTCACTTTTGTCCGTTCGGCCAAGTTGTCGCCCAGCTTAAATTGTTCTGTGGACCAATCGTCACGCTGACCGGGGCCAGTTTCCAGAGCTTTGACCAAACCAGGAGTACGTGAGCCACCGTGGGGAAGATTCGAAGAGCTGATGTGGTTCCGAACGTCCGAATGTCTCAAACTGGGATCACTTCGTATGACCACAGTAAAATGAACCTGAGTGTCATGAAATCCCAAGTGCATTTTAAGCTCCCATATGTTCAAATGAAAAAGTCCATAGAGCAAAACGGGAGTTCAGAATGAAAAATGAACCTAACGTCATTTGATAAATGGAATAAATACGCGATGACAGATTATTTGGCCTTTTTAAAGTGTTTAAAAAAAGGACTTTGTGAACTAGAGTGACTTCAATCCACCTTCCAGTCACAATAACAAAATGTTGTCGCACGTAAATCCAATTTCTCCAAGCAAAGGAAGCTGTCGGAAGACAAATCTTTGCTATCTTGCTCCGAATATCTGAATTCCATTTAAAACGAACAAGCTCTAACATTATTTAGTAGGTTCTCTAACAATCCCCGGTTTCTAGTATTGCCCATAAGTAAATGTCGGGACTGAAGCTTTGTAAAACAACCAGTTTGCTTGTCTGAATTTTTCTAACAATAGTATAATAACTTAGAAAAATAAGCCTTATGCACAACTCTTCGAAATCGCACTCATCGTATGAATTAATTTTGCTTTGTTTTGCACAGAGAATTTTGTCATGTGGCTGATTTAATGTGTTTCTAGTGCTCTGCAAAAGATTTAATAAATTCACGTATTTGTACTACAGTCGTTATTTCCATTTTTTCTCTCAGAAGGCAAACGTAAACAATTTTGTCCAAATATTCATTGTTGTTAGGGCTAGATACTTTTGATTTAAGTTTGTCTTCATGTGATTGAAAAACTAGGTTCCAAAAAGCACCAAAACCATTCTCGATCTTTTCCAATACTTAAACTGGAATTGCTTAAATCCAACTAGTACGGATATTTGCAGAAAATCAATTGGTCACTTTTGCCTGGTGGCGAAGGTAAAAAGCAACCAAAAGATGTAAACTTTGTTACATTACTGCACCGATTTTGATCAACATTTTTTGAATTATCTGTCAAACAAGAGACCAGCTGATCGGGAAATAAATACGCAAGTACCAGTTTCCCTAGGAGCATTCTACGGGCCAAACTAAAGACAGGACATTGGAATCGGTCAGGTCCGTGACACCGTACTCACTCTTTTCATAGCCACCATCACGGAAGTAAGCGAATCAACAATCGGCGCTACTGAATCCGCATTCATTCATGTCCCCAGATGTTGGTTATCATTTAACCATCACATTGACCTTACACTCGTTGCTCGTAGTCTTTCCTGGGATGCCTATATGCCGATGCCGGCAGGTCAACTGCATCAGCTGCATGTCAATCAGACAACCATACAGGCAGGTCGGTTTCGCCACGGCAAATTTGTGACCACTTGTGGAACTCACCACTGAAGGTTCAATGCGTGACCACTATAATAAACTGCGTCTCCATGGGTTTTCCAATAAAGAAAAGTCTCGCTGAAAATGTATTTTTGTTTTTGCTGGAATTCCAGCTGATGATTACTCGATGATCGAAGGGCATATTCACAAGTTGCGCAGTTACAGTCAATGGGGTGGTCGGCTTTTCGAGGAATCAGGTTCTTGGCTGCTGTGTTAGTAATATCCGTTACGGTTACCATGTAAGTGTTTAACAAACAGACACGAGTGTGCATTGTTCTCCGTCTTGTAAAACTGACGGTTTTTTTCTTCTACTGAATCACAAAGCACAGCCGCTTACGTTCGTCTAAAAATTTGTTCTGGGCCGTTACTCATCCCTTCCTAAATACGGACCGCGGTCAAATTCGCGTGCTTGCAATATATAGGTAGATATATAGGCAAGAATTTTCATCTTAAACGGCATTTGCAAACGGTAGTGGATTTCATCTAAAAAGAAATGGACTTTGAGTTCTGCATTTTCGCTCAATTAGTATTGCAAATCGGTTTATGAAAACCAGGGAGTATTTTGATCTATCGCTTTGAAATTTATCACTAGAATAATGTTTATCTGAGTAAAAAATAATTAAATTACCCCTTGGTAAGCTTCTCTGGGGTGAATTACCTTATTTGGTGCGAGAAAAAGTTCGTTGCGGTTTTATGGTAGCCCATTTAGTACCCAAGTGAACTCAATAAATTTATTTATACCGTCTAATTTTCGCATTATTTCTGAATATAGATTGACATCCAGACGCACGAAAATATTTTCAATAGGCGTGACTTAGTTTATACGAGAATTCTCATCAGGCGGAGGGGTGTTTCTATAATCCCCGTGTCCGTTTGTTTGGGATAGAACGGAGGCTAAAAGAGCACTTAGTATACTCTATTGTTTGGTGAGCAAGGAGGGAACAGGAATTGGGCTGCACGGCTGATAATGGTTAGACGGTGGGGTACTCTAACTTCAGATGGTGAATTTTGTCTGTATGGGTGCATTAGACTAACAAAATCGGCCGAACATCCCTCAAATGATTTATTCTTGCCGCGCACAATCTGCTTTTCAATGGAGTCTTTAGTTTGCCACCAGCGCGGTTAAAATACGACATTAGAAATGATCGCGCGTTTGATTTACGAGGAATCCAATATCGAATGTGCTCATTGACATTCAAAGCACGTTCGGTTCTGAAATATACATCCAAGTTTATATTTTAACAAGTTTTGTGGTTACTAGTCGTTCCGCATATTATAGTTTGATTCTTTTGAAGAAATTTTCAATCAAAATTTAAAACATGGTTAGAAATGGTGACGAGCTAATACATATAAAAATTGAGCCTGTAGACTAAGTCTCTGTATCTAACCCAATAAGGGGATCTCAAATCCGAATTGTCCATTGTTGCGTTGTGAAAGCAGCAATAAGAGCAAACGTGAGCCCGCGCAACCAGCGAGACTTATACAATCGTCGGGGGATGATTTTCGGTGCACGTGCTCGCAAATATCTATTCAGGTCTTTGTGTTTATGCCGGTTTCTAATACACATTTGAGCTAATTTTATAAAGGGGAAGGTCTATTTATAGATTCGCATTTTTTCATCTTCAAAGTAACATTGTGTCGTAGTAAAAACGCTCCCAGGGTTATAAATTATGTGAACAGCCAAATTCCACTGAAGTGCTCCCCAGGATGAATTACTAAATTAGATTCTACACGTTTCTTAGGACATCGGGAGAACCCGCATGTTACGGTATCGCTATATAATTTATGCTAATTAAAAGTCGAAAGTCTTCCGTTGCCATATATACATAAGTTCTTTCGGTTCAAACTATCCCGAACAATTTAAACTGTTTAACACATCGACTGCTGTAGGCAAATAGAATCAGCAAAATCCGTACAACATGACAATCTGCAGATAATTCTCACATGGAATCGGTTATCAGGTAACAAGTTTGAACAATAAAGACAAAATGTCACGTAAACATCAAACACCGAGGCAATGGTTTTTGTCAGCCAAAAATAAAACATCTGATTCAGCTGAAGTGGTCACATCATCAACGTGGCTCGAAAATGGAATCATCAATCAGTAAATTACGAGAATAACCAGTCTACTGGTTGTTTCACCAGAATTAGTTATTGATCATTTCGACTGTTTGTCTACCTTTTGGGTGAACTCATACGGCTTCATGACGGGCACTAACTCTGATTAAGGTCATACAGAAGATATTGTTTGTCGCACACTTTGAAGACGAAAAAAGGCACGAAATATTTGGCGAATTTATTTTACTAACTGATTTATTCTTCGGAAAAAGCCATCAAATTGTGTAAAGCGACAGAAAACTACTCGAATACGTCCATCCTAATTAGGCATCACTGAGAATAATGGAGAGAAACGATGTTTGCCTGAGCACATCCACCGTTGTTGTTTTTCTTTATCTTCCTGTACTGTTTAATTCAATCGCTTTCATTTTTTAATGAGGCAAATGTCCAATTTCAACAGTGGTGACATTTCTCATCTGGTCAGACTGAATAAAATTTCCTTTTGATTCGAGTAGGCTGTTTCTGCTCTAGCCACATAACGACTCACTAAATTTCGTCCTATATGAACCTGTGAACAATTATCTGTCACATGTACAAAGATCGTGGGTTTAGATCATCTTAGGATTCCAACCCTTGTCTAAACTGCTTATTACTTATCACAGCCCTGATAATGGATTCCTCACTTGCATTCTCATTATCGCAGTGGGTTGATTCCGACAGGAACAGTCTTCTCAACTCACGTTTGCCCCACGCCGTTTGCGTGTGGCTTATTCCATAAATATGCACACCGACTGTGCAGTAAAAAAATAAACATTAGCATTTTTGTAATATGAATCAGGCCAGGACGATTCTGAGCCGCGTTTTCTCTTAGTGCTAAGACTAATAGCAAATGCTGCATACGATCCTATTTTTACTGAAGACTGCAAAATTTCAAGTCAGATAAATGGATAGTTGCTACCGAAAATATTTTGCTTAACTGTAAGTTAACATCAAGTAAGGGTCACGAGGATATCCAAACTATTCGAATTAACAATTCTAGGCATGGCACGTCCTGTTTATTCCTTTAAAGTGGTATTAATCGCTCTCTAAATTTGTCAACACGTTCTGATATTATGAAATGTTTTACGATCAAGACATTTCAAGACGAAGGGTAGAAATGAGAAAAGTAAGACAAACATGACAAAACTAGAATGTTTCTAACTAATTCATTTGTATTACACTGTACCGTGATGAGGAAGAGTCTACAAATTGATCCGTTTTGTCATCCGAAATCTCCCCTGTCTCGGGGGAAAAGGAAACTACCTTGTTGATTGGTACGGACGTGTTACAAAAGCACTTATGCAGACATGCGTAAACACGGGGGGCTTCAAGAGCAGAAGATGGATCGGCATATTCGCACGAATTACTCCCCCCCCTCATTTCATTTCATTTATTACCCCTCTTAGTTGGCCTTCTATCTCATCGAGAGCACGCGTCCAATTGTTTGTAAGTACCCGAAAAGTTGTGCTTGATTCTCACAGTTTAACAAGTCCCCAAGGGAATATTTGGGGGGAAAAATTATGATGCCACGCTGCTTACCACATTTACGGAACACATGCAATAAATAAACTGAAAAAGTTCCTGTGTTCTGAAAATTTGTTTTTCTTGATAGTTTTAGCCGTAGATTCCATGTCCCGTCTTAACATTTTCAAGTTGCAGATAACTATGTTTCTCCTTGTTACTCAGTCTTTGAGCACCATTTTTCATAAGTGAAATCTTACTGTCGACTTTTTCATTCGATCGCTATCAGCAAGTTTATATTGGTTCTCAGTTTAATTGAAAATAAAAACAGCGTTTCTTTGAATGGATCTTTGAATCGGGCTAACAAGAACAGAGCTGAAAATTTTCTTTTTTCATTCAGCCTAGTTCCTTTACCCCTATATGCAACAAAGTTAGCAGGGATAAATATACAACCTGCAATTGCATTTTTCCTCACAAGCGCTTCACCTGCCGGTGGCTAATAGTATTGCGCTTTTAAAAAGGTGATGTATTTGGTTTAAAAATGGGCGAAAATATATGAATTAACTCCATGTATATCAATTGCAACCGGCATGTCAACGTTGACAGGTGGCATGATGTAATTCGTAAAATCTTGCCACAGACAAGGAGACCTAGAATGTGTCGTCTATTGAAAAGTCCCACTTTGTACTAGACGATGTAGTTCAATAAGGTCTGTTATTCGGTGAAAAGCAATTTCACTTGTAAAGCTCTACCAAGCTCGGATTTCCCTTTTCGACGTCAAAATTGTTTTAGTTTTTCAGTGAGCTTTGTTGCCACATGTTCATTCTCAGTTCAGAACAATTACAGCCATATTTCTTCAGGGTTTTTGAGAGAAATGCCGAAGGATAATTATTTCTCCAGACTTTAATTACGTCTTTTCCAGTGCACGAACTGTCCAAATACGTCGGTCCGTTTTGTCTGTTTAACCAAACTAGTGGATATACGAGGCACCACCCAAAAATCGTGTCGAATTGTTTGTCGTATTAAAAGCCGAAATAGTTATGGGCGGAATGTCGAAAAAGCATTCCTCCATTGCTTTGCAACTTCCATGAGAAAAAGCGGAGGGCTTGCTTTCGCAAATCATTCTAAGCATCATTTTTTAGGGTGGCGTTGCGCACGGTATGGAGGATATCAGTGATAGTTTATTCCCCCAGTTTCCTTTGGATTTCGTTCTCCTATTCACGCATACATTGAGTGACTGTAAAAACTATCCGCAATTCACCGCCCATTTGTTTGATCCGATGATGTACGTACTTATATTGGCGTCGTCAGACTGCGAGAAAATAATCACACACACATACACATACACGAAGAAACGTCGCTGACAGAGTTTTCTCACATTCTATGCAGCAGGACAGTGCTATTTCTAAAATTGTCCTCATCATCTGACCTTGAAGAAACTCACTGAACACTAGGAAGTAATTGCTTTGTTGAATCATTTACTCAAGCGAACAGTGATTTGAAATTTTCAAGCTGTAAATGCATCTATCAACACTCGAGTGACAAAGGGATGGCTCAGAGAATAGGCCAAAGTAGATTATTCGACTGTGAATACTGGCTAATATACACTATTTTGCACAACATCAACGTTAGGCGGGCGAATGTGTTTTCTATCATCTTGCCGGGAACAAAGTAATGAGAGAAATTTGAGTAGTAAATGCAAATTAGTTCATGTATCATCTATTTTTTGAGCAGCTAAAAGTCTGGAGCAAACACGGGCCGGAAAAATTGAATGAGCATAAGCAATGAATTAAGGCTAATGCCTCACTAAAAGCGCATTAGTAACGAAAGCAATCTAGCAGTTCTAAGCAACTAGGAGCACATCTTCCAACTCTTGGTTTCCATGTAATCAGGACGAATCGATTTCCGATTCGCTAGTCATTGACTGACCAAACATACCTTGTGGTATTACGGCAATTGGTAGAAAATGAACGAAGAGCTTAAAAGAACCGTTAGTGATATTCGCACGTTTTAGTCCTATTTTGTGCATTCCACATTAATGGCTTACACAATAAATAAGAGGAGACTCACTTGAGAACTCAAACTGTCATTCGTCAATCCGTCTTTGGCGATCAGAGTCAATTTATAACTTTTAGGTCGTGGAGGTCTTCGCATTGCGCACAAAACGTTTGGGGCCTCAGGCATTAGTGCAAATAATCCATCATAATCATCCAACAATTCCAGAATGCAGCATTCGAAGCTGCTCTCAGGAGAAATGTCTTTATCGGTCACCCTGTGTGGAAGTCGCTCACAAACGGGGCTCGGATTCTGAGCAAAAAGTTTTCTTGTTCTAGATTGATTATTTGACAGATTCTTTTCATCAGACTTTGACTCAGGAACTAAAATCCTGCTTGATTCGTTAGTTTTACTCTCACTCTGATTTGGCTCCGTCCTATTTTGTCCGGAAACGATACCAAGTTGTTCCCAAATAAAAGTTATATGCGATCTGTGAGGTTCAATGAGCGAAAATTCTGGTCTGTTATCGTTCACGTTCAAAATGGTGACGACTAAGCTCGCCTCGGCGGACAAACGATGTCCGGTTGGAGAAATAGAAGTAGAGGAACCGGATTCCGGACTGGTTGCTATACGAACTGGAACCTCATTTTCAGCGCTAACTAGGAGTGATATGGAGGAACGTGATTCACGATCAATAGGTCGTCTTGTTCGCAACACACCCGTCGTACGATCGATGCTGATCAAATGCAAATCTTCTGGACGACCTCGAAGACTGTAGTGAAGTTTTCGATTAGCTTCGGTTACGTCATGATCCACAGCTTCCACTCGGCCGATTTCTGAGCCACCTGGAGAGTTTTCCGGAATCTGATAATTTTGGTAGAGGAAATTGTTTTTTTTGCATCGGCAAATTCAATAAACATATTCAACAAGGCAAAATTTATGCTGAATATAATGTCGTTGGACTGTTTCGCGATGTTAGCTACCTGTTGTATAACGCAGTGTTCATTCATTAAGTTTCGAAGTTTTTCCAGACGAGAAAAAATTTAGCGATTTTTCGAACTGCCCGAGTAGTATAAACTGGTTCAATCTGGACTGCGTCAGCCTATCAAGACGGATTAAATGGCCGAAGTTCGTAAAAACTTAACTCACTCAATGAATATATAGATAAGATACAGTCTTGGCGATTTGCAGATCATTTTTCGATGTCGCCACTATATAATCATGTCAGTTGCACTTTTGTTCAGTGCCAACCTACTTTCCCTATATAGAGCAGTACCCAACCAATATTCCATTCGTACCTCTTCAATCCGCAATCGGAATGACTTTACATGACTGGCAGTGTTCGCCCAGTCGACGTCAGGACTAGTTTGAATCTCCCAACTGCCGGCTTACTTTCTCTTGAAAAGCGCCTTTTCTTTAATAATCATGCATATTATCACGCGCAGCAATCCCATTAAACAGAATTGCGACTTCAGCAGCTCCCGGAGACAGTTAGTGAGCTACGTCTATTTATACGAAATCTAAATATCGAAAGCTGAGTACTTTTAAATTGGCTAAATCCATAAACCCTTTTTGAAAAATGCACCCCTTTTGCAGGAAGAGGATGACACAAGTGAGCCACATAGCTGGTGCGACATTATTTGCCCTTCCAAATTTTCGTCAAGGGCTATCCATGTGTTCCTGCTTCCAGAAGACAAATCCCAAACTATTTCGTCTTCAAAACTAGAAACGTTCAGATGCATTTGTAAGCCGTTCTGTGTTAGCCATACTTGAAACAAGTTGCTACCATTTTCAACGAATCCGTTTATCCTACCTGTAACATATTCCTGAGCTTATCATCTAGTGACGATGACTGGTGGCTCGTCATTATTTTCGTTATCCATGGTCCTTCTGTTTCTAAACCTTTGCCAAATCATTAACCAAATTTCATGTTGTCCCGAACTACAAGTGATTTCCTCAATTAAACTTTCTCCTTCGTTAACATTCCAGGCGGTCACTTTAAACTAATCCTTAGGCCTAGGAAACCTGTTCCTTCTCATAGTTACTATGACCCTGAATTCTTGAATGGCTTACAGAAGTCAATGTTGATTTTATTATTAAGTGTTCCATTCACTCCTGATTTGTTATGGCACAACGATCAGGTTTCATAACGTTCGACATTCCATTCCGCACAGAGATTTGCAGGTTTGTCTTACATAGGACATCGTCATAAACTGGGAAGTCATTTTTGATGACTTTCGTGACACCTTCTGGTGAACAACATGAAGATTTTCTTCGGAAAGGATTTATTCCTTGATTTTTCTGAATGCATACGTTTTTGTGCTGGCAAGTAATATAAGCAAAAACCCTGTAGCTGCAAGAATATACGCAAAAATAACACGGCACTTATGTTTTTGAATGAACATTATTGTGTAAACATGTGAGCCCTATGGACACCAAAGACACCGGGATAAAGCGGAAGGGTTACTATTCCTGACTATGCTGTTACCGTCCAACTGAAAGTCTTCTTTCGATGTTCTGTCATGATAAGAGCTGTTACTCAACCCGAATTTTCACAACTGATAAAATCTGCCCCGACGATGGCACAAAGCCTCTGACCAAAAAACCACTTTCAGTTTCCAAACAAATTCACAGCTAGGCACCTTAACCGTTTTGCAAATGAACATCGCCCATCTCGCAAATCTGCTTCATATCTGATACACCATTAAAATGAAAAGCAATATAACTGATGTGTAGCAGGCTAAGAAAACAGCAGCAGCGGGCCACAGTGACAAAGTAAAAAGTGTACAATCGCCCACATCAGTTTTATTTAGCGGCTAATTCCGACGCGAGAAAAGAAAAGCATCAAAGCAACAAAACCACATTCCGAAAAACTCATTTGGCAGCTTGACGACACTAGGTGCATGGTGAATTAAATACGGCATGTCTATGAGTCGTCAACAACGGACGCTGGCTGTAACGACTAGGGAATTTGATTCCAGACGCTTAGACCGTTGCTGTGAAAACTAACGATGGTAAGTTCCTATGGCTAAGAAAGTCTTAACATCCCTAAAGCTTGACGCAGGATTTTGCTGAACTGTTATTAAAACCCTAATTAGGTAAGAATCGAAACGGTAATTTTCTGATCCGAGGTCGTCACCTAAATGGTAAATTCTACGAACACACTATCCACCAGAACTATAAACCGCACCAACATTGGAAACTATTGTCGATCATATGGCTGACACCGTAAGAAACGAAAGCAAACTTCGACTGCTCATAACGTCCTTCGAATCCGAAATCGGCAGTTTCCCTTGAGAAAAAATGTGCAAACAAGTGCTTCTTAAATTTCCTGACATGTCTATGAATTCTTGAAGATAAAAATTCTCTCGGATCGCATCAAACAGATTCATACTAGTAGGCAGATTACCGCCAAGCCTACTCTAAGGATTTATCAAGGAATTCAACGTGACACTAAGTTTCCAAAAAGTTGGGTAGTTCAGGAAAAAAGGAAACGCTTGGAATATTCTCGCACAAAATCAACGAGACGAATGAGTTTGTGGTTCTCACAATTTGCGCAATCTCTGTAGTAACCATAATTTATTTTCATCTTGTTGTTGATTCAAACAGTACAAGCTACCGGTGGACACACTGCATAGATTTCCATGAAAAATGTCTCGGTCATTGTTTACCTCAAATAAATAATGTGCCGAAGTAAATTCCGGAGCATTATCATTAGCGTCTTCCACCGTTATCTGGATCAGAGCACTACTTGAATGCGAAACCGGACTGCCAGAATCGTGTACAAATAAAAGTAAGCTGTATTCGTTTCTTATTTCACAGTCCAACGGGATCACTGTCCAAATGCGCCCGGAGCGTGCATCAGTCCGAAAATAGAGGCTTTCGTTTCGGCTAGTATCTGGAAGTTCTGTTCCATTCTGCACATCACGCAGTGAGAATGTGAGTAACGCGTTCGCCCCCAAATCAGCATCCGTAACGCGCATTGGGCTGGACAAGTGAACTTCTGCAGAAGCGACATTTTCAGCTACATGTCCAGAGTAAAATTTGCGATCGAACATTGGACTGTGGTCGTTCACATCGGTGACAGTGACATGTAAGCTGGCATTTCGTGACAACGATTGACCACTATCTTCGTCCGTGCATGTAACTGTCACCTAATAGAAGGTAAAAGAGTAATAAAATGGTTCTCATAAACTGCAGTTTTGAGCAAAGTGTACTCAGTCATTTGGAACTTTGTAATGAAGCAAAATCAATTTGTAACAAAATATTTGGGTATTTAGTCAATTTCCAATTTTCGTGCGTGTAATTCCACGCATCATTTCACTCCGACCTTTTCCTAATGGACAAGGTAAACGAAATCTTTCTTCTCATTAATCAATTCTCTATGCAAAATAGCTGATATATTGAGTAACAAATTTGATGATTCACGTCCTCTGAGACAAGCAGCAATTACAAACTTTTACCTGGGCCGATTTTTTCTCCCACCTAATCAGATCGGCTGTCGGTCCGCAGACTGGTAATTTGGACGAGTGCAGAAGACGAAGATAAAAGATCGCTGCTCAAGGCTGTCATGAGTACAGGATAATCCAATGTATGCGACTGCGTCATTTTTCTCCTTCTGTCACTAGGCTGACGCTTGAAATTTGTGAAATAATTTCATTTATCGCACTGTTCCAATCATAGTCGCAGATAAAAGAAGACGCAATTATTTGTTAGTATAATTCTTCCTGACCATTAGTCAACTCTCAAAAAAACGGCATAAAGCCAATGGTCTTTCTTACTTGGTAGGTCCTACAAACTGCATCATGACCACTGTCGATGGACACAAATTCATGGAGCTCCGGTCGGGAAATAAAAAGACGATTGTGCACAGTGTTTAATGATGCTCTTTACTTCTTACTTGTTTGTTTCCTGATGCTTGATTTTCGCCTTATTCCCGATCAACTTAGCATAAATGACAGACTAAAAGCCTCTAGAAGCTTTACCAGAAACTCGAGAGCTATCAGACATTAAGGATAATATGTGGTTAAAAAAACATGATTTTCACTGGAGGTTTCATAATTTCTAAATGCGTATTTCTGCATCAGCAATGAGTGTACCCTCTGTCTTGGAGTAAACACCGTTATGAATAACCAGTTTCTTTTATTTTAAATAGGTAGATATAGAAGACATCCATTACTAAACCATATTCGGAACTGACAAAGGCCCCCTTTTCTGGGACAGTTGCTACTTTTCTAAAGCATTCCTTAGCGAAGACGCTACTAGTGTAAGTCAATACTGGAAATTGCCAATAAAATTATTCAAAACTTAATCCCTGTTGCGATCTTCAGGTTGATTCCAGAGAAATAGGTATTCATTGAAAAGCTGAGACACTACAATCGTAGTTGGTAAGATAAGTTTTGAGAGGCCAATTGCATCTAAGTTTTGCGTACCGCACTCCCGTGGCAGCAGTCAGCAACCCTCGCCCCTTTTCATACTTAATTTATACATCAAGGGAAGCTTGACGGAGTTAAAACATGGATAATGAGCCGGGGGAGAAACGTGCCAAACATAAACCGAACCAGTTGAAGTGCATTTGATAAAACCAGTTCCACGATTTATCAGTTTTTGCTTCTTGTTATTCCTTAGTTCAGCCTGACAACCGTAGCTCTGCATTCAGCTGCTGTAGTTTTTCGGTGTCTCGCACACAATCTTATAGTAGGATGTTGAGGTCAAGGTACAACGAAGATAAAATGATTCTCCAAGACCTTTGGGAGTTGTCCCTGTTACCTAGCAATGTCTAAATCTCAAATCGGTCTAAGTATTAATCGAACAATAAAAGGACAACAAAAACAACAAAACGTTGCGCACCTAATCCGATTCGAGAACACCAGCGTACGTTCGAAATCATAATAGGTAGCAAATCCTACTTCCATTTAAACAATCAAAGACCATTTTCTAGATAGCATGGCAGTGCTTTTATCAAATACTTTTGTGAATTGTACCTCACAATTTTTTACAAGTGTGTAAACGTTCGTTGGATTCAGATTGTCCGGTGGCTGAAAAGAAATCACCACGAGCTTCAAGTGACGCAAAATTAGTGCTCCATGTTAACAGTAGGCAATCACCCCGGGGCAGTCAGTTTGATTCCTCAGACTAGTATTGAGGGATTACAATCATGAGACAACTTTTTATGCATTTTCCCCCTAAATAAATAGATGATCGGCAGACAATGTCACCGGAGAGGTGGACTACGTCTTTTTTTGGCATTATATACCTATGTTTGTCAACATGGAAGATTTATAACACGACTATGGTTTGCTACGTTCTGCCAAATATGAAACTACCATTAGTGTAATCATAGTTATCCTAATAGGTAGGTAATAAGATAGGCAATAAGAAGACTACAAGATACGGACCGATAAATTGTGTGAGTAGGAATTTTTCATTAAACATAGGCAATTAAGATAAAATAAAACTGATTGGCATTTTTCAAGTCAGATAGCAAGATTATAAACTGCGAGGACTTTGCCATATTTGTAAACTCAATCTGCCCAGAAAACAGACAGCAAAATTCATGTGCACAAAATTACCGGCACACCTCGACTTCCGTTAACTTGGACGCAGCACGAATTATAGATCAGCAAAATCTTCTACGGCTGACGGTATCTTCTAAACAATTACTAGTCGTCAAAATCCCCACTAAGGAACAATCAAACGACAAGCTGCTCAAGAGGATAAAAAGATGATCGCTTATTTTGCTTTATTGTGCCCGGTAAGCAAATGAAACCTATCGTTTTGCTCCCGCATGATTATCCAAAATGAGGATTTGGCCGGGCGTGTTTGGGCATCAGACGGGATGCACTATCTCTTTTACCGCTTAATATTCACCAAAAATGCACCTAAAATGACTTGATTAAACGAAGTTCTGTTTCTCCACCGTACAAACTGTACTTCTGGATAGCCAAACAAGTTCCCAAGGGGCTGCAGATCTAATGGTATAATCCGGAATTGTTTCGCATGGGAAGCGCCAAAAAGAAAGTTACTAGACATGAAATGTCAACTAAAACTCCGAGTACTCAGATAAGAGTAGATTAAAAAATCATCTTGGTCAGTTAAAGGTTACACTGATAATAAATTTTGGAATAAACACTTTCGACATTTGATCCGATTTATTCAAGTCGACAATGCTATTTTTGTCCCACCAGTTTGGGTTCACAGAATATTTCTGTATTTTTTTTACTCTCATGAAATAATTTGAGATCCCCCTCCGATCACTTTGACCGCCTTAAATTATGCAATGGTATTTGCAGAGTAAACAGTGTACGGTACGTTGTGTCACAACACTAAAATACTTTTCATAAACTACGGTAGGATAAAGCGTGGACGCCCACCTCAATTAGTTAAACGAAACACTTTCATTCCTGTTTGTGCGTGCACTGGAATCATGCACTCTTTCGCCGTCAATCACACAGGTGTTCCGTGGTTCCTCGCATCCTGAGATTCCCTAACGATCGAGTATAATTTATTTCTAACCCAGAGGCTATTAAGCTTCGGAGTGCATAAAGCATTTATTTGACTGGAGTTGAATCGGTTTAACATATTTTGTGGTATTATTTGATTTTATCCCTGATGGAATTTAATTCCGTTGAATGTGCAGGTCACTTGATTTGAGTTCACTTGATAGTGCGCGCTTGCGTATCCTATGCTCCTTCATTCGCGTGTAAATGCCATCGACCTCGAAGAACAATGAACTCTCAAATCTAAATCACCCCTGTTTTTGGTATCTCACGAGCTCGGCAACCCGAGGTACCATGTTGTCCAAAGTAAACTTAGATTCCCTTGATTGTCCTCCCAAATTTGGCAACCACACAGAATCCAAATCCGTAAGTTTCTGAAAAGGTGTCATTTACTTTTAGATTCCGCTATCTCCAAGAAACTTTCAAGGGTAAGTGAAATCCTAAAATTTTGCAGTGTCCATCAATCCGACTTCAACGGGATAAAAGAAAGAAATATGAAATGTCAAATTTAAATAGTACTTGACAGATAACTACCAAAGGAAATTGCGTTTACTCTGTCGTGGAAAACATACCGGCTTTTGTCACGCATATGTCTTCAATTTTTCTAGCCTCTTGCGGATAATTCCACTTGACGTGATCTATCTGTCATCTTTGTCGAATCAAATAGGTTCATATTACTTCCCAGTTTTTCAAGTATTTGTCAGCCATTCAAACTGACAGGCTTTTGGAAAAAGACGTGGACAAACAAACTCCCATTGGGGGGTTGCAGAGACCGATTCTCCCACAGTTAAAAAAACGGGAGATAAGGTACCAATTCTTGTGGAAGGAATACTGAAAATCTCACTAAGATAAGTTTTCAACAAACTAATGATATTACTAATTAATGCGAGTTAGTAAGTGTGATGAGATCTTACCATGATTAAGTAGATCATCTGTCACAGTCTTATGTAGAGATAATACTTCACTTTCCCATTATGCAGTCAAAGAACGTTGAGTGCAATTTCTGGAAGTTGGAATCGATCCATTTAAAAAATGAGAATAGTCTTGTTGGTTCACATGAATTCATTTTATAATTCACTAGAAAAATTAAAGCTACAAATTGCAAGGAAATAGAAGAAAAGTTTGTTGGAGCTCTGTTCGCTGCGAAACCGTTCATATTTTACATGGACTGCGTCCAGTCACCGACTCATGCTCCATCGATTTGATGTAGCAGGCATACAAGCCTATCCAATGAAAGTTTACCTTTATTTGTTAAACCCAGTATAACTTCAAACGTTCAAAATGAATTACATTCGATGTGACCAATTCCAATGATAAAATGGTAACAAATGAAAAGAAATGTTTCGACAAATCACTTGAAATTCGTAGAACCAACTCGACACATACACGACTTGGTCATATCAGTCTGACATATCATTGACTGATAGCAAGAAAGTTACAACTGACATACACATAGGCAGTCTGTGTATCGGAAATGCCGCTAATGGTAAATTAGTAACCAGAGTTCTATTGTCACTCATCCGCGTGTTGCAAGCCTGTTCCACTTTTAGACTTAACTTTCATCAGCAATACTTATTAAAGTAGACAGTTCGAAACAAAATAAGCAAATTCTAATGGAACATTGAGTTCAATATGAACACAAAGCTTTCTCAAAAGCACTTTTCAAACGAAAGAGTTTTCGGGACAACTATCCCTGTCATAACTTCCTATTCTTTTGACCGGAAGTTGATAATGGAGATTTAAGGGAGCAAGCTGCATTTGTTGACTGCAAAACCGACTTCCGCTAAAAAATCTGATGCAACATGCAACGAAGTGATGATGAATGCAAAATCTAACGACAGGTTTCCGTGCCAATTGAAAATGAGCACTAGTTGTGCAGCAAAACTTCCCCCAGAGTGGTGAACATAAGTGAAGAAAACCGAATAAACACGGAATATAATGAAAAAGTGAATGCGTATATATGCGCGCATATAAAGATGCTCGCGCTTGTGTTGCACTCAAAGATTTCCACTGCTAATCTCCTTGCTACGTGCAAAGTAGCATCAACAAACAGCACGAAATTACTTATAGGTTTTCTTTATTATGATTGTCATTAGACTGTAATAAGGTCATTCGAACATAGACGACCTTGGTTGTCTAAGTAAACGCTCCTGAACTTGAAAAATGAAACCCACTGAATTATAAATATTTCATACGCGTTTTTCGAAGAGTGCTATGATTTATCGCTTTTTAAA
This sequence comes from Fasciolopsis buskii, assembly GCA_008360955.1. Taxonomy (NCBI): domain Eukaryota; kingdom Metazoa; phylum Platyhelminthes; class Trematoda; order Plagiorchiida; family Fasciolidae; genus Fasciolopsis; species Fasciolopsis buskii. The sequence continues at coordinate 108,774 of LUCM01011182.1, read as the reverse complement.
TTCGTCAGTGATGACAAACACGCTTGTTTAGCAAAAACACTTATTTTGCAGAGTATTCTTCTTGCGACTGCACGTATGTTTACAGGCTGAAGATAACCGTTTATTAATTGGATATATTGTGTTAACTTGGGTTAATTACTCAATGTCGATCAAGGACAAAATTTCCATTTATGAAGAAGTTTGACTTACATTATTATCGACCTCGTATCAAAGTCATTTGAGCGCGTTGCAATAATCGTGTACATTGCTACCGTGAGAGTGAAGCAGTGGAGGGCAGCAGCGATATCATTTAGTACTACAATGTTGGAGATTAGGAATTGAGTCCAAAATAACGATCTCTTTAAAATTTTGTGATTAAATTTGTCAAGCATTTTTAAACCAAAAAAGTCAATAATTAACACCATATTAACCGAATAAACTGGACAAGGAACGTGTTTTCACGGTGGACGTCAGCAGTACCCAAAAGTGACCACAAAGTTACACATTCATATTATTTCACGTTAAAAATCCTATTCTCCAATCCCGTTGCACGTTAATACGGAACGTTCAGGCAAAATCGTCCAGATAGACTTAAATACAGTCAAAAGCTCCAAGGTTCACCAGATGTGTAGTCTGAATTAGTTGCACAAGAAAGCACAGAATATAATTCTACTGTGGAGCAGTAGAAAATGCTGAACGCCTCAATCTAGGAACCTGTTATTTTGTTGATAAACAAATGGCATGTGGTGACCTGCAAAACAATCTAAAAAAGAATTTTTCTGGAGGGAAATTCTCCGGAAAATTTGTCCCATTTTCTAATTCCCGTCCAAGTCGTTCACTCTCGAACAAGTAGTATTAGAAAACAATCAACAAAGAATGAAAACCGGACGTACTCCGGGTAAAGGGAATTTTGTGATTGGGGAAACCGAGGTACTTCTTTCGTTCTAAGAAAGACGACAAGATGAAAAGCGGCAATGCCTCCGAAAGATGCTCCTTGTTTCATCTTATCAGAATTTAGGAAATGTTATCCTGAATTGAGTGGGTTTTCAGTCTGACGTAATTCAGGTACAGAGTATGCTTTACAGAAAATCTTACCCTCGCCTGAATTTTTCATACTCTGACGTGACGTTTAAAGTTGGTGTCTATCCAGTGGATGCTGACTTTGAAATTCTGAGGCTTCTCGTAGTATGAAGTAAAAGCGATTCCACCTTGAATTTGCTAGATGCTTCATCGAAATGACCAAAATATTTGGTGAACGGTAGTGACAGGCCCATCGATGACCAGTGTTCGTTGATGCTGGATTCCTAGCAATACATGCACTAAAGTGTTGTGGACTAATCTCATTTTGTTCTCCTAAACAAGTTTGTAATGTGTCATGGTTAAAATACACATGTGGTGGCCAAAATGGGATATCTATTAAATTCCTACCCTATTTCCTCACTAGATCACCTCGAAGTGGGCAGCATGTTAGCTGGAAGACTTATACTCCCTGGCTGAAGAAAATAAATCCAGAAGTGAGTATTCGTTTGCCTATGCTTGTGCTCACTTGAAAAGGAATTGCTCGTATGACTCTTGCTGTATCAGTTTCGCCGAGATCTGTATGCTTCTTATAACTGCGCAGTAATTGCTCACATTTCCAAATTGTAAATCAGGCCTTTAGCTGTGGTACTCATCAAAAAATAATCTTAGAAGCTTCAGTGTGACATCCTAAATAACTGGTCTGAACATTTCTGTCTGATGGGTTTGATTTCATGATTAATCTGCCTTTCATTTTGACTATACTCACCTATCGACCAATTAACATTTCTATCTAGGTGCATGCTTACGAGAGCAATTTTATTGTGATTAATACTCAAATTTTCAATTGGTTCGTACAATGGTAATGTGCACGCAAAGGCTTCCCTCAAGGTGGACTTCGTTGATTTCTTTGACTGGTGATGGAATCATAAGCTATGAGATCATCCGTCGAAAGAATTTGAACATTTATTAAGGTGAAAGACAGCATGGCATATTTTTAAGAAAGAAACATCCGACACGTGAAACACAAATTGCTTGCTGTCACTTCTGTGATCTTGGGCCTATTAAGTCCAGCAGCTGAAAGCGCTTGATAATTCTTACTGTTTTGTACGGTTATTCATAAGCCACGGATACATTAACAGCTTCCAAACCTGCAAGTCATTCACTGTCCCCTGCTTTCTGCTTCAAAGGGAATCGAAAAGCTGACAAGAAACCATACGATGCTGAAGCCTTGCTCATCTCGAAATCGTGGTATATACCTAAAGTATACTCTTCACAAAACTGGCAGTGACTGTACACTTACAGGATAGCGTGGACTGATTTGTTGTTCTGAAAAAATACCAAAACAAGTTCGCTGAACAACTCACAAAATCTCAAAGCACTCTTTTCTCGTGGTTGTTGATGGTTTGGTCAATCTACTAAGACTAGCAACGGTAGCTAATTATTACATAACAGGGATCAAACGAGTTTACTATAGACAATTGGAGGAAATGCTGCCCACAATGTGGGAAGCTAGTGTATCAAAACCCAGTTTGTTTCAAACTGTATCGAAAGATCTATAGGCCGAGTAGGAAGCTACGTGTACATGTGCATGGATCAAAAAACGCAATCAAACTTGTTGGCATGGTGTCAACGTTCACGGATTATCCCGGGAAACATTTTTTTGGACTGGACTTGAACGTTTTTAAAACTTTTATCTAGAAGTGAACCAAAAGTCTGTCTGCGTTGAGCACCTTAGTTCTGCGTTAAACGCATCAAGGTATAGGCATACGACTCACATACGATACTGATTCAATTGTTAATTATCATGGAAAATGTCTAACAACAAGTTCAGCTCAACACTCAGTGGTTTTCCTTTCGCCTGTTTCCTCACGGGGTTTGCTGATAAAAATGTTATTCCAACCTCCAAAGGTTTGGCAAGGTTAGGATGGCAAGACTGTTATCATCATTCCTTGTCACATTTTCATCATTTTAAATGTCTACGAAAAACTTAAAGTACCGTTTATATGCCACAGAGCCAAAATATGATTCTGGTGCCATTATCAAGGATAACTGTTTTCCTTTTTTCGTCCAGAATTCTAAAAGCGTGTCGCATTTTAAAGCATCCTTGCAAACGTAGACCACCCAAAATTCAGTCATCAGGTTAAACCTGTTTCCCGTTTAAAACCCGTTAGAAAAATTCGGTAGCAGACTGTGATTCGACAGGTTAAATAGTTGCCGTCTTTGCCTTATTGGGTTATTCACTAGTTTGTTGATTAGTAGCCCGTTCGTGATTTATCAAATTCTCATTAAACATGACAGGCCGATTAGTAGTGTTCCCAATTTAATTTACCTGTCAGCTTGCAAAACACCTCACCGCTAAGGCCTTAAGTGAAAAGCATTTCGAGGTCAGTTTAGCATTGCTTGAGGGAAAAAATTCTTTTATGATAATGTGGATTCACTAGGCATTCATGGGCTTCGGCTCCACTGATTAACACTGATCTCAATTCAGAGAACACCAAGTCATCAATACGTCACTTGTAAGGTTTTTTAAAGATGCCCAGGTTTAGTCATATTAAATGAGTCACTTAAACAAACTCCACTCTGTTTTGCTTCTAGAATGAAGAGCTAAATCTGATACTGTTTCCCTTAAACAAACGAAGTTTTTCAGTGATCTGATTTACAAATGGTCAGCTCACAATTTTTCCGTTAGTCTAACAGAAATCACTTTTGCTTATTAATTGGAATCCAATCAGTCACTGAAGAACAGCGAATCGCTGGTTCGATTTGCTATGCACGTGGAACAAGGCAGGCCTCGGTTTGATGAAAAGAATTTCAAACGCTTTCCAGTCGGTTTCATGAACTGCAACAAGAATTTGTTTAAACACCTAGAAAATTAACGTGCAGAAAAATGGAGCACCGCAAGAATGATGTCAGTCGGGTCGTATGTCCTCTAACCAGGACGTTGATCGGAGTCGAAACACCGGTGTGCGAGGCATAAAATAGGTTTTTACCTGAAAGTTTCCGGTATTTTGTAATTATAAATAAACGAATATATGTATATGCGTGTGCTTTCATTTAAGAAAGCTACCATATCTCTGGCATGCACTGCCTGCAAGCGCATATGAACTATCCAACAGCTAATCTGTTATCCCTCAATTGAATTTGACTGAGCCTACTCGGTCGGCTTTTCTTCACATTCAGTTCAGAAATTCCGATGGATAATGTCAAAGTACAGCAACGACGTCTTTCTTCTATTTCTGAACCCAAAGATTTCACAATATGTATGCTGCAATGAACAGATGGACTTCTTAAAGAATTTGCATGACGGCACCAGCGAAAATGTACTGACTATAAATTCTGTAAAAGTTTTCAACCTAATGATAATGTTTGCTATTCATCTCCGACTTGCAAACTTACTCGTTTTGTCATGTTTTCTACCTGGAATGTACCTGCATATGCAAAGCTAAAGTCAAGTATGCCAGTGCCGTACTGGAGAAGAAAGGTCTCGTGAGTACGCAGTCGATTCCGTGTGTAACCTCAGTCACGAAGCACTTGATTTTAGTTGCTCTCCTTTACCGGAATAAGTAAATATTTTTGATGCTGATTTAATAAAAGCCTGAAAACAAAGGCGATGTCGGAAAATCTTAATGGATTTTAGATTGAGTGACTGCATTAAATCCCCCATTGTTCGTTCACTTATCCGCGGTTGCGTTGATAGTGTGACGGAGATAACACTAATCTACCTCGAATGTTGTTAATGAAAACTGATTCAGAGTCAATTTCGGGACACAAAAAGGCAGACTTCGGTCCCTAAGTACACTGGAGCTGAAACGGCTTACGCGGTAATTTTCCCCACCAACTAATTCTTCACTGAGCAATCTGTACTTGCGAAAATAATCCCTTAATCCGAAAGTAGATAACTTCTCCACTTATGCTATCACGCTATTCATGTATCATAACAACAGCTATGTGCAATGCGTAATCATTAAATGACACAAACAACGCGCCTGAACAGATTGTTCTTAATAATGACTTCGTGATAAGCAAGATGATGCTAATGATAAGTCTAAGCGTAGGCCTACAACAATACTGCTTTTTGGAAGGAAACCTTATCAAGGGAAATAGTAAAACGACGAGTTCATCATGTGAACAATAGAAGGCTGTTCAGTTTGTCGATGACTAATCCGATCCCGTTATGTCGGCATTTAAGTAGGGTGGATTAAATAATTGATGGCAAAAACTAATCATCTATTTTGTCCTTAAAGACGCCCCTGGTAATCAGAGAGGCTGTATGGCTCGTTGCGCACAAAGTTCTTATTAGGATTAACCGTTATTTTAAAGTAGAAATGCAAATCAATCGACTGAATACGCTGCGGTCACGATTAGGTTAAATCAATGAGACATCTAACTCTGAGGAGTGCGTGTGTGGAGTCAATGGATTCAGAGGCTCAGTAATTTGTGAATTATCCTGCTACTGACTACGAGAATTCTGATGCAACACTTCGCCCTACTGATTCAGGGTGAACACACTGGGGACTTACCAAACTCGAGGTTATTGATGGGGGAAGAAAATGGACCATTCCAAAACTTTATCTCTAATCCTCAATGTACGTTCTTGTCCTCGCAGAGGGATAGCACCAACCAACAGCTAATCGATGCTGACAGCTCTGACTTTATCGCAAGGTTCAAATAACGACCAGATTATCTTTTACGGAGTAATGCTCTGTTCATTTTCTGACGCAAACCCTACTTCAAATGCAAAAGCAAATAATGAGTTTGCTTGCTTCGAAAGATATAGCGCTGAAAGTAAAAAACTGGGAATATTTTGAATAACGCATTTTTCTTTTCCTAATTTATAATAGAGTTGCATCTTCCGCTAATGCCCTCTTTAAGTGCCGTAGTAATTTATCGCACCTGCAGTGTATTTCTTAATAGTTTCTGCTTGATAATTAGCCGGCAGTCCACTTTTAGAGGAGAGAAGACTGTAACATGTTGGAAAAGTTTCCGTTTCTTCGATGTTCCCCGCGGATGCATTTGAGAAACCTTGGGTTGTTTTCGACTTTCAGTTAGTTGCATTCAGTATAAGCTCCTCTAGACCGACACCAATTCTTTTAACTTAGATGAATAAACCAAGTTCTGGCATTTCTTAGGACAGTGCGAATTACAATGGTATCGAAGCATCACAGTTTCTGTTCGGTATTATAGATGGCCGCTAGTCCCCGACTTGCCAGAGAAAACTTGATGGGGGAAATCGATAGATAACCCATGGATGCTTGTTTTGCCACTAACTATGCTAGGGTTGAAATAGTTCATTACGTCAATATATACAGCTAAAGGACACAGAAAACGGAAAAATTGCTTTGTTTTCTTCACCATGAGTTTACAATTTAGGCCCATTTGATCACTCTCCCATTGTGGAGGATCTGGATTATATTTCTTTCACCGAATGCTTTTGTTTTAGTCTGGCCTAACCAGTGACTCGTTACTTTCCAAAAGTTAGAAATGGCACCCGTGTGGAGAGTCAGAGAACAGGAGGACATATACGAAATATTAGCTACCATAAGCAAAGACCGATAGAAGGCATGGATTTTTTTATTTGTCACACCAAAGGACATTGATTTGTATGTTTGTGTATTTATTAACTTGATAATTAAACACACACCACCCTCAAGTGATCCGTGAGCTCCGTGTATTCAACCAGTGAGACGTAGCTTTTCAGTTGTAAATGCCCTTGACCCATTGGTTGTCTTGGACTGTTATAAACAAATTTTGTTACGGTCGTAGTGAACAAGGTGTGGAAAACTTAACCATGAGGATCTGGTAATTTCGGACTGTCAGTACACGAGCTTGTTGCACGCTTCATGGTACACCGGACTGCAGAAACTATCGGCGCCCAGCAACAAGATCAATAATGGTACCGATGCGCTCCATTACCCTCAGTAAATGCTTCATTTGGTAATAAAAGGTGACGCCAACTTTTGAACCAAAATCAGAATGAGTAGTTTAGTTAAATTTAGTTAAATTAATCCACAAATAAAACCGTCACAAAAATCATGATAAAAAGACGTGGGATGCTGACAGCAACCAAGTTCGAAGTAGAAAGACTGCAGCTTGTGGTAACATTCATGAGCGACATACAGGGTTTATTTTGCCGGGGACTTTTGGATAAAAACACGAGGATTCACTAAGTAAAATACCGAATTCCCAACGCTGGTCATCGAAAAATTAAACGGCAGTAAAATGTATTTGCACCAGGAAATCACCAGACCCAACATCAGCCTTTTTGAGACATTGCCACATGAACAAATTCTTACCATGTGATCCATGTGACCGTCGGTGAACAATCCAAGTATAGGTTTTCTGTTAGATCAAACTGACCTATTTCAGGTTATCATAACTGTTCTGGTATATTAGTGCTAGTGAAATCCGCGGACTATCGTCAGTACTCAAGCTTCAGGTAATCTGGCAAAATGTTGTGGCTCACAGTTTGTAAATATTGGAAGCCACGAGTCGCGTAGTAGGATCACAAACATTTCATCAACTCCAATCAGGTAACATTGACCTGCAATAAAGCGTCACAAAACGAACGTCAAATTCAGGAATTAAAAGATTTTGGAGGGCTTACACTGTTAGCAATAACTGACCTCAGCTTCACTTTGTTTCAGATAAACTTGATTTTTTAGTATAAACAATGGTGGGTAAAAGTCATCCTTGAAAGTGTGTTCGTATACTTAAGAAGTTAGCAAACTTCTGGCAGAATTATTGGATTGAAATTAAGTTTTGTTGTCTGACAACTTCTTGTCGACCCCAATGCTGTTTTTGTGGTGATGCTGTGCTTTGTATTATTTACCTCATATTTATGGTAGTATGCTAAATTCTAAGAAACTTTCTGGGTACACATTTTCTGAAGACCCAAGTGAATAATCAACGTTTCTTTAATGGTTTTATTGAGAGGACAGTAGAGACAACGACAAACGTAAGTTGGATTGTGTTGATTTTGTTACTAAGTAAGAATCTTATTTTCGTTTGCCGGGATGCTCTAAAATTCTTCAGGCCACTTTAAATCAATTCCTGCATTCAGGCGTGATTTATTGATTAGCGCGATAATTGCCCAAAGTAAAAACCAGCCTTAAATTACAATGCAGAGAAACTTTACAAAAATATGAATGTGATTAGGAAGTAGTTGTTGTGGCAGATGAATCACTTTGATTGAAATGGATTAGAATTTTAATGAGTAAAATCAAAAGGCACAAGTGTGTTTTCCATTCCATGGACTTCTTTATCTGTCTGCGGGGAATTCGTGTGGTTATCCTGCGTATTGGATTTGCTTGGCAAGCTTCTAACACGAGCCACTTCCAGTATGAACTGTTTTCGTGCGCAGCCTATATGGAATGGAGCACAACGGAAACAGCCAGACGACTTCCGGGATTCACACAGGTGCTGAATACGCGGAAATCGACAAAGCGAGCGCATGAACAATCAGTAATTCACTAATTGCTCATCTCAAATTAAACCACGATCCTCAGATGACAACGGATCTAACAAATGTCTTTATTTGTGAATCGGAATCGGCTGCATCAAATAACAGCTAAAAGCACTCGGATGAAGATTCAGGTAAATCGAGTATAACCCATCACTCCACTATGGTCGAAAAATTTGTCACACCTACGAAACTAAATTTTAGAACAAACAGGTTGTGCGATAACAAGCTAACGATATGTCAGAGGATTAAGTATCCGCACGTTCTGTTGTACAGCCTGTTTCCAAACGTGAGGTCCAAATGCCGATCAAATTAGCCTCCCTTAAATTTCAGATAAGATATTTACTCACTTTTCTTCGTATTTTGTAGATCGTGTTTTTTACCTTGTTGCACCAGTTCTCAGGTTTTCCAATTGCTTTCGACCTTGTAGCAACACTCCACGATTACTAGGTTGACGATATACGGTAACCATACAGACGGAAATGTGTGCATATAGAAATTTAAGTACAGTCCCGAAGACATTAAGTAACCCCGTGTTCCAGACGTTTGCAAATAGAAACCACAACAATGAAAAATAAATCCTTCTACTTTTGTTGACCGGAAGAAGAACTTCATTGTTTAACCGGTAAGTTCTACCAAGATACTAGTTCAGCTTTACGTCATTTGGCCAAATATAACATGAAAAATGTTTATATGCACCGCACGAATATTCCCAAAGTCGCTGCTTGGGTATGTCAGACGACAATTATGTTCGTGTTCGTACCATTTCAGTGTTATCCTAAAGTGAATACAGAGGGGAGAATTTCGCGATCCTTATTTGTTCCACGACAAAATGTCTGGCCTCGTTTCGAATCAGCCATTAAGGTAAAGCTGGTCCCGCAAAAACAATCATTTTTCCTAGCTCCTCCCTGTCATGCTGTCTATCTGATCTGTTGTGCCAATCGGAATAGGTGACACCAATCATCCAAAGAAAGCTGCCACAAAAGTCACCCGAAACCGCCATCCCGTAACAAGCGAATCCGTGAATTCGATTGCAGCGATGCGTTATCGATTTTGGTAGAAGCTTGAAAACTTGACAATGAAATACCACATGGACCACGATTCTAATTTGATTTTCTCCAGTCAATAGTGAGTCTATACAAATAAGCTTGCAAATCGCATGAAATCAGGCCATTTATCATGATGCAGCATCCAAACTGAGTGACTCGCATGCAAAAGCGAACGGTCAGTCAGGTTGACAGCAGTTTTGTTCGAGCACCAGTCATTTCCATGTGGAAGCAAACTAACTAACTAAATAGGCATAACAAGTGCTCAGTCAGTCAGCAGTGTAATAATTCCATCCCGGTGGTGAGTGAAATTAGTGATGGTCCGGTAAATCAACGATTTATTTTAAAGCGAAACGGGTTTCAGGTCATCCAATGCTTTCGAAGACTTATGGGAAAAATGGGCAAACAATACTTAACCGCATGGTTATATTCCATCTTCAGTGGCTTAGTAAGCCGGTTGTCACGATAGATGGCTCAGTTCGATGTTTCAGAACTGGCTGAGTGACAACAATGTAAGGTATCAGAGGAAAAATACAAAACGATGCTAATATGAGAAACAAAGTGGATATTTATATCCCTTTCAGAACTTTGCACCCAAGCATATGCATGGGTGTCTCCCAGTAAGAAGTTAGGCTTTATTTTCTATTAAGTCCAACTCCACAGAAAATGAATTCAATAATGTCATCATGCATCAGTATGCCAGTTCCTTATCACGAGTAACCCTAATTGTACCCAGATGAATAAGCGTCATCACTTCGGATATAAAAGTACGATTTGTCGTTTTTTAGTTTTTGTTTGCGGGGAAATTGAACACATGTAATTCCATGCATCAAACATCAGTATTTAGCTGGTTGTACGGTATTTCGTGAACCATGATAGAACTGGATGAGAAACATCATTTCACTCATGCTACCCGATTAAAATGCTAATTTCTGTCAATTCGAATGTGTTCTTACTTCTCAATTTCTCCAATGGAATCTGTTCAGATGTTACTTTAATTCCCTCCCCGCAAGTCTTAAAGACGAACGATGACTGAACCTGATGGAATAAATTAAAATTAATTACTGTTCTGCAATTGATTTTGGTCCGTTACCAGACCATCTGATTATGGACCAAGAAGATACTTTTGCCTGTGCGACGTCTGCCATGATGAACGTCTTCGTTTTCCATCACTGCGTGCGCGGACTGTGGGCACTGAGAGTAAATTCTCGAATTCAGATAATCTAAGCGATGAACTGAACTTAACGCGATAAACCGCAGGGAGCAAATGCTTGATTTTAAATTCAGTCTTTTGTTGAGCAACCTTTCAGTGTATTATTCAACTTGAATCAACGCCAAACGGATCTATGGGGTCTGTTATTATATGCATCTTGATTTCTTCGCCAAAGTTAAAGAAATTAGCATTCAACTGCCAATTCACTGATGCTGACATTAAAATTAAGCACTAAAGCGTTAGGCAAACTTGAATTAGTATAAATAGCACTCATTTAAAGCGTTTCCTCACCAAGTAATGACTTTTGGTTTCTCGGTCCAGTTCCGATTTGGTGCGCAAAGCAAATTGCCGATAAGTGGCGACGATGCCTCGAGATTCTGCAGTCGGTTCAAACAGTCCATCATTCCTATAACTAGGATATCCAGAACCAGTAGCTTCGTCCAGCGAGAAAGCATCGGATTCGTGAACTATTCTGCAACGTATCTGTGATACTGGAGAGTCCGCATCAGTTACGTGGACCAGAACAACCAAAGACAGGGGCGGTGTATCATTCTCCGGAAGTGATACGCGATTGTCAGTCAGACGCCGGCCACGACTAAAGAATGCTATTTGGGGAGCATTATCATTCACGTTGATTATGTGTACTTGCACGTTTGCTCGGGATGAAAGACTAGGTTGTCCGAAATCCGTGGCAACGAGTCCAAACCTCAAAGTTGCCGGATGACGTTCAGCGTCTAAGTGACTGACAAGTTGTAGAAATCCTTTGTAAAATGAACCTTTGGATAAATCGGTAGAAGCGGAATGTGAACTTGATTTTGTGATCGGATGCAGTCCGACACGAAATAGTCGTTGCGCATGACCACCGTAATCTTGAATGTTAACCGCTAGTCTCCCGTTGTCTCCGATGTCATAGTCGACCACTTCAAATTCAAGAACCGTAGACGCCATCACATTCTCAACAACCTTTATCTCATATTGTGAACTATCAAAAATCGGCTTGTTGTCATTTTTATCTGCAATCTTAATGACGACATTCACAGATCCTGTTTGTGCACGATTGTCAGGGTATTTATTTGTCACGATTTGATCACCGCCGTCTACGGCGATCAAAGTGAAGGCGTAAAGATCGCATGACTCCCGATCTAACGGCCCAGTTGGTTTCAGGAAAGGCCGCCCCATGGAAAATGTTCGCCCTTGTAGTAAACTTTCGGAAATTTGTATGGGCAAGTGGGTTTCATCAGGAAGACCGGCATCACCCAATCCTTTCTCATCAGCGATTCCCATGTGAAAATGTGAAGAGTTTCCGTGTACCCAGCTCTCTATTCGATAATCAGTTACTGAAAACTGTGGACTGTCTGGGTCCACAGCCTGTGGCAACCAGATTTTTTCATCAATATCAATATCTTCCCGAATAACAGTGTAAGGTGAGTGAATGGGAGGAAACTGCGGTGCATTGTCGTTGACGTCTTGAACAGCCACTTGAATGTAAAATGCTTTTGGTAGCGCAGTAGGGCTGGGTAATATGTTTACGTGAAGCAGCTGACAGCATGCTTCCGGCAGACAGCCATCAGCAGATCGACCGAAAAACAAGTTATCATTAGTTCCTACTTCCGGTTCACTTCGGAGCTCAGATTTCTGACGTTGGCAGATAGCCTCACGGTCCAACGGTCGACCCAGTTTGATAACAAAGTCCTCCAATATAAATGGCCAGAATGTTTCCTGCTGACTTGCGTAAGCCGTAGCATTCGGTGGTAGCTGACCCTCTCCGTGACGAACCAGAGCCGACCGAAGATCCAAAATAACTGTGTTGAGTGGGCTATTCTCCAACACGGTTACTCGCTCCAGTAACTGCCCTGTACTGCGAGCAAAACACAGCAACAGACAACTGAAAGACGTAATGAACAAAATCGGATTTAAAAAATCCATCCGAATAGCCGGCATCATCTGCTCATCGAAATCTCACGTTAGTCACTTCCGTCCTTCAGTTGACGTTTCCAACGAGGGACACGATCATTGTCTTTTTCTGGAATAGAAGGAAAACACAAAATGATAAGAAGATGCAGATTCAAAATGGAGAAAATGAGGTGTTGATGAACTATTCTCATTGGGGCTGTGATTTGAAAGAAAGTAGATTTTCATGAAATAATTCACCATGTGATATCATCGCTCAACTCACCATTAAGAAACCATGGAAGCACTGTACAGCTGTTTCGTCCTTGTTAGGAATCATCAGCAGTGCATATCCACCGCGTCCGAACTGGGAGACGAACCCGGGACGAACGATTCTGAGTCGAACGCCTTAGCCATTACGCTACCGGGCAGGCTCTGAACGGTTTGCTGAACTTCACCACATGATGTTGCACCTATCCGTCACTGATTTGCAAGGTTACTGTCCGTTAGCTCACAGCGATCGACCCCTACTCCTAGATGACTTCTCTGCAGGTAGCCTAAGTACGACGAAGGCTTTGGCAATGACCTGCAGAACCTGTCCGGTAGCGTAATGGCTAAGGCGTTCGTCTCAGAATCGTTCGTCCTTGTTCGGGTTCGCGTCCCAGTTCGGACGCGGTGGATATGTACTGCTGATGATTCCTAACAAGGTGGATGAAACAGCTGTACAGTGCTTCCATGGTTTCTTAATGGTGAGTTGAGTGATGATATCACATGGTGAATTATTTCATGGAAACATTCAATCTCCTACTAGTAATATGTACAAAGTAGATTTTCTACTAGTTGGCATTTATTAAATTAATCCAATGAAGAAAAACAGGTGTGTTAATATCAGCCATTTCGATGAAATAATTCCCGATATTATTTTGTCTGAAAAGTCTGCGAGTGAAAATACCGTTAGGCAATTTATTGCATGGCTACTATTTTGCTCAAATGCAACCAAATTAAGCATCCACTGTACCAGTCCGTGAATTGAAAAGTGAATCCGTGTTGTCCGAAATCATGTGTCGATTATTTTGTAAGCGGGAAAGCGGGAATAGAAGAACGGAAAACCTGAAGCAAATCTTATTTCGGTGGTGGTCGATGTCCAAAGATAAGAAAAAAAGTGATACTTGTGTTAAATCCAATAGTCGCATTACATTTGCAGTAAGTCACTTGATAGTCAGTGCTCATCTGCAAAAGATATATAGGTGTCATTGTCGAGAAGGATTTAATTGTAATTTTGTGAACTGGAAACCAGAAATGTATTCCCGGCTGTCAAAAAGGCAGTGGCTCTAAGCTGTGTCGAACGGCTACGAGTCTTGGTAGCCGCATTTTGGTCGAAACACACAAGAAACTCTTGGTCATTCAAAAGAAGAACTGTTCATCTAAAGCAATAATACAAAACAATTCCATTGTACAGACATTATTGAGATTCATGTGTCACTCATGTCATTCATGCGACGTAGAACCTCATCATGCGTCGCTTTTATTCACAAAAATGTTTACAAAATTCGCAACTACACAATCCTCGGTATTTATAATTCACTGAAGGCTTGAAAAGCAAATCCACTTAGGTGGAGAACCAACACTCAACTTATTCGTGGCTTTTAGTCCCCAAAAGAACGGAATAGGCCATAAAATGACCAAAATTTTACCACATGTTTACATAACAAACTGCTGATAATGATAATGTCGAAACGAATCTTGCTTTGAGTTCATTATATATTGGCACACACTGATGAATTTCAACAACTGTTATGCCTAGTCGCCCAGGATATCTTTACATTATTTTACAACAGTCTTTTTTAACGTTGATGCTTTCCCTAGCTCAGGCAGGAGGTACTTTTCAAAGATTTTGATCGCTGAGTTTGGTGGTTAGAACAGGCCTTAAATCACCTGCTGAGATGGCATCTGTGATGCGTGCATTTTCGAATACTTAACAATTTCCTTTGAGCTTGTGAATTTCCCAATCAAACTTTAGCTAAAGCTTTATTCGCTGAATCATAACCCTTCGATTGTAGGGGAAAGATATATTTCGGGAACAAAATGTTGGAGTACTTGGGATACTATCATGTTTAGTTGTTTACATTTGGTTGGCTCTGGAGGAGAACTTTGTGCGGAAAGTCTTACCGGAGCCGTACTTTTTTATCGTAGATGCAATAAATGCAGTACTATTCGTGTTTCTTCTCAGCTGTTCCACCAATGAGAACAACTCCGAAGCGATCGTTTATTCACAGGAAATTATGGCTTTGCTAAACAAACGTACAAACTATTCTGCAAAACCCTGGAAGAGCTTCATGCAGGGTGATTCGAGATAAGCAATCCAATCAGCAGATTTCTAGATAAACAACAGAGCACAGTGACATTGGAAATTCCGTTCCTTTCGGCTTCCGAAAGAGCTTTACGTCCGATGAAATAAATATGAAAACAATGCGGATTGGTAAGGCAACATTTGAAATCAATGTGAAGTTGACTGGTGCCGCAGTGTGAACATCTAACAATTCTCCGAAACCCGTTGCATGTCCAGAATTGCAATAATTCCTTTTAGACGCCATATGAGTTAAAACGGCTTGAAATTCCGCTTTACCCCCGGTCTTTTCCTTTTTTCTTTCCTAAGCTGAAAGTAGATTTTCAACCAGGGTGACAGGTCGGCACAGTGACGACAAAGTTACCGCAATTGGCGTCTGTTCAGTTAGTCCATAAGTAAATGTTTGTTTTTGCACTGTAAATTGCTAATAACATATGCAATAGCACCTGAAAACCATTCAACGCATCCTCAGGCAATCAAGCAGTTTGTCAACGCACACCTACAACTGCACACTGGACTATACAACCAAACTCATGCTCCAACGAGTATGGCCTAATACAATAAACAGAAGCGGTCATATGCTTTCACTTTGTCAATATAGGCTGTTATTTCACAAGATTATTGGGATTCTCTCTTGGAAACGAGAACCAGTTGGAGCAACCACGCACTGCTACCAATCTAGAAGGCGGAAAGGAATTAGTTCCCACAACCATTAATTTCATAATTTTCTGGAAAAATTTAATGTTTAAGAAAATAGATGGTTGATGAAAGAGAGAAGACCATAGAGACCGAGCCTTAACTACCTTTGGTTTAGCACAGTTGATTGAGCAGGTCGTACATTTTCACTAGTCTTATGATTAAAAGACTGCAAATATTGTGTTCGGTAATCAAAATTTGTCAGATTTACTTGTCTGTTTTTTTCCTTTTACTTCCTTTATCAATGAAATAACAATATGCATCATTTCCCAGGAAGGGAGCCCCGGTTAATAGAGGGCCGCCAAGTGGGGAAGTTGACCAGCAGTGGCAGGACTCGAGCCCTCGACCTGCATGTCTGAACGCCAATACCTTATCTGCTTGGCCACCACCTTCGATCCAAAAGATATGATCAACAATAACCCACAAATCTGTATGTGCCTCGTTTAAACCAAGTCGGACACACCTAGAATCTTAGACGAACGGCGATTTGAACAGGCACCTAACAGTATCGGCCGGTGATGAAAAGAACGAAGTGAATGCAGCGTTTCTGTGTAGACTAGCAAACTTGAATTTTTTTTCATCACCAGCAAACTACACCTTTTGTAAATAGAAGTTCAACTTATAATCTACCCTCAAACAATTTGGCACTTCCGTGCAAGAAAATAAAAATGAAATGTGAATGAATAATTTTCTTTGCTCAGGCGATTCCTTGCCACTTGGAAAAGCGGAAAAAATAAATATCGTCCACGGAAACTGATACCAGTTTCCCGCACTCTTAATCAAGTTTACCATCCTCAGAAATTGCATTCGTATTATAACTATTTGTACAGAGAATTTGGTCTCAGCTCAACGAAAACAATGTCAGCAAGGCAAGATCGCAAACAATTTTCCAATCAGCTGAACAATAAAACAACAGTATTATTTTTTTGTCCACTGAGTGACTTGATGGAAAACCTTCCGTAATTAATATCTAGTGTCTCCAACTTTATAAAAGCGGTAAGTTCCTTCTTGTAAAATCGATCCAATTCTTATCAACTATGCGGAGACTGATTAGAGATTTCAGTGTCAGCTAAGATGGAATTGACATTTGAATGCAATTCTCCTGTGTTTGCTCTTAATAACTTATCGTAATAATTTTCTCTCCGGATGATATCCAATTGGACTAAAAGGGCGAGTGGTGGACACACTTTGATAAGCCGTGCGTCCAATTGAAACCGAAAGTACTCATATTCCCGGAAAAAAATTCGATCGATCTGGTCGGGTAGAACGTTACCCAAATACAGTCGTCAGCAACAACAAAAAGCAATAACAACAACCCGGTTTTAATATCATCTGCTAAATTTTCCAGCTAACCAAAGATAAATAATAAACCTTCTGTGGTTTACCTGGGCATTGCCCCTTGTTTTCGACAACTTCCTCCCTGTTTGTATCAGTACGACCAGGGCGGACACAGATAAACAGGAACAGCCCACTTCGATGCGTTTAGGCATTTCAACTTCTCGTGGTATGCTAACCACTCAAGAACTCTTCAATGCCTCCCAGGTGCAAGGTGGTTCAGGTAAAAAGAAGAGAACCTGGTGAAACCTATGAAGCTAACTAGAATTCTGAAAACAGCTTAACAACAATCTTTTGTGAACAGACAGTTCATTAGCAAAATATCAGCTAGGACAACGAAATCAATCAATCAAGAAACCAAAAGTGGGGTAAGTCATGAATGACATCTCCGGGCAGAATTTAATAGAACCTTGTCAATCATTCAAACAGATCTACTGTAGCCGCATGAGTAGGGCAACCAATAAGGTAGCAGTGGGCAAACTCCATCAAAGAACACAGCGGTGTTGAGCAGCTATCGCGTAATACGGGGTACAAAACACGCCTCGATTTTGTCACGCTGTTGAAATAAAAGTCACCGGCAAAAAGGCACCAACATAATATGATATTTTCTTTCAATAGTTTCAGCACTCGTTGATCATACGGTAACTTGACAAAATTAGAAAAGTCATCGAGATTAGTTTATGCAGAATCAATAAATTAACAGGAATTCAGGAAAAGCAGAAATGGCTTTGTTGATGCATTCTTGTGCTATGTGGATTAGATATTTCGTAAATTAGGCGGGGTATTAACCGTCTCTCTCGGCCGGTCATGTCCTTGTTCCGTTACCTCTGGACATAAGATTACTGATTAGCTAAAAATAAAATGTTTGAAATAAGCCTTGTGATAGACAGCTTCTCCAAGTGTTTCCAATGTATATTGATTTTTGAAAGTTACAAACAACTAGTTGTTGATGTATCACACAGCCCGGTATTTAAAGCAATGTGCCATTGCGGCCACGGTCAATCCAAGTGTGTTCTTCAGTTAGAAGCAAACTGATCTTTACAGGCCATGCCGAAACTACCAGGACAGTGTTCGCGATTTCTGTAAGAAATCATCGGGAAACATTAAGTTCCATCTAATCGATGTTTTGCAGCATGTTCATTATTTCCCTCTCACCGGTGATCTCCCTCAAGAGCTGTTCCTTCGCCTAGTGGTTCTAGTTCAATTAATTCTCCTCCTGGATATAGTATAAAGTCTTTCCAATTGATGATACGCAGTTCGTATTGCCTTATCAGTTTTTACCAGTTTGCGTTTTCTTACATTTTTCTCGGCGACCAAAACTGTCATTGTGGTTTCTGACTGACTTCTCTGCATTTTTGTCATGCATGTTAGCAGTTTCTATACATACAAAGACTGCTGAACATCAGTTTTATTGACATCACACAGGGACAATCAACTGAAACGTCGTTCTGACAGTCAAAGATAGTGTTGTTCCTTGTTGGCCTAATGGATTCATCTAAATTCCATTAACTGCTCATTGACTGTCATAGTTGCCAATGCAGGTAATTATGGGTGTGTTCTTGCTATTCCAAATTTCATCACTCTAATACTGTGTATTTTGGGGAAGATATCTGTATCCTACTGGAAAGTCTGATAAACTGCACGGCTTGATAGATAGAGTTTCTCAATGTCTAGCGGTGACGCGGAATTCTCTGTGGTTGTTGTCTTTTGAAAGGTCAAAATTTGGTTAAATCCGACGTCAGAATGTTGGAAAACTCAGCAATTCAGCTCACTCAGAATGCATCTGACAAAAGATATTTCGGCGGTTTAGCAGTGCCCACAAAATCGGTTGGAAACTCTCAACTAGAACCTAAATTCAGCATATTTTGAAGTTCGTTCAAGTGCATAATCGGAGGAATGCAGTGAGTCAGTAATGAATCGACACATGCAACAACATCGATTTGATCGATCACGTATTTCAATCTATGACAGCTCACAGATGGAAAAAAGTCAAATGAGTTCTAAAGGAGCACTCCAAAATTCCAGTTGGTTTTAGAGGACTCCATAATGTTCGGACAATTATTATCAAATTAAACCGACTTTTCCAGAGATTGGCAGTGCAGCTGACTATAACAAACCGGTTTTCCCCCGTTATCCGATGTGGTAAATGATTTACGAGAGATTTTTGGACCAGAACACTGGACTGTCAACTGTCTCTGGCCATAAAAACATTCCCCAAATCATTTTATCATCCTGATAAACAAAGATGAAATGAAATGGTTGCAGTCAATTTCTCTGATGTTTGGTCCACTACGGACTCAATCGTGGTCCTTCTGCCGATGCGTTCTAGCTTCCTTAATAAACGCGCCGTTGAATAATAATTGACTCTCGAAGAGCGTCCGTTCAGCGTTGAAAATTTTTGTTTGCTTTAAATGTCCCTGTTGCTGATATTTGGATGATGCAAGCTTTTCTCTAGCATTTCAAGAACCCTCACAGAACTGATATTTCAACCTGCCTAAAATTACAGTCGGAGAATATTCAATTTTCTTTTCCAACCCATTCGACTGAGTAATTACACTGGTGTGCCGCTAGCCCGCAAAATGTCAGCGACAGTTAGATAAGGTAAAAATGATTCATTAGAAAAAAATCGAACATTTTATTTATCACGGGACGACTCTCGTTGCTGTCTGATTGTTTTATTTAGGAGAAAACTAATACTTATATTACTGGGACCACCAAATATGTACCACGTTCCCCGATAAAATTCAAAGCATTACCGTAACACAGAACAAATACCGAAACGGTCAGACGGTCAAATTGGCCGACACTTGGGAAACAGGCAGTGACTGGTTTTGGCCATCCGCCCCATGATTTGTTTGGCCGAATACAAAAAACTAAAAAATCTCTCTAAGTTTCGTGTCGTAAATTTACCTGTACATATTCATCAATTTGATAGCAGGTATTTTTAATTCGTCTTAGAAATCTGGTTGTCATAGTAGAAGCAAAACTTCCGACGAAATTCAGTTATATGGCTCACCTCGAGGAAGCCCTATCGACGGCACTTTGAAAGCCAATTCCCATTAACGTTGTTTTTTGTTACTCTTTCGGGATCCAGTATTTATGGAACAAATCGAAAAAGGTTAAGCTTCTCATGGATTCGCCAGTTTGGCCACATTGCTTTCGCTGAATTTCATCCATTTAGTAATCTGTCTTTTCCACGCGAGTAGTCTACACCAATCGAAAACCGAACAAAATGTTGCGGGATCAACAGAATTAGAAATCGACCCCTCCTCCCTCCCTACCTCTCCAAGACGGTATTGAGAAAGCTGGTGTTTTGGATTACAAAAGGAGAGAGATACTCCCTTTTTTCAGGGAGTATCTGTATACCTCGTTCAGGCTTCAGAATTACAGAAGATACAAAATCAGATCCAGCTATTTGTTCCAGGTTTACTTGTTTCGATCTGATATATTTGACCTCGTTGATTTGCTTCTTCTAAGCCAACGAATGATTTGGTGATAATCGCGCTCGATTTACTTTAAAAGAAAATTTAATAGAAAGAGCGAGATGGTCCTGGTAACCTTAATGATATTGCATTATGAAATTCATTTCTTCAGTAGCATGTCGAATTCCTGACAAAGATTCTCCTACATATTCTTATAGTTCGATGATAAATTAGTTTTTCTAAGCATTATTAAGAAAATAAAGTCGTCATTATTTGGACCTCTAGAAATAGTGGCGACTATCGTCGCCATTTATGGGAACACTTTCTCAACGGCGTCATCACGTTTTCTACCGTGGCAGAAGATATTGTGTAAGATGTGCTCAACAAATAGACTGATCTCCACTGGAAAATCTGCTCTAAATGTGTCCACTTTATTAGCTTTCAGCAAAGATTCGGTTGTAAAAATCATTATGGTTGCACGTGAATAGTTCACTTTCATATGCATCTATTAGGATTATCTAACTCAGCAGACAGTTTGTCTTAAGATAAAAAGCATCCACATTCTGTTGCATGGGTTTACACACAGATCGTGCCCTAGACATCCAATTTTAAGCCGGTGATAAAAGTGGTACAGATTACATCCAGCTGGTGACGTTTTCAGGGCATCTTATTTCTTAAAATCGTGGAATGGATTATATCACGCTAGAAGAAGAGGGAATATCACATCCCCGCCATGAGCGCAAATTAGTGTCGATAAGTTTAAGAGCATTTTGGGCACTACATCATGCGTAGACATATATATATATATATATATATATATATATATATATATAGTCATATAATTTTACACTAAAACTTGGTCGAAACTGGGATGTTGTTTCCTGAAAGGATTAGCCACTTTTCGAACACATTACAGGTAAACAAAGTGTGAATGAGACGAAATCTAAAATGTTTTTTTCACAGAGAGGATTACAAATGCATATTCGATAAACTGGATACATTCATCCGAATGTTTTCTGGTAAACTCATCCACCAAAATTTGTACTGGTCAGAATCTCCGACTGAATGACTATTCAATCTTATCCCATTAAATGGCTTTCAATCCTTCATGCAGTATCTTGAGATGAATATCGGTTTCTCTTTCTCTATTTGATTAACAAAATATCCAATATAAGCTACGACTATTGATTTTGTTTTGCGAAATGACGATGATATGTTCCGCCAATCATTTTCGGATTAAAATTAGGAAACTTTCGTAACATTTGTGCGTGCCATTTTGTTTTGTGCCCACTTTGCAATGAGTGTCATATAAAAACCATCTGATAACTCTTCAATTTCTTAATTGTAAGCGGTAGTTTATCAGGTGAATGATAATTGTACCAAACAGTCTTCGGACTCACATGTTCATCTTCTAGACAATAATTAGCATTTTCTTCTGAGTTATGAACTTGGTTGCAGTTCGCAGAGAAATTGAGTGGAAACAAGTTTTTCCGGATCCCGGAGCAGATTGTGTAAAAGTTATCGCTTGGAGAACAAATTACACAGTCACTAATTTAATCCAGTTTTCTACGGGAACACGTGTCGGGAAAATGGACGAATATCCAAATTATGAATATGAATTCCGCGGACTGTCACCGGATCAGTTAGTTGACGTTTCTGATGGACGGGTTCCAAACGTTCGGTTGTTGATCAGCTGTCTTTGAAACGACTGGCTTCGTATAAGTTATTCGAGCCTCATGTGTGTCAGGAAGAAAGAGAATGTGACTTCATTTTTGTGGTTGTGTTGTTTCTCCAACCGTGCATGCTTTTGTTTATCTATACGTTTATGAGGATCAGTGAATGGTAGCTCTCTCTCAGTCTACGGTAAGTGCGACCATGGACATAAATCTGTCTGTATTAATGTGTGTTTGTCCATGTGTGAGTGGTGGCCATGGCGAGCTGCAGGACGAATGGATGTGAGTGAATGAATGGGTGTGCATGCGCGCACGAGTGCGGCCGTGCTATTCAGATAGTCGGCTAACCGTGCTTGTTTGTTCGACCGACCACGACGAGTGCACTTGTTGATGACGGTGCTGACGTTCATAATGGGACCCGTATTGTGCGCAGGTTTTAGATTGCTATTAGGCCGACTATCGCTAGCTTCACAGGAGCGTACACCGGAGGTCCTCGCCACCGTGTATTACTCATGGAAAGGAACCAAAGAAAAACATTTGTCATGCTTCAGCACACCAAGCAGCTGTATGAAACCGTTAGTGCATGATTAGGAGACTAGATAGGAATTCTTTCCGCCAAGGATACAGACGCAAACCAACGGCAAAGATAATTTTAGATCGCACCACCTACTTGGAGACTACCAACTCTTCACGCGAACTGGTTCAAACATTGTTCAGTGGATACGACAAAGATTCCAAGTTTGAACAAATTATTACGCCCGAAAGAGACAATAATTCGTCTCAAAATTTGCGGAATTCAGGAGCAAGAGCACTCAGCTTAGTCCAGAACTCAACAAAGTTTAGCAAAGAATAAACCACTGCATTACATCTCCTTGTCGAAAATTTCATAAATGCATATATATATATATCATATATATATATATATATCACATATATATTTTTCATGTCATATAATTCGGAATATCCAAACTTTCGATTGTGATTAGTCACACACACACACATACGCACAAAACAATCAGATAATCTGCACATCCACATACGACAAATGTCTCATGCACACGCAGACAAAAATTTTCGCGAATACAGTGCCTGATAGCTCCTGGCAGACTGAAGCCTATTAATTTGACTGAACTGGTAAAGCAATTTCAATATAGGGCCTCCACCCCTGACAATCTAAACCTCTGTTATGTGGAAGATATCAGTTGTTGTTTTTACTCTTTTGTATGACTATAGAATGCCCTGTGATAATAACTGGCATGTTTCCTGAAATCAATTATGGGCAAATTTTTATCTTGTGAGTGTCAGAATGTTGCGGTAAAGCAATAACACTGCCGCAATTCCAAAATGCTTTCGATGATTAGTCTTAGTTGCGAGAGAACAAAATCACGGGTACCGTTTCATCAAGCTTACCTGACGCGGATGCTGGCCAGTCCACCATTTTCCTATAACAAACTTTTCTCGCCTCCTCTGTTATTCTGTCCGCTGCTTCTATTCAAATAACTATTCTGCAAAATGATTCCCTAAAGATCACTGAACGCGTGCTATTCCAAATATATCTGCTCGCGAACAAACCGGCTGTAGTTCTGTGAAACTCCTAGAGTGGAAGTTCGCAATCCAAATTCAGTGCACTCGAAAATATATAAAATAAACTATTGACTTTTAAAAACCTATCGATGAAGTCCTGATTTTTGGTCAGGTCAGACTTGCACGAGTCTCACTGAATCAAAGGAAAAAGCTTCCGTGCAAATTTCTTGTCAGCTGCTGACTTTCACACTTTGTCAGTATAAACTTTTCCCTACCCCAAATGAATGCAGATTATGGGAGAATATCCAGGTGTTTTTGCCACATGGTAAACCGTACCAAAAGCAATCAGAAAGAAACTTACCCCGAGAACTGGACAACAAACGGTCAGAAGATTGCACCACCACCATTCAAGCGATAAACTTAGTGAAAAATATTTGATCGTATGCATGTTGCTCTTTCACCAACCATGGGAACTGTACAAAGAAAAACATGTCTTACATCTCATGCCAAATCGTAGAATAGTTGCTCGAACATCTATCAGGTGAAAGTGAACAGTCTGTATTATCAGTAACACGTAATAGCTCACTCGAACGACGCTCACCCTCAACGTATGCACCTCTTGGTGACCGAACACTGTGAGTGAATCCAGCTGATTGTTCTAAGAATTTACCGAAAAATGCTGATCCAAGTTTACCTAGAAGAAAACAGGAAATTTCATATTCAGATCTTCACTCAGTCAAGGATCATCAGTAAATCGGTTTGCCTTTTGAGAAATGAAATATAAACAGGAAAGGCTTAGTGGATGAGACCTGTCAACTGAAACAGATATCTGTTAAATTGTCATTATCTCATCCTGGCTAACCACAGGCATATTAACAGTAGCCAGTGCAGCAAAAATTCACTTTGGTATTTTGTTCAAGCCCCAAGCAGCAGCAGTGCATCACTTCTGCAGCACTTTGGGCCAGCATGCTACCTGCAACTCCCTCCTGAACTCTATGCAAATATTACGTTAAAAATTGTTTAAACCGTGGAATCGAGTCGATTAGCAACATGTGTTGAACATTGTTTTTTCAGTTTCATTGCGTAATTGTCCCCGATTGCATTTTGCAGACCTGAATAACTAGTAAACTGTAGGCTTCTCATAAGTGTTAGACAGTAGCGGAAGCATTCATTTGCGCACTATCAGCCACATCACGTGTGGGAAATTAATTGAACGAAGGAGTTTGTCACTGTTAGTTTCTGGGAAAGACCGGCAAATGATCATTTTCAACTGACATTTTACAACATTTGAGGCATCGAAAAGAGAGGCTGACTTGGCGCATGAATGTGTATTTGCATGTTTATAGTTTAACTTAAAGCTATGCATAGGAAAAGGTTTGAAAAATAATGACATGCTAAAATCAGAGCATCTGTCGGAAAGAACGAGGAAAGTGCCGAGTGGGACACAATTAATGAACAGAATTGAGTAAGACGTATTGAGTTCTCATTCTGGTTTTGGACCATTCCAGAGTGTCCGAAAAGAGTCCACTATAACAAGGAATTCAGTATCGTTCTCCTTACTTCCTTCCATATCTAACATTCATCGAATTCTCACCCAGTTCCATCCTTTTAATGAGGGAAACAGCACTTAAATGAACCTTTTTGTGATATAATAGGCCGAATAATTCAATCAGAACACTTCTGGCTGAAGCTAATGAACAAGGAACAAAATGACGTCTACAAGTTATCAGTTCATCAGCACTGATTTTCATGAAAAAAGTGTATAACTTATATAAAAACTACATTCTAACGCATTTTTGGAGTGGTCAAAAATAACACATTTTGATGTAAGAGTTCAGGTGCCACTATTTAATATACTCATTTTCAATACACTCAAAAAAACGGAGAAAACGTCCAGTTATGAAAACCGCGTCTGCTTAACTTAACACCTTCTGGTTCATCTCCTCCTGTCCAAGATAAAACTAATTCTTTAGGAACTCGGTACATGTAAATATCATGTATTTACAGGCATGACATGTTCATGCCAAAGTCGTGTAGCCAATCT
The DNA here is from genome assembly GCA_008360955.1 of Fasciolopsis buskii. Lineage (NCBI taxonomy): Eukaryota > Metazoa > Platyhelminthes > Trematoda > Plagiorchiida > Fasciolidae > Fasciolopsis > Fasciolopsis buskii. The sequence continues at coordinate 83,126 of LUCM01011182.1, read as the reverse complement.
TGCTGCGGTGTATCACTGCTTTTAATTTGCAAACTTCCTGTTTGCATGGCGCAGAAGAAAATACAAACAACTTTGTCAGGAATATCGTGTAAAATGAGGGCTTGTAAATTTTTATCCAAATGTCGAAAAGTACAAGAAGGCTTATTTGGCAGCGAATTTCTTAATACTGTGAACCTTGTCACCAGTAAATTGAAGCAGAATAAAACTTCCGAGGAAAACGATCAGACGTTGAATGTGACATGTGAATGTGTAATGTTAAGTTCGATTGTGCGGAAAGGGATCCAACCGGTTATTTTCAATAGTCTTCTTTGTAGATTTTTGATATATATATATATATGTGGTATATATAAATGTATACCTATGCTGATCATCATAAAATACGCTGCTGGTCTTCCATTAAAACTACAGCTTTGGCAAGTCACCGTAAGTGGGCGCTGTTTCTAATCACTAACCATCAGATACATGTGCTGTGATCTATCAATAGACGGTCGTCGTTCAAGGAATTTACGCATCTTATTGCAGTGCAAACGTTACTAAAAGCTCATTTTCAGATCGACGGGGAACGGGAATCCGTAGGTCCAATGACGGTCACCAGCAACGTCCGCTGGAAACATGCCTTTTAGTTTTGGCTAATAATCTTCAAGCAACTGGGCAAAACCAGGACTAACCTGAAAACCTCTAAACATTCTTGAGCTGTAAATAGAAGTCAAATATTATACGTACCCTCAGGCTGACTGAAATCATTTCACATGTTGGTGGTTCTGAGATGCGGCTCTAATATAAGTAGCGAACTGCTGATATAACAGTGATAGGAATGCAAACTGAATTGCGTAAAAAAGCATAGCATTACAACGATTAAAACTGTGATATTAATTGCTATCAATAGGTTCGATGCTCACTTGATGCCGATGAGCTGGTTGATGTTTACTGTACACCAGTTAGGTTATTTGGTGATTCCTATTAGGAACTTGGGAAGAAAAGTTTTAATCAGCCGTGCGTAACACATGGACAGGACGATTTAGGTAATATGGTGAATTGAGAATCCGAAAACAGACCCTATTCTGCCCTAGTAGCTCGTGTCTAACGTCAATTCTGAACAGTGATGCAGCTACCACAGGCCGATTATCTTATGTTCATTTCGGTCTTTCGGCACTACTAATACTACATGAGCGTGCTCTGGTTTGGTTTCCTGCCTCACAGCAACGTCTACTCAAAACAGAACGGCAGAACGAGAAATGAAGAAAGATCAGATGTGAGGCGTTAGGTTGATAATCAACATGGAAGAGCCACACGCAACATGTGATAAAGCCACGAAGCCCCCTAAACAAATTGGGTCATAAAGCCCAGAACCTTGGGCCTAACTTTAGAGTTACTAAAAAAATCTCACCGTATTCTTCCAATGTTTTGAAAGCAACGATGTTAAAATACCGAAGGTCTCCGCAAACCACCTCTCCGCCACGACCAATTTTCTAAGCCTTTTTACAGCGCCAACCTCATTTGTGTCGTGCAAGCCGGACTTTAATTGAACGCCACGGAAGATTCCGACTGACTGATTTCAAATCAGCTTTGTATATAAGCGACGAATATTTACTCGATGCTAGATGCGGTTGTCCAGTTAACTGTACATATGTACCTAAACTGGTTCTCCTTCTGCTTCGAGTCAATACAGTCCTGCAAAAACGTTAAACATTCCAACGATCCGGAAAGCATTCTAGTTTCCATGGTTGAGAACAAATTTCAGCTTGCTTGAGTCTTCATTCGGAAGCAGACAATCGTCCGCCTAATTGACCTGAAGCAGTTTTTCGCCTGATCAGGCATCAGTACCACAATTCTCAAGGGCGGATTTGGTCAACTTAGTATCAAAGTCAACACTGTCGATCATTCTTCTTCACTCGAATGAAAAATCATCGGCTATTCGCTTACAGAGATCAGACAAGTAAGACGAATTCCTCTGGCACACTCTTCAATAAGAGCCAAAGCCACAGAACTCCACGATGGACTAAACCGAAAATGACTTTCAAACCAAAATGATTAGTATAATATCAAATTAATTACTGAGAAAAATAAATGTTAGAAACTGATAACTGTACATTGTTATCTTCGCTGATTTCCCGAGATTCTTATCCACTGAGTAGGACAGCACGAAATTTCACTGCTAAATGCACTCGCAGATTATTTGAAAAACCAAAGGTCATTAAAAATGAATACTTCCTGATGTGTTGCACAAAATGTTTCCCGAATCTTAAGATGAAATCTTTCCCATCAGTCTTTCCATTATCGTTTTGTTTTAATGAAGGTAATATATAAGGCTTTGTTTGGTCACGTATAAACGACTGAGCTCGCCAGACCCATGAAGTTATTTGGATTTTGGATTTGAACATAACCGTCTATGAAGCAAAATGCCGTATGACTACAGCGCGATCCACTTCCGGGGAAAGTTGTCTGTGAACAGTTCTTTTGTTCCTCTGCAAAAGGAAAACGAGTATTATGTAGTCGTATAGTTGAATCGATCATTCGAATTAGGTCTTTGTCGTTCCCGTCTAACCGCAAAGATCGACAGAGCACTTGGGCCAAACCTTAACTTCGATTCGTAACGGTGGTTGTCTAGGAAGGCTTTACGTGAAGCTCCCAGAAAAAGCGGTGGTTTGCAAAACTTATGAATAGGTTGTTTTTGTCGATATATTTCTCCCGCACAATGTTTTTGCTTAACTCATTATACCAATACTTCCTGGAATTACCTTTCGTGATTTTGCGAATCTGCGCAGTTACCTGAATGAAAAATAGTGTGATCGGGTTGTGTCTTATTTCATCGCGTATTTCGTTGATTACTGACAACGTATCGACCAAAAAGCATGAATAACTGCAAGAACAATATTTGCTAAGATGTCATAACCACTGGTGGTCCATAGGTGCAAAATCATTAATTACCCAATATAAAATAAACCAAAACTCATGTTAAAAAAGATACTTAACTAAAATAACAACGTATCACAACTATCATCCAACGGGCAACAATCACACCTCAGCATCTTGAATCTAAGCTAGTAATTTACTGCATTTTTAACGTATTATCGTGCATCCACGTTGTTTTTACTTAGTAAAGGAGAAACGCAGACAGCAACACAGTCAGCACTTATCACAATTCACCTGTTATGTCTGCATTTGGCTTCTCTAATGAATAACTGAATAGGCTTGCATATGCTCCAGACCTGTTAATGCAGACAAATCTAGGCGACAATGACTTCTCAATTTATCGAACTTCTTAGACTTTGGTTTTTCAGGCAGACGTTGGTATTACGTTTGCAGTATACTTCTCCCCCGTGGTCCTGATGGCGATACAAATGGAATTGCAAATGAACATTAGAAATTCTTAATTCGCTGACAATAAACAAAATCAGTAACATCACTTCGTTTGCAAATCTTTGATACAACTGGAACGTTTTTGCACAAAACGATCACTATCCTTTACGTCATAATAGACAACATGAGGAAGAGACAAGGAAATGCAATTGCTCACATAATTTTATTCTCCTGATTACTCCTACTTTTGCGCAACAAGATTGAGTTCCTCGAGAAATCTGACAGTTAATATAAACACTACTGGCCTAAAAGTTCTTCGTTTCACTTAAGACATATTCAGTGCACCTGTGTAATGACTCCGTTCATAGACCTTTGACTGGGACATCCGTTTGTTTACTCACCTTCCACCTCCCAATAACTTTCTCTTGCTAAACACTGCCTGATCCGCGCGATTTGGCTACTACGTAAGGGAACACTCAAGAAAACATTTGGTCATATGCACAACTGCGCTAGGGTAGCCAACCACTTCATGGTGCATCGTCAATTTGTACTGCCATGTTCTGCTGATGCACTGCCAAAAGAACAGAAGCAATTAGTTTAGGATTCAAATTAGGCCTTAATAACCCTTCTTTGACGGTTGATTGTCGAAATTCCATGCATTAAAAAATAGATCAATAACCAAAATCTTCTGAAGTTTTGTAATCTCGAGAACTGGGGAAAGATGTGACGTTTGTCTCTCCGTACTTAACCACTATTAGGTTTTTGACAACAAATTAATGCTGGTAATTGCGAGAATAAGCTGCTTATGTAAGAATTTCCATAATATTCCACCGGGACTATTGAGTCCTGACAAACGTGATTGTTTAGATGTACTGCAGCAATTTTCAGCATTCCGCTGTAAAGACGCACACTGCAGTTACTGTGATCACCTTATAGTTTGTAAAATTAGCCAGTGAAAGTTGAGGCAAGGATCTGTTGAATAATGAGTCATGTGATGGGACGAAACGAGGGCTAAATGGTTTCACTTACATTGTTATATGAAATTCATAATCGATTCACGTTGTCTGTAAAGTGCGAATTTGATTTTCAGGCTAGCCAATACTCCAGCCGCCCTGGGTTAGTTAGGAAAACAGCTTAAAAAGATGAAAGCGCTTCAACCAAAACAGTCGAATTATTGGATTTGCAACTTTCAACTGAGCAACAACGTTGTGTGATGCGAAATAACTCGTTTACGACCGAAAACAACTTAGTTGTACTTTTACTGACCCCAAAGTGGCCACAGTATTCACGTGCAGAGCGCGGTGGAACCGTCCGGGGTAACGTGTGGAAATCGTGGTTTTGACTTCTTTATTCGAATTTTAGTAGAACTGAGTAGTTTGCAAGTAGCACCGTACTTTACGAAACACCTTACACGAATTGAGAGCGTGGATATGAATATATTCGAAACCGCATTTTCGAGATTGAAGATCGTAGCTAATTCTAAGATGGGACAGAATACCACTGGTTTTCTCACTATTATGACTTTGTGGATAAACAAGCGATAAGGACGTAACAAAAATAATTGAATATCTTTCAACTGGTCTAATTCGACACCCGCGTAATCGCGAACGGACACTGACGTACTCGGCTTTTGATCGACTCCGTTCCTCCGGTGCCAACAACTACTGCTATATGTGCACAACAGCCCTCTCAAAATTTAATTGCGCAAATGGCTAGTCACTAATTAACACTAATTCGTAATAAAATCCCGCTTGTGTAGTTCGTGAATCTCAAATCAAGTATAGATTAACATTGACAGCCTTCGATTCAAGGTTTCAATAGCGAAATCCAAGTACCTAAATTCAGTATGAATCAGCAGCACCACGCATGGAAAAGATTTTACTTGAGAATCACGAGAATATTCATCGAACGATTTCTGTTCGCCATGGCAGGCTAAATATGCATCCATTATCTGGTGGTTAGCACTGCATAATCGACAAATCCTTCTGACAAACTACCTTAAGGTTATCAAATGGATTCATCTTACATGCATGCCCTTACTCGTCCAAGTGGTACGTTACAGATTTTCTACCTTAGCGTTTTTGTTTGTCTTCTTTCGATCTATCTGAAATGTCCTCCAGGAATTGAGTCACAACTGACCTGCCGCATATCTTGTCTCTCTGGTCCTGATGACGCCCTACTTTGTATCGCGCTGTGAGCACGTGAAAGCCAACGAGAAGGCTGCAACCACCAATGCCCTTGAGGAAATCCGACAGCTGCCTCAAAGTTTACCCTCGTATCAGTCACATCCACCGATACTATCTTAGTCGTAGTTTAGTAGACGTGGCGCAAACTTCCTTCCCAGTCGCCAGCAACAAGCCAGAACTCATTTTACCTCATATGGTGAAAGTTGCTGGGAAATTCTGAATAAAAGTTGCGGGTAAGTTCATTACTTCTTCCTTATTATCTTTTGCTTTGCCATGCGAAATATCTCCGAATCACTGTGATTTCGGCTGGACAGTAAGTTTTGTTCATTTTGCAAACAAACAAAAGTGGAAATAAATGTGTATCTCAAAGTCCATCCAATTATTAATAAGCAAAAATAGATGGATTAGACCTGAAGGACTGTGAATGCACTAGCATACGGAACAGTCCCCTCTCACGTCAGAAATAAGATTGCAAACGCAGTTATTGTATCCTATCCTTGAATATGTTTTACACTCATCAGGATTTATCAAATGTGAAGACGTACGGCAATTTATCACTAAAGTACCCAATTCACCCGCAGAATACTCAGCCAGTCTTTTTTCTGCCTGATACCTACCTTGCTTTCACTGGCAATGCATTTTCGATATCCGGACTTTCCTATCATGGCCCGGGGGAGGGCGAAATGGAGCAATTGGCGCTGTCTATTACTGACAGATTTTCACGGTTCAGTGAATCCATTAGAAAAATTTGTCATCGATGCATCTTCAGAGCCGATATGACAAATGCAAAGCACTACACACAAAGCCGATTACGTTCAAAAGATGACGATATGTCAAAAGACTCTTGGCATATTTTTGACAGCAGTCGTGAAGATGTCAAGACAAAAAAAGCAAAGAGAAAGATAACTGAGATGTCCAACCAATGAGGATTGCCAAAAATCGAGTACAACACACTTATATGGATACTTCCAAGCTGTAATCTAAAGTTTTCGCAAATTCTTTTTCCCTAAAAGTTCAGCTAGGCAAAGACTTTCAGATGAAATGCCTTTTTCCTTAACGCTTTCCTTTATGAAAATAAGAATGAATTTAAACGGACCACCTAGAATGAATGTCATAAATTTCATCAAATCTAGTCTCAAAGCAGCTGGGATAAACAAGCAAAAAAATAAAGCCAAAACATTTTCGCCTGCATCAGGAGTAACCACAATAGGCTGTCAACCAGTTCAAGTGATAAAATTTTCCATTCCCTAGGCTGATTTCGCTATTTAAACGTGTAGCTTTCAGATTGTGTTGCTTATTCTGGCATTGATTTTTGATCGTACCTTTACTAGACTCATGCTCACTTTGGTGTTTCTGCCTGTGTGCCGTTCAGGTCAGGAAACTCCCTCAAGACGGCTGTTTGAGTGCGTGCTACAATAATCCTTCTGGCGCTGGTATCTTCAAGGAGGCCAGAAAATTTGATTGTTCCAGCTAGTATGCGCTCGAGATTTGGAACAGACTGCGGTACTAAGATAACTTCGATTATGAATTGGTGGCAGTCAAAAGTATATAATATTGCGACTATTGAAAGTCTCACAACTCGATAAGAAACAAATCTTGCAGTGTCCGATAGAGTAGTTTGAATTAGGTCAGAGGACACTTTTAGTTGATATTCATACCCTTCCGTAAAGACTCTGGTCTCAAGCAAACAAAAATCGCATGTTGAATGTGTAAGCAAATTCGCTGAGGTGCGTACGCAGGTAAACAGAAATTCCAATCTGTTTGTACTCATACTGGTAAAAACGTTCTACTGATGACAAGATAGTGTCAGTTTTCAGCTACCAGTCAAGGAATAGTTCTACGCCGGCGTGTATAGTGATGATAAGAGTGACTGTCACCAGTGCAAGACCACAGCGTCAGCTGGCTCTTTATCCGAAACCCAACAAATACCATCGTAATTTTCGGTTTTCATTGCAACCAACAATTAAAGTATTGGGTGGTTTCATTTACGACAGCACATATGGGAACTGAATGACCTTGCGGCAAAACACCACCTGATCAAAAGCACTTCAAAAGTTTGCGCACGAAAAAAGGAAAATCCAGCGTTATTTCTCACTAAGCTGGTAACGCGGACGGGAGTGAGCACGGTACAGTTAGATAATTTACGCCAGTGCGCTTTCAGTAAATTTTGCGTTAGATACATTCGGGTAGATCACAGTCCTGTCATCTCGAAATCCCGGAACGAAGTGAACTTCAAAGATCGGGTAAAACAAAGATGAAAACTGGCAAAATTGCCCAAGTGACACAAAAACAGAAACATGTTAACGACAAAGCGCTTGACCTACCCTCATTTATGCTGACCTATTCGTTCGTTCGCTTATGTTCGGCAAGCTGATCGTGTAAAGCGACACAACAGATTTCGCAAAGGATCGAGGAAGTCAAGTGGACCTGGCTGAAGATGAGAACAAGAAAATCCATAACTATTACTACCGTGGAGCACACCTAGCAAACACGGCAGACCAAGTGAATGAGGAGACCCTCAAAATAAATTCCAGGTTGATACATTTTAGTAGTAGGAGATTGAATGTTTACATGAAATAATTCACCATGTGATATCATCACTCAACTCACCATAAAGAAACCATGGAAGCACTGTACAGCTGTTTCGTCCTTGTTAGGAATCATCAGCAGTGCCTGCCCTGTAGCGTAATGGCTAAGGCGTTCGACTCACAATCGTTCGTCCTTGTTCGGGTTCGCGTCCCAGTTGGGGCGCGGTGGATATGCACTGCTGATGATTCCTAACAAGGTGGATGAAACAGCTGTACAGTGCTTCCATGGTTTCTTAATGGTGAGTTGAGCGATGATATCACATGGTGAATTATTTCATGAAAATATCAAAAAGTCAAATATGCTTGACATCAGGGATTTTCAAATTAAATCCGTCAGCGGTTAAATGGACACGACAGTTGCGCACTATCTTAAGAGATTGACTTCCGGAGGCAGCCGTTTTCTCATTTGTTAATCATCTGGGGATATTCGAGCACTGCATGTCAGGATGATTTCAACATTCGTCGCTTAAAAGGAGAACAGGCAATTCATTAACAAAATCAGCTATGAAATCTGCAGAAATTCTCTTAAAAGTTACACATGCGTGCTCAGTCCCTGTGATTGCACAAATTAGTGCACACAGTATTTCTCACTTTTTGCCTTTCATTATAAAACTTAATGTTGCACTATGCCTTGAATAACCTAATCTCCTTCCATTTGAGGATCGCTGAAGTACACAGTCCAGGCACTAAACTGAGTCTTAACACTTACACATACCCAAGCAGGCATTATTAATACGATTAACCACAACGACCGGAAAGGGTGGTTTACTGCCTCCATGGTTCACCGTCGCCTGCGAATGCTTGCACCGCAAAAAACCATCGAAGAACTCTGATGATTTCCAACCTATTATTTTTAGTATCTTTGCTGTTAGTCCCCACAAAATTTGAGCCGACACTTGATCACTTTTAGGCCTTCCGTGGAGAAAGCGATCGGGGTTGGAAGCACTCGAATTCGCTGCACACTTACCCGAGAGTCATCGTTTCAGGCATTTGATCACGGTTAGAATTAGAGACGCTTTTTTCATAATAGTGCTAATTCCGCACCTGCTTCAATTGTTACTTGATGAATATTTACTATTTATTCAGGAGGACGATTACCATGGAATGATTGCCAAACCGAACGTTTCTCCTACATAGCGGTTCATTGTCAGCTATTCTTATCTCGTTAGTCAAGCCGTTTAAGGTCTAAATTCCGGCGAACTGTGAATATTCCTCCAGTAATACTTAAGAAAACAATAAGCAGAGGTTTAACCTAAGTCTTCCAGTATCATGACTCTTCTGAATCCAAGCCTCATGAAGGAGAGTTATCTGGGCAGCAGAGATGAAACCACAGCAAATATGCCTTGCCTAGAACAATCGTTAAACAGGCTCAGGCATTAATTGTTTTAAGTCCGTGGAGAGTTTTCACCCTGGCTTAAATAATGTCCAAGCATCAGAATTGCTCTATTTTCACCTCATGAGATACGTGATCAAAGTGAAATGAATTCGAATGTGCGAATTGCACAGATGAATGCACATAAAAACTGTCTGAGATACATCCAGGGCTACTCATTATTCCCACTTATTTCCTACTTACGTCTTCCTGCTTTTGATTTGAAATTGGCAGATTTCTACCAACTGTCTTGCAGCAAACTAAGTCATCAGATCCAAAAAAGAAGCAGACACTTCCTGGATCTTTTAACGTCGTTCAGAACACTATAGAACTGTTACCAAATCCTTTCAAGGTCTGTCCACGTGACTGGTAACAATACCAGTTTTCGAGAATACAAGGACCCCCGGCCGCATTTAAAAATCCATCAATGTTTTTGCGTTTCGAATTCACGCTAACGCATTTGTAGTCGGCATTTAAGAAGTCTAGTTCAATGGAAGTACTAAGTGAAATTTTCCATCTTGAAAACATTCAGTACTTTGGCTAGGATAGAGTTCTATTCAAGAAGAAAGCGACCAGTGGTACAGCAACTTTAATCATTAGTGATCAGTCCGGTTGGTTCCTCCACTTCTTTTCTTTTTCTATAGTGGTATTGAATGTGTGAAAGTAATGCCATTTAGAGTCATCGTTCTATCGTATCACCGTGAAAGCCAATGCTTATACAGCTCCACTTTGTTCTCCGTATGGTGTAATTCCCTCATGGGATGCCATTATACCTGTTCTGGTTCCAGTATCATTTAACCCTTAATACTTAATTATTGTGTTATCCCAAAACACCCGACCTCTAGCATTTTTTTCAAAAATCTTAGTTCCATTGCCATAACCACTTTCGGTCTCGAATTAACCAAATAGACTATTGTTAGTGGCGTGTGTTTCACCCTAACTATCCTCAATGACCAGTTTCACTGTTCATATGCATCTACCAGGTATACGTAGTTGCAATGGCTGACTTGTTGTTCAGAAAAACTTCGGCAACCCTGAGAAATCGGCTAGCTTTATCGCTCTAGATTACTCCTCTGTGTTTGAGTCAATTCCCCGTTATCTTGAATCAGTTAACGTTTCCATATGTGCACTCTCGGGGTTAAAGTGCTACTATGTCGCTAGACTCCGTCGAGCTAAGTTTCCTTACCATTAACCTAGTTCCTTAATTAACAGCTCCGACGCTCCTCAAGCGGTGTCCTTTCCCCATATCTTTCCAAGAGCATTTAAATATACAGATGCATTATTTCGAGTTCACCTTCATTCGCTCTTGTGTACTTCACCCCAGTGAACAGTCGGTCATCAACTCTGTCCCTGTTTTCAGAGTCCACTCAGTTCAAATGAATCGGTGTTGCTGTGCAAATTAATTTTTGATGGTCCTCCCACTGTTTGCCAAACATATCGCATCCTTCTGAACCAGTAGACAGAAGCGGTTTGGCACTGAGAAGACCATTGTTAATTTCATTGTTCCTCAGTTTGTTCTCCTGTCCTATGCTGCTGCTTTCCAGCAGTCTAAGCCTGTTTGGGCAGGACTTTCATATAACATGCTCAGTTATCATCGATTCTCCTTTCATTTTTGTTGACCCACCTTTAAACCATCTTTACGTTCTGTGCATGATGGCCTGTAAAATATCTGGCGTTGTTATTCTTGCTAACTTGATTAATCCTTCATGCGCTGGTCTACTTTCGTATCGGGCACACTGATCCACTCGTCCAGCACTTCGAATGATTCTCACTCGCATTAATGTTTACCGAAATCCCAGTCCCAAAAGGAGGTAGCCAATAGAGAAGTTTGCTCTCACCCTTGATCTACTTTCCAACTGACGGTGCTAGCCTTCACCGTTTTTCACCAAAGTGCAAACTTTCGTGAGCCTACAAATGTCTGTCAGTACAATTCAGTACAAAACATCAAACTGTTTTGAAGTACTAGTAGTCAAGCAATCCCAAATTTATACCTTGAATTGTATTGCAATGCAACAGCTAATTTTTCGTCAAATCCTTTTCGCTAAAAGACTTGTGAATGTCATACGCCCGTCCTATTATCACTGTCCGAAGGCTTCATAGTGAATTGCCGCAGAGCTTAATACAACAACAGAAATTGTACCACGAGAGCAAGCTATTCGAGTCTTCAGTAGACAAATTTTTGGCTCACCGGCCTAGACCCAATAAGAACAAAGCGTCTGACAAATCGGAGGCATAGAAGCTATGGGCATCTTCCAGTTCGAAAATAAAAACGAGAATTAGCACTTGATGTTCAGTAAGGTGGGAGTAGGTAATCGGGAATTCTGAAGCCTCATAGTCCTATTAATCATTATGGCGTAACTGTAAATTACCACTTGTCTCCCTATTATTCAAGTGCCATATTCAAACATACCAAGAAGACTCCTATACTGTTCATTTATTCTATGATCTTTATAGGATCATTTCAACCATTACTTAAATTTTGGCAGAATTTTTAAATATTCCATTGATCCACTTGACATGGTCATTGAAATGGGATCAGCATGAATTATGGTTAATGAGGGAGTAGTGTACGCCAAGGACTTGTGAAAGAACCCTGAAACGTTTTCGCCAAAAAATTACGTCAGCATTTATAATACAGCATGTAGGTCGATTCCTTCTATGTAATTGTCAGTAACGATTCCTCATGAACTGAAAGATCAGGTCATTACTTAGAACACTCACTGCCTATAAAAACTAAACAATCCATGTCAGCAGAGATTCATCCGCGACGGTAGCAAATTTAAATGAGCATTTTTAGTAATCTCTTTGGGCATCCTATTAACTAGATGCAAACACAGGTTAGACCCGTTCCAACACAAGCAATCGCACAGCTGACTGGGTTTCACTATACATAAAGCACGTGATTACGAGAGTCAATCTGGGCCGATTTTTTAGGATTTCTTCATGCAATCCACCGGTGAAAAGGCTGTTGCTTTCTTTGTCCTAAAAGGTTGCAGCCATCAAATTTGCACAACTAGTGAAAAAGCAGTTTAGAGGACAACGTCACAAGTTTACGCAATATCTTTTCTGACTTGCATTTAGCAAAGGTCTTTTGGAAGTGTTTCCATAGCGATATTGCAAATCCGGCTTATTTTTTGCTCCAAATTCCAATTCATTGGTGTTCGGTGCTTGATAGGCTTTGCTAGTTGTAATCTGTTATCGGAAGACTAAATACGTGATGACTGTCGCACATGTAGCATCACTGGGAAACACTCATGCAAAGGTATATCTTCGGTGATAATAAACTTTTGAACAAATGTAAAAACATCATACCATGATGAGTGACAAATTCGGGTGAACTACAATGGTCACCAGGACGAACATAAAAAATCGGCATTCACCAGGCCTCGAAATTTTATCCGATTGCTAGACACGTTTTAGAGTAAATCGGCTTTTTCACGAATTAATTAACTTCTTTTTTATAGGTTGGATTTTTAAACTATATACCCCACATTTTCAAAACTTTTTCTTTCTGGCCTAGTAAATCTGTGTTCAGTTGTTCCGTTTCACCTGGTAGTTCGATCTGTGGGATTTTTGCGCACCTGAAGTTAGGGGAATTAGGGCATTAATTTCAACTTGCATACTATCGGCTTTTAATTGCTTTTTGGGCAGTCAAGCATATTTTAATTTAAAAATAGAGCGTTACTATTCTCGATGCGATGAAAATTGCTAACCGCTAATTGCCACAACTGTTGAGTGAGTTAGTGAGTATTTGCTGCTACGATACACTTATACTGTCAGTAAAGGGCGATTGCAAGCACTGTAACGTAATTGTCCTGTCCCAAACTCTGGACTGATATCCTGGTATTTCATCAAAGCTAGCGGAAGCAAACTGTCAGGCGTTTGTGTGGATACCCATGCAGCGCATCCACCCGGTAAGGATGTTTTTGATCCATTTTGCTATTTTGCTGCTGTCGTTGATGCTGTTGTTGTTGTCACTGCTGCTGCTGAGAACACGTGTGTATTTTACCGATGACGGGGACGGTTAGAGATACTTCGGCTAGATTTTATTAGCATTCAATTCACACTCCATCGGACATTTGTCAAGTGCTACAAAGCTCAGACCAGTTGAGTGAATGAATGAATGAATGAATGAATGAAATAGTGAACTAGCTCAACAAAAAGATGTAAACTAAAGCCTGCGTGATTTGATGACTAAAAATGAGTGGAAATACCAAATTATGATCAGTTATGCGGAAGACAGTTCACGCATTGCTGGACGTGCTGCAATCGTTACAGTCAGACGGGCAGCTCAGTCCTAAGGCACGATATGTACCTGGTTGCATATTGAATGAAACGTACACATACTCACGAGTGCTTAACAAGTTACAGAGAAATGCCAAACGAATGCACGCAGCCGCTGGCACTCAACACATATGCACAATACGTCTTACTAAGTACCCACATATGTTAACACGCATTTACATTAGTCGATCACATACTTGTAAGTGCATGTACACATGGTAGCCGACAGGTCAGTTCTGTTATAAATTTTGGCGTTTTAATTAGCCGTTTCTCAGTCATTGCGAGTGGACAAAGGTGCTTCATTGTTTCTTGGCTTTCTGCGCACCACGTAAAGTAAAGAAGGACAAAACATGTTTGATGATTCGAAGAAGTCGGTTACTGACACGTGAGAGAAAGGATTTCTGATTTGTAGTGAACTTATGGCGAACCTAGGGGGACAGGGGTGGTTTCCAAGCCCTGAAAAGTAACATAGAACTGGTTGTAGGAACAAAAATTTGTTCGTGGTAAGGGATTTCGGCTGCTCCTTTTGTGTGTCTCAACCAGGATATTTACTTCGATACCGCATTTGAATACTAAGTCTAGTGCAGAGAGCCTGAGAAACGAGCGATCTGCCTACTTAGAGGTCGCTGTGACAGAACCTATGACACTAGTGAGCGATTCAGATTGTTAAGCACCAAACCGTGCTACGTGAATATGAGCAAGCACCAGACTTGTCAGGTGGTAAATCGACAACCATACTATTGTATGCACGGGAATTCTTTTACTGTGAGTACTTACTGAGTGTTATAACTTCGCTTTCATCAGTGGCCCAAATGAGCTTTCATGTCAGCGATTTCCGGGGAAATTCGCCTTAAAAAACCCTTCGGACAAATTTTCTTTGTCACTTTAGTGAAACAGTAGTAAAGGCTAATTTTTACCCCGCGAGGTACTAAACCGAAGAACTTGATGTATCCTTTATTCAAAGTTACTAAAGTGTCCACAAGATGCTGGCCGTTTAAGCAGAGAATGCTTTCAAAATGGCGTCTGCGCTAACAACGGGTCCTCACTGGTTATCCCGTAGGACGTCTCCAAGCTACTAAGACAGTACAGCAAGTACAAAATTTCACTGGTCTCAGTAAGTCCAGTCTATCTAATTAATCCCTAAACTAATTTTTATTCTTCCGACGCTGTACATTTTTCGCACAAAACTGGAATTATCGGATGTTTACATGCTTTTATAGTCAAACCTCCCACTTGAGCCTTGCAGTTGGCATCAGAACTTCTATCGGATCATTCTGGAACGCGTGTTCCAAATGGAACTGGCCGTAATGTCTTCCGTTTAGTATGATTTCTTCCTCACGTTTTGGTGGAAATGATGCCCTTTGACTGTTTGTAAAGGCAAATGACAAGATGAGATGTTCAGTGGTATCCAAATGCTTGGAGTGTCAAATTCTGATCACCACCCAGAATAATCCACTTGTTGAAACTAATCATGAAAACCCCTTCTAATATGAACGTGCTTTACTTGCTTTTCTTGGACTGGATAGTGCTGTCACCAACAAGTTTCCAACAGAAAGTCAATCATGGGGAAACAATAATCCAACATAAAATTGCCGGAATATGGATGATTTCTCTTTCTCCATTTCCTGACTAACCGCAACCATGCCTGATGCCTTAAAAATCAATACAGAGGGTGATAAACGTTTTTCTAGATCAACTGGGTCTGGAAGCGCCAACTACATATCGCCAGACTTTCAATAAACTGGCTGCCTCTAAGGAATCACCATAATAAGCCAGAAGTTTCACAATGATTCATGGACGAGAAATTTTTTGAATGATGACCAAAGCATCTTCTTCGTTGTTTCGCATCCTATTTCATTTTATATTTCCGTGAAATCCGTTTTTTTTCGCAGTTTCCAAAGTTCTTCTAAACTTACTGATTAAAATCGTCAATTTCATTTACCACGAAAAGTGAACTTTGCAAAACAAGATAAAACAAAGTACCATCTCTCTGAAGTTAAAGCGCGACACAAAATGCCGTTTCAAGAAATGCCATGCCCAACTCTGTTACTTTATTCATGCCAGGTTTATTTCTCGACACTTAGTTTTGGATGGGCTTTTTCATAGGTGGCTCTAATATTTCCATCGTCCTGTGAAAACCTGGTGTTAATAATGCACTCGTTTGTTGGAACGCAACGGGAAAATACATTTGCCAAATTGCGACTTTTTCAGTGATTATTGCAAATTCCCGTTTTTATTTCGTAACGCAAAAGGAGTCTGTATCTTGTTAAATTAGTGTTCAATTAGACAGTAGTATACAATCCCTTTTCACCGCTCAATACCGCCAAAATAAGCTGCAGCTGCTGTTACCATTCCAAAATAAATTCCGCCTTGACTGCAATATTAAAAATTCACCATTCTAATGCATGAAAAGCATCTGACCAACATCTGGTTTCCAAAAAGGTGCAGTGTACTAATTATACCCAAGACGCCTCCGGCTTCGCCTAGCACTGCAGTACAACTTTGCCGAGAAAAACAAGGACAACTAAATTAGATAGGGCACTTGGAGTAAACCACACAATTGAATTCTACTTGTGACCATTCAATAATTTAGAAACGTGCATTAAGTGGTTGTTGGAAGTCACTAGTGAAACAGGTATTTTGCACACTGCGTCGTATTCTTGGCTATCTTTTCTACGTCGGCAGTGATCAAACGATTAAGACCTCTGTGTTTTGAATCGAAGGTTACGGGGTCAGAATTCCTCAATTACAGACTTACTTTTGACCAATATTGCTACCTGGTGTAAATGGTGTAAATTGTCGTTTCATTGTTAAAGGAATTTAGGAAATTAAAGATGGAATACTAAGATCTTGGTCAATTAACGTGTGCATGGCGTAATTCTTTCACACTAAGTACAAGGAATACCGGCTTTCACTGTAAAGTGATTCTTTGCCACCAGTGAAGTCGATTTGCAATGCACAGTGCTTCCAAATTGATATTGTCAGGCACTGCTAGGGAAAACCCTATGGGCTCCTTCTGAGAGTTGAACTACTAGTGAAGAAATATCCATGAACTCTTATCCGGTAGACCACCTAACCTGGCTAGCTGTGACACATGAATCATCCAATCTGCATGACGTGGCACTCATCAACACAGCCTTTGCATGCCACTGCCTTATATTAGAACAAAACACTAACGCTTCAGTTTCTACTAGTGGTGACCCATGCACTGATACTTCATTCACAAACAAATAAAACTACCATTCACACAATTCTATCTGGCATCTAAGCCTTACTGATTGCTGATATCGTAAATAGGTTTTCTACTCAGGTTTCCTGTAGAGTAAACGGTCATTTTATGTACCAATCACTGCAAGGCTAAGCTTAGCCATAAGACACTATCAGAAGCATTTTCCGATCCACTGTTTACAGCTGCGCATCTGCTTTAACGTATTAGACAAGGTGAATGAAGCAGTACCGGGCTCAACTTGTGACCTTTTCACTGTATATGTGAAATTTTGCCAGATGTTCATGCTTCTGAAATTTTTGGTTGATACCAAAATAGTAAGAAATATCACTGGATTGAGACATCAGAGAACCGGTCTCATGGTTTAGACCAGTTATAAATCGTATACTTCTGTGGAGATACGGAAGATTGGATATCGTTAGGCGGAAGATAACTTGAGTAGTTTACTCCCTCAACTTTCAGTTTTCTCTTTCTCTTTCTTTCACTCAAATTTGATCATTCTCACTTCGAAGCAATGATGTCGCGATCAACTGCACTCATGTTTTATGCAATTAAAAGTGGAGAAGCTACATTCATTTTTGTCCAGAATTATAGATATTTCTGTTATAGATTCACTCTACCCTCACTAGTGGTAGTTGTCGCGAGACAGTAGTTGAACATGATATTGACTCCATGCGAATTACAACAAAATGCTTGGTTTACCTTTAGGGAATAATATGCGATCAAAGCTGCTGGAGAACCGTTTCTCTGAAGTTGGGGGGCCTATAGAAGATCAATCCAACCAAGAAGTGATAAGGGTGTTGATCTGTCCCGTTTTCTTGGGAAAGTTCTGAAAGACTTACGTAGCCACATTTCCTGTTTCCTTAAACTGCATGCGTCAGATCGAACGGGACTCACCATAGCCCTGATTAAGTAAACTTACATCCGAATTCCGACACAATTTTTGTTCCCATTGTGGGAAATTATTTCTGAGGTCCTAGACAATCATGCCCTTAGTCATTCTCCATACCGCTGCTTATGTTGTGTAATAACTTACCTTGGTTCATGCAGATTGTTTCCCTATATACCCTGGGTTCGCTGTAGGAAATCCAAGTGTGCACCGAGGGAACTTTGTCGAATATGAGGATGGCAAACAACATATTCCCTCCAACTGGGACAAGAATCTCAGTGTATTTTAAAATCTGATATCTATTAATAAGATTCCACGATAGAAATATTGTCTAGTAATAATCTACACGGTGTGTTATATCATTTCTGCTGCATGCTACTACTCAGCATACAAATTCATCATGGCTCTTCGCTAGTCTGAGAGACGAAAATTGAATCCGGTGTGCAAGTGACCAACTACTCCGTCCTGCTGGGTCTTCGAAATATACTTTTAGAAGTCTCGCGTCGACCCTCTACAACCACCTTTTCAACCAGACATTTTCTTTTAGGTCTTATCTTCATTCTTAACTTCACGTGCTATTTGGTAGTAGTTTGTCCTGAGACAGGCGTGGTCATCCTATAGTTAATGCTGTTCTCAAGTATTGGTATTGTCATTCTCAGTCAAAATCGGTATGGTTAAGTCATATCGATACTAGAATGCACCTAAAATGAACTGTACAGACTAAGCCAACCAGTCGAATGTTTGTATGCATAAATGTTTTGTCCGTTTGGTTTATCGAACTTTTGGTTATCCGATAAGGCTTGTCTGTCTACCTGTACATATTTATCAAAATATCCTGCAAACCGGTCCAGGATGAGCTTTTCCAAAGCCCTTGAAAGCGCTACGTTTTACGAAGTCCATGTCTCGCTATAATATTTTTTGTTCCTTTTTGTCCTTGCTATTGAATCCCATGAAACTTTGGTTCTCTCGCAACATATATTCCTAACAAATACAGAGAGCTGCTTGCAGGTCGTCATTGTGCTCCTGCCAAGAAGTGAATTGAAACTTTTCGGAAATTTGTAAAACACCCCCCGCAACTGTTGCAGAAGAGTGACATTTGCCAATTCCATTTCACGGATTTTCTCTCTTTATCGCTTCTCAGACACTCGTGAGCCCTTGTTGTCATCATTGAGTTCAGTAAAGTAATAGTCATTAATCTCGGGTAGGATGAGTGTGTGAAGTATGCTGTCGGAAAAAAGGTTATCAAGAATATTAAACAGAGAATAATGCGATACTACCAAACCAAAGGTTTGCGTTTGCAACACGCCCTAAGCCTAGGTTTATTAGCGTTATTCGCTCATGGAGGACCCTCTTCCAGAATGGCTTTCAAATGAGTGTGCTACGTTTGGTAAATTTTTAACAGCTACCGTCGAGTCAAAGTTGGTTGACATGATTAGTTTGGTATAAAATGAATATCATGAATCAGGATAAAATTCAGCCAATTTTGAAAATCAGTGCGAAAGTTTCAGCTTATTTGCCGTTAGTATAAGATAGGTGAAATGTCGGCTGTTACCGACAAGATGCGACGGCACTTACAGGAACATCCGTAATATGGCACTACATGTGTAGTACTGAAATATGCACTCCAGTTCTAAACATCACTAAAATACAAATAAGAAATTCAGTAGGGGTGAGATAAACCCATCGAAGAGAGCAAACTGAGGGTCTCTGTAAAGGTCTCCTCTAACGCTTTCCCAATTGCGCTTTACGTAAAAACAAGTCTGAGCAAACGTGAGTTAGAAATGTCAAGTATGAGATTTTAGATGCCAGTAATTTTTGTTGTTACTGTGCCCGTGCAATTTTGTTTGGAAATTTGGCCAACCGGAATTTGAAAGTTCTCCTGAACGGTGCATACAATCTGGTGTCGTTCTTCGTAATATTGTTCCCTACCCACCGGAAATAGATTGCATCTCTTTGTCCGCTCCCTACTGCACAAATTTTCCTCCCGAATTGGTTGCATTTGTCCCAGTTCTATCATGGGTTACTTGTCTCGGTAACCATGAGCCGAATTAGGCCCGTAAAATGCTCTGTTGACCAGCTTCGGGTTGGTCTTTATTGAAGTGGTCATTACCGAGGAAACGGTTTCCGTGCAGCATCTGAAGCGTTTGCAAAGATTTATAATTAGAAAGCTTCAGTCGTCAGGACCATTTTTGCGATTATTTTAGTGACCGACGACATCATGTAATAATTCACTGTGTTCAAAGGTACTCCTTGTGAACCGGTCTATCAAGGACGCACAAAAGTGATTTACGGATCGTTTTGTGGAATGATCAAGGCAAGACTACAAAGCAAAACCACAACGTGCATCTTATAAAATTTTCAATAGTCTACTCACCTGTATACGGAAATATCATCTCATGATTCCTGGAGGGCAACTATTTTCAACGTTAGATGGCCGAAGGAAAACATAACTAGTTCCGGTATCTATTGAAACCCGCGGCGGTGGCTTTGTAACCAAAGCCTACTTATACGCATATGCTAATGTGCATACAGTAGAAAATGTTGGTATGCTTAAAGTAAGGTATATTATCTTCAAACACGGATATTAAATCACAACTATTACGTGTGTCGTCACTATAAGTAAGACATTAGAGTCAATAGAAAGCCAGTTTGCATTTTTATCAGCCAGATTTTGACCCGACAATCGAAAACCCAGCATATCCACCGGATGACTTCTCCATTGATCTATCTTCGCTAACAGTTGTCAAACTGCAGTTACGCAAACGAATATCCAATGTCACCAGCAGTCAATCTGGTTCCAAACCCAAACAAACCCGGTATATCATCAGCCTTTCGGGGGAACAAGGCGGCTGAATGAAATTTGAAGATGGTATAAGGAGTCTGGTGTTCTCACCAATGGGAAGCCGATGTACACACTTTGGCTATGTAAGTCAGTGGAGATTATTGATTCAAATTTGTTTCCATTCTGCTAGTGGTTTTGTGCTTAAGAATCATCAGGAATGAATCGGGTTTAACATGTTCACCCATAGTTGTCTAGTTCTTTGATTTCTAAATCGGTGTACTACAGAGTAGAATAACTTGAATGTACGTAACAGCAGTCTTCAAAACCGAAATACCAGACAAAGGATTATTGACGTCTGCAAATGTTCACTTGGACAGTGGTCAAACTGTTAGCCTTGGAAAAACTGTGGCTATCGCCATTCCACTGCTGTACCTAACCGTAAAAACTTTCGTTTATTCCGAGCACAAACTAGGTTTGCACTAACGGATTTTAATCATTCAGTTACCCTCGCTACTAGATTCTAGGATATCCGCACGGACTCATATTGGTCAGATTTAATAGTTCTACTGTGACCAAAATAATGGTAATTTAGACATAAATTTATGTCAAATGGGTTCCGCGCAAACGAAACGAGACTATCAAAAGTATTCACTTATCTCGAGAGTTATCTTCACTTGGATGATTTTAGTACTGTTTCCGAGAGGAGGCCATCTCGGTTATCTTTTTCCGCTCTTGAGACGGCGCTTGTGCTAGGATATATGCCACACACGTGGATACATTCACCCAAGTAAAACCTAGCCAAAGGACCACCCAGAAACAAACGGTACCAATAGAGAGAGTGATGGTTTTCTATCTCCAAATGACATGCTAGAAACAGCATGTTGAAAAAATACTGAACATCATTTGAAGTCCAATACCAACATATAATCACTGTTTGGTTGTTTTATTCGTCTATCCAATAGTTTTCTCCGAGGCGGTCACTATTTGGATATGCTGTAAATAAAAAATATGAGCAAAATCATGGTACCTATTTAAACGGACAGTCAGAAATGAACACAAAGTTGGGTATTGTGGTGTCTTCTGTTGGTATTTGCTTAGCAATGATCTTTTCTATTTCACATGCTTTTGATCGCATTCCCCAACTTAGATTCATTCATTGAGAAAACTGACCTAGAACTTTCAGCATTTAGTGATTCGTTTGCAAATCTACTCAAAACGCATTCCTATTTTCAAGAAAATGGACGTGGTCTATTTATGTCAACATGCAGACCAAAGTTCATCATCCAACGAACAGCAGTAAATTAATTCCCAAAACACTGATCAGTTAAATGTAATTGGTTACCTATCAACCGTTGACGAGAATTTCACTTTCACCTCTCAGTTGATTTTTCAAATCTTGGCTTGAAGAAGCAAACCAACGTTTTGCGTGAAATATACTATTATTATCGGCCTAAAGTTTTATAAGGTTAATAACACAGTTGTACGAAAAATTATCAAGGCAGGTACATATAGTATTTTACTGCTGATTGAGACCTCTCCCATCTGTCGCATCAAAAATTTCAATCCGCACGCGTTCTTCCGTTATGAGTGATAAGAAGATCAGGGATGTCAAGTGGATGAAATGACTGTCACTAAGAAATATCAAAAGTTCGAATCCCAGTTCCACCGGTCTGTTTGGCCGGAGATGACAACATGCTGTCACCCAGCTCGCTTCCACGTAGGACTTCATCAGACTTTGCGTGATGCTACAGCTCTCCAGGTTTCGGAGTGTTGGATGTCCGTCCAATTCCGCACGTGAAATAAGTTCTCTTACTAAAGTCATGCTCCAAGGATGTCATAAACTGAAAGCTTTGGCGTAACCTAGTACCGAAGCTGGTAAAGCAGATGTTACGCAATGATATCTATGCACGAGTCCGAATCGCGAATAGGAAAAATGACCTTTCGCATTTGGATGCCTTCAATTTTCGATGCCCTGAGAGAACATCTTTAGTATAAATGTATTTTATGCCACTTGGGTTTCATATCCCTGAAACGTTTACGAATCATTCGTGGTAAAAATCAGCAACGAACCCTAAAATTTATGCATTTTAATAGACCGATGCATCAATCAACTAAGGAATACTTCGTCACTCATCCTAGACATTAGTCACTATTGAGAACTGTTTACCTGTTCCATCTATGTCAGCAAACATCAGACGGGTACGCTTTCCATATACTCATCGCGGAACGAATCGGAGTCAAATAGCTATCCATCCGACATTTTGGCTTCCAGGGCAGCCTGACTTGTTCTGAGCGATTAGCTTACGTCACTAGATGCATTAGTTTAATATGCACACCCTAAATGACATGGTTTATTCAAATAAGCATTAACCCGGAAGGATAAAAATCTGTTCTACAAAACAAGCTTTGACTAAATTCGTCCTCAAATTTTAGGCTCATAGAACAATTAGATCCACTTTGTCACTTAAGATGCATGGTTGATTATTGACTGGAATCACCCGGGTTTTTTTCACGCCTTTCCCTGAACTGGTTCAATTCAGGTGTCTAGTTAAAAGACCAAACGAATTCACACTAGCCCAACAGGTGATGCTTCTCTACTGCTGCATTTCAGCAGCGTGACATTTCATCAATCACATAAGCAACCGTTATCAATTCTGAGTGACATTTCACAAATTCAATATATTTTACTTCACTGCGTAGGAAGCAAAAGCAGTCAGGCTGACTTTCAGTGGTAGTCACTCAGCATTTTCGTTACTAAAACGGTGTTCATAAGAATTTCCGTTCAACAATTTACTAATTACTTATGCATTTGACACTAATCATGATCAATTACGTTGCTACAACAGTAACTTGCAGATGCAGAGCTTGCCTCTTAATCGAAAAAGCATACCGACGTCTCCAGCTAGATCTCTTGTGGAGGAATTAAGGCAAACAACTTGTGATCCTTTTTTGTCCACCTAAGTTACGTGTACAGCTCCACCAGGCAAGCATACCAAACAACACTGTGGTTGTGATTCAGACATAAAATTCAGAGGTCACAAGCACAAATTATGCAGTTTCCACGGTTGAAACGGTATGCACCACTCAGCTTCTCTTCCATTAATTTATCCAATGAAAGAGTGCATGAATGAGCCCAGGTTAAATTGCAAACTGAGTAAAAAGTGCTCTCTGTAAAAAATAGCTTAATAAAGCTTGATACTCCTATTTCGCGATCACAAAAGTTTCAATTCGATACGAATCAACGTGGATAGTAATATTCAGAAGTATAATTTGGTCATATAAATCAGTGTGCAGCTCATTCTCTTGTAAAACTGGACAGGAATGGCATACAGCAATAGAACTGGTCTGTCCAGATTCACGGCTATTAAATGCTTCAGACCAGGAATATTTCAATCATTTGTCAGGCAATAACTTTCGCATTGAACGCCCAATTGGTTTATGCATGCGTGCGTGATAGGCGGCACGACCATTTGGAACGAACGAAACAGCGCAAGATTTTCTGTTATCAAAGAAGCTATATATATATATATATTTATACTTGATATGCCGTCCTACTTCCAGCGGCTGCGACGACCAATTCGTAATGCAGTTCGTTGAATGGGGACGAAACTGACATCGGCTTACGTTGTCGTCGATGAACTGTATGGTTCTGCGCTCAGCCATCCCGCTTGACCTCACAAGTGAGTCACGCCATATTCAGTTGACTTTGCAACAAAGGACACTGATGAATGGGTTTATTTGACGTAGTCAGTTATCCTCTTTGTATTCGGTATAGCCGTTAACCTAAATCATCCGCACGCAGTAAATGGAGTGATTCATTCACTGTTTACTTTTGCCGTCCCAGTTTGAGGTCTACCACTGTCCAGCTATCTTCGAATGCCGGCCAAAACTGTGCGCATTCACTGCATGCGCTGCTTTTCTCGTCAGGTTGAAGATCAGTACATATTTAGGGGGTAAACCCGTGGAATACTATTTATTCTTTAGTTATTAAGACTGGATTAGTGTTTGGAGGTACAGGTAGTTCATCACAAAATACATTTTGCCTTGTGAAAGCTGGAGCTTGCATCAAGTGGGTGATTTTACTATCATCAGTCCACATACTTCTTCCGTATTTTTAATCTCTATTTCCTTAGTGGGTTTTGTTGGTTAAAATGAATCTACAGATGAAGTTTTGAACAGCACACATATTTGGGGAAGTGAAGAAATTATTCTGCAGTGTGAGCATGTATTCATTCTCCGATGATCAGTGTCATTCTTAGGTTGGATCGTGTTCTTTTATAGAAATCTGTTGCACTTAAATAGGGAAGGTGTTGTCTTCGAAATTCACCGCTTATTCCCACACCGGCTAATAACCCGAAGCATCTGCGACTAGACTCGTACACGAAAGGATAAGTAAGCTCCTACGTTGGCCAACTAGAATCGATTGTGTGGAATTACTAGTATTCGGTAGGCAACTAAAAAGTCATCGCGTAAGATCGTTT
The DNA here is from genome assembly GCA_008360955.1 of Fasciolopsis buskii. Classification (NCBI taxonomy): domain Eukaryota; kingdom Metazoa; phylum Platyhelminthes; class Trematoda; order Plagiorchiida; family Fasciolidae; genus Fasciolopsis; species Fasciolopsis buskii. The sequence goes on along the minus strand of LUCM01011182.1, from coordinate 58,018 downwards.
GTTTAAATGGGTCACAGAGTACTTGTTGCTTGTGTGCGTGCGATAGGAAATCGAGCGACAGGTTCATTCTGAACAAATTAGAATTCGTAATTGACTAAAATGTTTAATGAGAACAACCATCCACTAGGCAACAGTTTATTTTTCGAATGCCAACATCGGTTTCAACTTCATGTTCTATTATTTTCCTTCGCACTTGAAACTCGAACCAAATATCTAATAGGAAATAATTATGGCTGGGATTGATCATAAAGTGAACATCGCAACGTCTCTGCCTGAAAGTCATGAGCTCAAATCTCCCCATACCCGGCCGACCATCCTAAATGGCCGTTCTCTGCTGGCCTGACCCCTGATTAAAATTAATGCACGCTGTTCCGTTATTAATGAAGGAGGTAAAAGGCGAAAGATACATCTAAATCTGAATGAAAACTACCCAACCCTACTACAAAATGGCTTATTTCAATCCGAAGATTCAGTCCTACTTGAAAGATTGGCTGGTAGCGGTCTGGCGAAATAGTCTCTTGACCCTCCAATTTGGGGGTTCATTTGATCCGGCCACTCAATCAGAAGAATGGCCGAAAGAACAATTTGTCGAAGTAGATAGCCTCCCACTAAGCCATTTCCTGCTGCCCTGCGGATACGGTCTTGTCAGAACCGATGGCCTTGGTTGGGAACCTTAATTATTATTAGCGGCTGGACTCCCTAGCAATAATTGCTGGTTAACCCAGTGAAATACAAAAAAGGAATCCCATACAACATCGGTCGTTGGACGGGACAGTCAGAACTCTGCTGATCATTGCTTCGATCAAAGCGTGTAGTAATAAGTATGCTGTCGCTCATACTCATATCAGGTTTAGGCCCAACCACCTGGTGTGTGAGACTTATGAGTCAAACCAAAGGCAGTAACAAGGTGGTGCAGCCAAACATCTTGAAATTTTAAGAATTGGATGCATGCTGTCTCCGAAAAACGCTTTAAGGTTTTCACTTTCACAATCATTCTTGGTGGCCTAGATAAAAACCACCTTCTGTTGCTTTACTGTTCTCGATTAAGGTGATCCATTTTTGAATGCTGGTATTTAGGCTGACTTTGGAATAGCTTTGAGAGCACGAGCTTGGCGAGCACCGGCAGACTGGAGCCCACTTAACAGTAGTGTATGTGCAGTTCGGTTTGACGGTTTCGTACGTTTCAGTAGCAGTCAACTGAAGCTTCGTTGTTCGTTCGTCCCATTCGTGCAAGCGCTTTACTGGCGCCAAGAACAAGTGCTACCCGAATTTTCTCGCTTACATCGAAGTGTACGTCCATCGAACATTGTGGTCATTGCCGGTGATTTTAACTCCAACATGGCTACTGAGTGGAGGCTGATCAGCACTTCGGAGGGGCCATTTTTCGTCCCCTCTCTTGGTCACACCGACAGAATTAGTCGTCTCAGCCAAGTTTGTTCTAAACAGACTGTTTCTGGCGAATTCGGGTCATCCTCTAGTCCGTGCTCGTTTCTGCTTACACACAGTCTGTGATCACACCAATAAGAAAACTACGTGTCCTGCACGCAGTTTCTAGATGTTAATGGCTAACTTCACTTCCAGTCGGAGCTGTCAACCCGCACTGTCGCCACAAAGAACGATCTAAGCTAACACCGGCAGCAGACAGAACAGGCACTGCCTTTGACGGCAACTGCCGCACACGACCACATGTCATTTTCACTTCAGAAATGATGGATATTCTTAACTTTTGTTGCTCTCTTGAATGCTCGCAGATCCGCCCCTCTAAATGCCATATACAAGGAGACGCGCAAGCCTCTGAGACGTCAACTGACCAAGAGCCTGAGAAGTAGCCAGGGCCAGTGACAGAAAGCGAAGTGTAGGAAAATGGAAAAGGATGCATCTACTGAAAATAGTCGCAACATTTGCCGAGCATAAACCACAGCGGGCTTTCCACGTATCTTTGTAATCGAACCAATGGGGGTGAATGCCAGCTCTCTACTCGAAATGAAGGTGGTCAGGGAGGTAGATTTTCTTAAAGACATGAGGAAGCTGGGCCAGCTGGACCGCCTCTGTCAATCTTTACGGATGGTGGCGAAGTGTTAACGTCGGAATTAGGAAAAAGTCTCGAGTTGCATTGACCAAATTTCCACTTTTGTGACAGATTTTAAAATACAGGTACATGTTTCTTAGACCAACGATTTCCGTGTTCCTTGATCTGAAAGCGGTGTTCGATTCAGTCGATTGAGGAGTTCTTTAACGTGGCCTGTCTTTGAAGTGTGCCACAGAAATTCATTTCGGTTTTCTGATCTCTGCATCCAAACAGCCAAGGCCGAATTCTTCTGACAGCTATGTGGTAGTCGGCAGATGTGAACCTTTCGCCTTTCTCAGCTACGCCACTAAAAGATGGTCGATGTGGCCTTAACCTAATGTCAGAATGGAGACGTAGATATCTACTCAGAAAAGAAAATGTCACAGCTAAAATATACAAACCACTTTGTGCCAATTACCGAAGACCCGACTAGGTTGCAGGTTTTCTCGATCGTCCGCATGTTAGTGTAGGAACGTTTAGGATGCATTTTGCAACTTTGTAGTGCAAAATACTGTCGCAAAACTGGATTGACTTACGGCTGAACTTCGCTCCTGTAGGGGGACACCTAGGTTAGGTGGATAGTTCTATTTACCTGGTTGGCTGAATCTCCTCAAGTGGACATATTCTGAATGAGGTGTCCACACGCATACGGGAGGCTCGGTTGGCATTCGCTAATTTGAGGTGTCTGTGGTATCTGTGTGACAATCGCTTGTCAAACGAAGGCCTAGTAGGCGTGACAGCAATAAGATAAGCATTGTTCTCGGGCTCCGTAGCATGGCGTTTGAGAGCAGATATGCGAACAATTTTGGCGTTTGAACACAGTTGTCTTCGTAGTATTCATAGAATGTAGTGGGAGAACTTTGTGAGCAACTCAGAGGTTGTGGGTATGGTACTCGGTCCTAGTGTATTGGAAACAATCTAATGACAGACTCAGCTGAAAAAATCTGCGCTGGGAACCTTTAAATGTAAAACCTTTTCTTCACACATTTGAGTTACACAGTTATATTCGAAGGAGGAGTCACTGTTCTCCTGCGGATGTAGCTTGATTTAGCAACTCTGGATGGACAATCATCAAATACGAGGGTGCGTTTTTATCACCAACACGATACAATTGAACCGTCCACGGTCATAAGGACCAGACGGTAAATGATAGCAAGCTCTTCTGTATCTTCGATTTCTTTTGACGCGATCTGTACTATTTCATGAACCTAACCCTTCAATGTGTCATTTACTTTGGTTTGCTTTATCAGTCAGTGTAAGTGGACATGTAAGTGAACCCAGAACCTTGATTCCTGCAGCCAACGCACTGAATTACGGATTTCCACCTCGACGGAAGACGCATGTGAGACCTGTGTGTACTGTGCACTTCGTTGCAAACCTGATTTTCTGCCAGTTTTTGATGTTTCCTCGTGGTATTTTCGCTGTAGTCCAGAACGTCTCGTGTATGATTGTACAGCATAAACAAAATGTTGGAAGTGTCCAGTTAAAGAGTCCCGTTTTGTTTACATTCATGTGGAACTATGCTTGTGTGTATGTATAAATGCCATGATTTATGTGGGTTTGTGTCTTTTGTTGATTACAAACCACACGAAAAAATAATAGTAGACCAAGTCCAACCTCAAATGTGTTTTAATCAAGCTGCAGTCCGAATTTATGCTTCGGTCACCGAATGTTTCGCATCGTGCCTGTGTGTGAGCGTGTGGTGTCAGATTAGTCTAAACGTGAGAATGGCCGGTGCCATGCACACTAATCTATTAAAACAAAACTTCACTCACTGATCATATTCTTCTATGTACACAGAAAAAACAGCAATTATTTGGCCGCCGGATCAGGCATCACGCAAGCAAATCCTGCAAACTCTCTACCTGACTGACAAAATTTATTTATCCTACCTGGTTTTGAGTGTATTTTAGAAATCGATCAGACGAATACCGCAGTTTTTGTACATAAAGCAGCTTTGCATTGTTGTTGTAACTTTTGCCAACGAAACTATCTGTGGGATACGAAGTGCTTTCACAAACCAAATCTGCATCGGTTATATTTCCTTTCTGGAATAATACCTTCCTAAAATCTGTCAATTTTATTCTGGATTTCTTAAGTCAAGAACAGAAAAACGTTAGTCCATCGTTAGCCCCGCGCATGACAAAAAGGAGTTGCAAAGTGGAGACAAACCAGAGTGAGCCAAATGTCTGACTCAACAATGTAAAAATGCATTCAAATGATTCAATTTCGAGACCAATGAACATACGAATAAATACAAAAAATCAGCCTAAATAACACCTAATTTTAACTATTAACAAGAAAGCCTCAATTCCATTCAGCTCATTGTTCGACGATAATTCAATCACATGGCAAATAGTTCATGTGTAAGGTTTTTGCCAGGATAATTAGCACGCCTTATGTTACTCATGAATGTTGTTGTAGGCAAGTTGGGAGTATTTCACTATTGCCCATGTTAGGCTACTTTGATGGATCTCCGAACCATACAAAATCGAGTACGGTATCTCACTGAGAAACTAATAACATGCATATAGAAATCCCTCAGGTCCGCGTCATTGGTAAGTAATGTAACATTCACTTTTGCAAGCATGCAACTCTAGCAAAGCAGCACCATCTACGGGGTAACTGTTTCTTGGGGGTGAGACAGTTCTTTTCCATTGCACCAATAAAACAGATCCAGTGCTTCAAGATTCGAAGCCCAAAGAGCTAAATCAAACAAAAACGAGACCATGGCTCCCACAGTAAGCAAAGCTGGATATTACTGGTTTTAAAAATAGCTTGTTGGAATAGTTTTTCACCAAAGATAATTCATTTCAACTGCACTTTGTGGAAGGATATTATCGGGTAAGTCAAACATTGAATGTACCACAAACGAAACAAACATCCACTGTTTTTTTGTCCTTCTTACGGAGGTCAGATCCTTGATTCACAAAGGGGGTCATTCGTTGGTCACGAATACCTCCGAAAATTTTGACAATTAGTAACATACTTTGATTAGTAAGTTTCGAGACTAACTTTATTTACTTTTTGGTCTGATAATAATATGCAAATATCAGCCCAAAAGACGCCAGCCAAAATGTAGCAATGCGTTTCCAAAAGTCTTACTTTGCGTCATTTCCTTTGAGAATTTTTGCAAGTGATTACCTCGAATCGAGACGTTTTTCCGTGCATGCGTTTAGTTCCATGGTTTTTACATCGGTGCATTTCACTACGGACTTCTTTTATTAACTTTGCAACAGTTCAATAGCCCACTTCATCTGATAAAATAAACAGATATTCTTTGAACAGGGACTTCGAGAATTCGGAGGACAATAACGTTCAGACAAAACTAGATTGCGCATCTGATTCGTCTATGCATTTTTGGATCAGTTCGGTGCGAAGTGCATTTGGACTTCTCGTAGGTCACTGGGCGGCAAATTCCTTGTGCATACAAATGGCCGCAACTAGCTGGAAACCAATACTGTGAACTTTCTGGGATCCATTCTTATAGGACACCTTAGTTCTGATTCGTTCGGGGTATCTTCATCCAATGAAGCACAAACGTAAAAACAAAAACTGTGCCCTAAACGAACTGGAAAGTTTCGAAGAATGATTCCGATCTGTTGTCTTATCTTCCTCGACTTTCTCTTCTGTCGATAGGTGATTTACTTTGGCGTTGTGAGCCTCACCGATCATTGCCGCTGGATTATCGCCTTTGTTAGGTCTACAAAATTCCAGCTCAGCATTTCTATTTCATGTTTATCTACTGCTTGGTAGCGCACTGGAATAAAAAGCACTTCTATCATGTAGGTGCGAGAGGTTAGCAGTAGTTACTTCCCCTCGAAAAAAGTATGTCGGCGTTTGAGGTGATATGAGGTCCCATATCAGAGCCTATAGCTATTCAAGGTGAGTTTGCGTTTGTAGTTGGTCTACCTGTTTTGAGGTAAGAAAATATCTCGGACAGTGAAACAGGATCGAGTACAAGTCACGTGAATGAAATTCAGTTTAAAATTTTATATTCGGTCCGTACTGCCCGTCGGTGTGCCATGTGTCTAGTGTGGTAACCCCGGGCCAAACAATGCTCATGCTATACTCGGCAATCCAAACTGGAATTTGTTAGTAGAACTGCAAATTGCATTTTACTGTCTTTATTTCTTTAACTCACGCTGAGACCCCGTTCTTGTCCAAACAAGCATGTTCAATTCATTTCTCCATGGACTGCCTGTACCTGAAATCGGAAGTCTTCATTCGAGGAATTTGGAGCACTGAATATATACATTGATTATTTAAGCCAAACAGAGGTAAATAAATAACGTGGGATGTTGGCATTACATTTGTGCTTTTCTATCGGATACATAAAATATTTTGTGATGTCTATTATATTCCATGCACGATGATGAAGGTATAAGCCAACACAAAAAAGAGTTAATGCTTGCTTTCGGGCTATTCTGATGACAGATGACGTCAATAGGGACTGCTTTATCGATTCCGGTAATCCAGCGTCCTATGCTTCTTCATCGACAGGTCTATAAACAAACATGATGACCTAATCTTTCTTACATTCCCATATCTGTGTCAGATAAATAAAATACAAATATAAATATAAATATAAATATAAATAAACGGCTTGTGAATGACTAGTCGGAAACTACCTATTTTCGTGGCGAACACCTAATGTGTGCGCATAACACTTGAGTACAAAAAAATTGGGTTGTTTCGTCGAGTTAACTTTGGTAGATGCCAATTTTTTGGACTAATATTCCATAATAAGGATTTCATATTTGCAAGGGAATCAACGATGCTTGATTGCTATTAGCTGATTAGCTTTCGGTGACCTTACTTTAATATCAGGCCGACTGTTTTCTTTTTTGTGACAGCAACTATTCAATAGATCTGAGGACATGGTCTGGCGAAAATTGCAATGGATTTCCGCCTCTTCTGTCAATTCAACCGGCTACATAACGGCAGATGAAAAACTGGATACGACGAATGACTGGACGCAAATTACCGCAGAACAATCATCCGAATAAGTAGCAAAATCCGAAACTGCGCGGTTAAGAATGTGTAGTAATGCCTAAACAGAGTTTCGCGCTAAAAGTCCTCAACATTTGATCTCACTGGAACTTCAGTCTGCAATAAGGATTTTTTGGTTCTTCATGGAACTGAGCTATCCTTCGGTTCCTCGGGAAGGAACCACCATGGTTCTTTGGAAAAATAATGGCGTATGCTTTGTGCGATGATGGTTAAGCGGTCTACAAGAAGGCGTTTCCTCTGAAGACTGCCAGTTCGAATCCTTCCACCGCCGCTCAACTTTCCAAGTTAGCAGTCCACAGTTGCCACAAACTCCTTCCTTGAAAATGATGCCCCCTTGTCTAAAGGAAATAGAAGACAGAAGAAAGCAGGCTTCCTTTTCGTTAGAGCAAGTTAACCGAACCAAATTCCCTGGCAAGATGAGAGAAGGCTCTTACAAATCAATGATTTTACACCACTGGCGCAAAACAAGAAAAGTGTATGTAATGGACACCCCACAGGGTACTTTGCTTATTCAGTTGGTCGCCCCAAGGGGCGTATGCAAAAAAGTTAGAATATCGGTTAGCTTTTTTCGAGGCGAGCATAAAGTTTAGCACGGACGATAGCACACGTCCTCTAACAATTTTATTCCTAATAATTTGAGGAGAACAGTGCAGTTTACTGTACTTTACAGATTTACACGCTTGCTAAAACAGCCTGCATATTAGCTGCATTATGATCTGAACCCTACACAAGTGAATATGAGAGATTTAGAAGAATTACCCCCTTCAGTTTAGCACCTTTGGTCTCTTGACTGTCCGGTTCACGAGCCATCTTGCAAACGGGCTTTTGAAGATCCTCATCCTGTTGACGACTACACTTTTCAATAGTGAGATCAGTTCAGGGTAACTTAAAAAAGTATTTTGATATTCTTCCAAGAAATCTCCGTTCGCTAGTTGTCCACTGTCCATGACAATGTAAATTCGGTCGTTTTGTGTCAAAATGCAAGCAACATGCAATATTCGTTAGAATGAGCCATATTTATTGCTAGATTGATCGACGAAATCAAATCGATTGTGCCTCTTCTACGATGAAATTGAAACCCTGTTTGATTAAGCACTTGAGAAGTTATTAGTGTTTGCATTTGGATAACTCCGCTTTAACAAGATAACAAGCTCTTAAATATTTCCTTAATAACAAAAGTCGATCATTTTACTTCTTGTATTCAAAGTAATTTAACACACAGGCATAGAATAAGAACGTTGACGCACGGTAACTTTGAAGTTATTGGTGGAGAAATTTGTGAGAAAAGCGGATGGCATTCATAAGACATGCCATATTCTTAGTCAACAATTATTGTCTATTCAAAAGTAGTGCACAACAAAATGCTTCTTTGCGCAGTATAACCTGTAACCAGGTGTCATGGATTGCTTCCATCGAATCAGTAAATGTGACCCGCCTTGGAAAGACTCAAACTGTGATAAAAAAAAATATGATAAAAGCGCATTGTTAATTTCTCCCGGTCCCTCGTTGCCATTTTATCCAATCAGGTATTTATAGTTCGCAGTTAACCCTATTTCAAATAGCGCCCAACTTCAACAAGCCTCCAGTATAACAAAATCGATCAAATAATTTTATATCCTCCCAGCGGTCACACAAATTCTTGTTGGTTTTCCCGTTTCATAAGTCAGATGTTAGAAAATTTTGGATTGTAATAAATGGCATGCTGTTCGAACCACGTTTTCTTTGCTGACTTTGAGGGATCATGGTGGACGAAATCGCTTTTGTTGATTCCAGATCGGTTTGATGCGAACCAATGATTTACACCGGCCGAATCACTTATTCCAAGCTCCATCCGTCGCTTGTGGTAACCTCAGTAACAACAATAATACCTTTTCTGAATATAAAGTTGTTATCTACCCAAACATAAGGTACTGCATACATTAACCTTGAAACCATCGTTTTTAACTGAAAAATCACGGGAAGATGAACATTAACTTTTTTCACAGTTTACTTTCATTCAAAACTGTGGAAACTAACAGTAGTGAGTTTACTGTTGCTCATTCAGTTCAAGCAGTTATCATGAACAAGAATCTCAGTGATCGTCGGACATTTGTTTCTTGCGGACAAATAGCTTTGAATGTTTCAACGCGACTTAGTGGTGATACCAGTTAGTTTACCTAAACTGTCAGACTGTTTCCTGTATTGGTTTCATAACTTGGCTGCACATCCGACTATCCATCAACTTCCCGCGCTCCTTTGGACTGGCTGTGCTACAGTTCTGTCATCAACATCCCGTTGTTTACTTGCAGGGGTTTTGGTTCCATTTTGGTATCCGTTCACCCTTGCAATCCTCTGGGGTTAGAAATCCGATTGGATTGGGATCAGGTATTTTATGCCTCAGAAACCTTTCAATCCATCCAGAAGAAACGCACCCCTCTGGTCAGGATATTCATTCTGCCATTGTTGAGTACCAGCATCCATTTGTCGGATCTGTCCTTCGTACCTACATCATCGATTATTGTCTATACTTGTCCCACCTGTATACGAGAATCGTGGAGAATGATGGGGATTCACTCGTGTCAGCCGACAGCTTCAAACTTCACAGGCAGAACAGAAGAATACCGGAGGTGGTATTGCGCCAAAGTTAAATTGTTGCTCCGACAAGTTCGAGGTTATTTATACATATTTCCTAAATAGGACTGACTGCCATCCCACGTTTTCCCGCCATACCAGCATTATCATAACGAACCTAAACATACCCCCTCTGGCTCACAACATAGCATCACAACTTCTTTGATTCCTTTGGCTGAAATATGAAACTTATGCAAAAGTCTATACACTACAATACGGAACAACCTGTGTTTTGTGTACTTGTGCATGCCAGAAAGTTCTACCGTGAATTCCGACTCCAAGTTTCTCTAAGGCTAATGTCTGTTATGAAAGTATTCATCTCGAGTAAAGTTTATTTGTATAAGGACGAATGCCGTGGGCAACTCAAAGCAGTCCAATAAAAAGGCAAACCATGGTCCAGTGCAACCCTTTCAGTAAGACCACTTAACGGACTGCGTAGGCGATGATAGCAGAATCACTGACCTTGAAATCCACTGCTGGTCATCGCTGCGGTATAGTGGTCTTTGGAAGTTTCCAAACCCTAGCCGGCGTTCAGATTGCGACTGATTTATCACCAATCTAAGGGAGATTGTCGATGTCCTACTGTAGCTGATGCACTGACAATGTCTAGTGATGAAACGTTTATGGGCTGACCGTTAGGCGTAGCTAGCAGGACTTCATGGAAGAAAACGAACCAACTACTAATTATAATCATGAAAGCGCCAATAAGCTGTCGTTCTGAAAACGGCATACCGAACACCACAAGAGGGAGAAATCACTGGAGAAGGCCTATCCCAACCTCAGTCTCCCGCGTAAATAAATATGCAAACAGACTTTGAGTGTGTATTTTTCTCCGCTTCTTATATCCATACCTTGATCACCGAAACCACGAAAAATAAGAAACGCGCCATACTTTGTGTTCTATTTAGCTTCCCCTTGGTCAACTTTCCGCTGAGGTGGGATTGCAAGTGATCTGTCTCTAATTCGCAAACGTGAAATGAAAACCCATGCCCCGAAGGCTTGAAGGTGTAAAACAACAGTAAGCAGCACTTATAAAGTCCTAATCAAAATAGCAGCGCACAGTCTGCCTGTTAAGCTACCGCTGTGGAAGGTAGCTTAACATCTCCCGCTTTTTATCAAACCACGCACTGTCCAGCAAGTAAGTTCCAAGAATTTTCATCACCAACCTTGTGCCTCAACGGCCGACGCAGATAAAGGTAACGGCCTCCACGGCATTTTGAAAATCGAACCGAGAACTACAGCTTTTGTTTCCCCATGTAGATACTTCGAAATACCAGGGAAACAAACAATTATACTACTGGACTCTGATGGAAGCAAGAAATTCCAGAGATCCAAAATGTCCTCGGCCATTACACCAGTTAGAAGGGATCCACTGGGGTAGCCGGAATGCAGAATGGTGGGTAGCTCCTCTGCTTCCGGTACTTCCACTAAATCTCCGTACAGTCTGAGACTTCCATGCTTTCATCCTACTTTAAGACCACAAAAGTACTGCTTAGCGGAGTTGGGATTGCCATTGATTCTGCCGCACCTTGTTTGGTACAGACTTTTAACCACAGATTTGTCCTACTTTCGTCTCAGGCGTTCTGATGATACATTTTTATTCGCGGATTGTGAAAAAGCAAACAACTGCGATAAAATGCTTGCCATATATTGAGTTTTTTCGGAGAAACATTACGAAACTAGCTAGCAACGACCAAATTATTCTGTACTTAGAAAGAAGAGTGAAATACACGACCTGAACCCAGGCTCGCCTCAAAAAAACATTCCCACATGCACAAAAGGTAATGTTCCCTATTTACGATATACACATATAAATAAATATAACATCAAATCAAAGGTATGGCAAGCGCCCATACTGAGAGGGGTTGCAAAATAAGACTTAAGTAGAAGAATGTCACTAAATGAAAAAAGCATTCACAAACCATGAGATTAGTAAACACTGCGGGCTCCTACGAAAGCATGCTCTGATTAGACTCATTTCATTTTTACCTTCAACTATTCAGTGCCAACTAAATTACTTGTAATTTCAAGTGGTCCCCACACGTTGCTTGAACCAATTGCAAAAGCAAACCACAATGCCAACGTCTGTGGATTCCTAGCCACAGATACGAGGCAACTAATCATGTATCTACATTTGAACTTTGGCTCCCTTGATCGCCTCACTTGCATTTGGAACGGCACAAATGCCCAGGTGGACCATAATGATAACGCATCGAGGGTAGGTTTATGCAGAATTTCTCAGGTTTCGAAAAATATCTCATCACAAGTCAATGAATATCCAGCAATACAGATTAATTTGTAAGCACAGACTGAATGGCTGTCTTTGGTGAAATCACGTGCGCCTGTTTGTGAACGGTAGCCGCTCTTGATCGATGATGCACGTGGATTTCAAACACCTCGCTCTATATTTCTTTGTCCCAACAGCATGACGCCTGCAGGCTGCAGACAAACTCATCTTTTGAATGACTATCAACAATATTGGAATTTCAACTTTCTGCAAATTCCTCTATACGTTGCTCATTTGATAGTTCTATTGATTTCGGAAATATTATTAGCATATCAATGCATGGGATATCGCTTTACTTGGGACAAGAACGCCCTAAAACTCATGAACACCGAACTCATTCAGGAACAACTAAATTCGATAGTGACATGGGATGAGTTAACCATTCGTTATACATGCGTACCAGGAATCGCCTTGAATTTAACAGTCATCTTGGTCTGTTCATGGACACTTGCCTTTATCGTGAGAAGGCGTTGGTATGTGAAATGGAATTACACCAACTGGTGTCTTTTCTCATTCGTCCGGTCTATTTATTGTTTCTTCAATAATATTTTACTATGCTTCAATTGGACTACATGCCTCACATTTTTGATTATCCCATTTTACTGTCGCAAATATCGGGAACCCGAGTTGGCAGTTGCTCTAGACGTTCTGAATGAGCACTTTCGAAAAAGTTTCTGGATCTTATTGCTCTTCACAACATGTCACACTGTGATCACTATCGGCCTTCTTCCCACCAGCTGGTCGGCTAGTCGAAGAACCGCTGACAAAATTTTTCTTGAAAACCCCAGCGTAGCACACGTGCAACTTGACACGGGTACGTGCCGTATCTATCCAATGAGAATTTGGTGCAGCGATGAATCGTGCTCGACTTGTGATGAAAAGTATCAGGACATGGATCTAATTTATGAACATAACTTCGGACCCTCTCTTGGTTAATCAAAATACCTTCTTAATCTGTAATAGATGTTTTTCCTCGAAAACATTTCTACTAAGCCTGACTGGCTGAGCAACGAAAGCGTCAAAGTGGCTGAACCGTAGTAAGACTTTAATCTTCTAACAACGGATTGCGCCAGCCGAAACACGGAAAATAGAACAGTTACTGTGAGGAAGTGGAATATCGAGTACAAACAGAAGATTGACTAATAACATAAGTCCAGTTAAATGAATTATTATTCTGGTAAACAAAAAGGAACTTTGCTACATCACAACAAATCATCTTCCAGTAAGAACTATCAGGTCACTTAGCTCAGTGTGGCTGTTGGTGGTTTATTCACATCAAACAGAGAGGGCCACCTATCGCCTAAGGGTCGATCATGTGAGCAAAGGTCTGTGGATTGTTAAACCATTAGGAATATGATGGTACTGTATCGTGATATGCTGACTTTCGATAAATCATTGAGAAGTATGCAACACGCCAACGACAACATACTTTTGGGTAGCATACATGGATCTACTCTGACACAAAGAACTGAATTACAACTGTCTGACAATAAGCCAGTGGCTTCAATTTGGTTTTGACTGATCACTTCGATAACTGCGCATTAAGCTTGATCTTCGCACATGACTACGGTACTTAGCAATGGAATGTATTAGGTCCTTGTACAGAATTATTAACTAAGTGGGTGCAAAAACGTCTGGTACGGAGAAAATCACTCATGTACTGGGTGATGTAAAAGGAGGATGGTCACTTATAGAGACCTACAAATAGAAGAGAAGAATCGACGAGCAGGTAAGGCTGAGAACAGTATAGTTAAAAGTGACCATGAATTAGCGAAGTGGACGGGAAAGTAGTTTGGAGGGTTGGGCAACACAATGTTTTGGAACTCCGGCAACCTGACAGTTCATCTCACTATTTAAAGACAAACGGTGGGGCGATTGCTGGACAGAACCAAGCCGGCTCCCGACCAAACATTCTGACAGTTCTTAGAAAATAGGCACACCTTCAGTCAGCCCACGATCTGCCGTTCATGATATGAAACTGCAATTCTGTAGCGCTGCCTATTTTTGAAGAGTGGGCAACAGAAATTCACTTCAGTTCTCCGATCTCTGCATGCGAGCAGTCGAACCCGAGTTTGTGCCTACGGTAATCTTTCACTGGAGTTCATCAGGAGAAGTAGTTTTAGCTAGGGTTGTTGTCTTTCACCTATTATTTTCACTTTTGTCACAGAAAGGTAATCGATATAGCCCCATCCTAATGTCAGAACAGTGGCAAGGATATACACTAAGACAGGAAAATGTCACACCTAGAATATGCTAACCACTTAGTCCCACTTAGTGAAGACCCGAATAGGTTGCAGCTTTTCTCGACTGTCCGCATGTTAGTGTAGGAACGTAAAATGCTGTTGCAGAATTGGACTGGATCAAACCCGTATTTTGTACTTGGAATGGAACAAATTCGCAAGGCGCAAAATTCTAGCTTTTCGGTTAGCTGCATTTCATCAGATGGTCTTCGAACATACAGAAGGCATCTGTGGTGTCTGTGTGACAATCGCTTGTTAAACGAAGACCAAGAATGCGCGACAGCAATAAGTTAGGTATTGCTCTGTGGTTTTATATGATGGCGGCTGTATTCGTAGTAATCGTAGTATTCGTAGAATATAGTGGGGAAATTTTGTGAGCAACTCCGAGGTTAGGCGTATGTTACTCGGTCCTATGGTCAAGTATTTAAAATAAGCAGTGAATCCGAATAGTTTAAGTTGGTTAAAACATGTTTTGCGAGGCAGGTAGTGGTTGCCTTATGTAAACATTAATCGCTGGTCGGCCTGTGTAAGCGTAGTGAGACTACCGGGTTGAGATCCACGAGATCCCCCAGATGGTAGTTTGAGACCGTAAGTGATAAGGGCCAGTGCGGCAGTCACTGGCATTCTTGTATTCAACATCGTCCTTCTTTTTACAGTTTCCCAGCTATTGCAGTCGATCTATTCGCCCTTCATTCTTCTCTTTGAATAGGCAGTGTTGTGAGGCAGTAAACAAAACCAGAGCAAGTTGATATGGGGTTTGTGGTCGCGCACAGTGAGCTGAACTGAACTGATTTGGCAGACAGAAACAACAGCACTGAGGAATGCACGGCCATTCAGTTCATGTTAGGCCACTGCCAAACAGAACAGTCACGGCGCTCCAGATGCGTACCTACGAGACCAGAAAAGGCTTTATGGACAGATGAAAGTCACCCGTTGAACACATTTGAAATTTCTTTTATTCATACTAACAAACATTCTGCAAACGTTTTGACTTTCTTTTTTTCTTCTTAATACAAACCAACACAAAACAAACGTCTGCAGTCGTTTTGCTTGGTGGTATGGCCTTCTAGGTTTCGTCATAAATTAGACCCAAATATTGACAAGGAAGGACATTACTCATCTGAGGTCTTCTTGTAGACAAACAGTCGTGCAAAGCATGTAAATTTTGGAGAGCGAATTCGTTTTTATATATATTCATGACGTTTAATTTTTTATCCCTAATGGGTTTCTGAAATTCACCAGACTTTAACAAACAGCGCAAAGACTGTGGTTTCAGATGGATGTTTTTATCCCTCAATTCTGTTCTGTCTTGTGCAAATTGATGGCTAAAATTTTTTTCTATCATGCATAATTTAATTGACGCTGGCTCCACAACTAATGCATACGAGCATTTGCCCAACAAACCCATCTACAGTTTCTCCCCTATGGAGTCGAACTAATGAAAAATAAGCTCATGAAAAATGTTACCCTGAGTAGACAGCATTGTGCTCTAGGTTTCTAGATTACATTTTGTCTGGCATAAAGTTGATCACAGCAAAAACAGAGAAGTACGTCCATTATGAGAAGCACAGGCACTTTGCACTATTTATACATATATCATTTAATGGTTTTAGTCATCAGGGTGAACGGAATCTTCATGCTATGTCGAAAAGCCAAGACTTTCAACCAAAAACGAAAAGTTAAAAAAATAAAATGGAGTCATTCATCTGCACATGGATTTCATTTATTTTCACCAGAGTTAGTTGAATGATCTTTTGGTCAGTTTTCTTAAATTCAGCATAACATGATAAAATTACAAGATTTTCCTGTTTGCCGATTGCTCTTTTTGTCGAACTTCAAATAAGTGAAATGAAACCAGAAAAAAACAGTTGATTTTGTGGCAACTACAGTGAAAGTAGCAGGAATTCTTCCTTATGATTTTCCATCTCATCGGCAACAAACAGTTCCATGAGCGTCGCTAGCTACCTGGCTCAGCAACATCAATCTTCCTCCACCAGAACAGAATTTTATCAATAAATGCTGTCGATATTCACCCAAAAAGAGATTTGACAAGTGCGAAACTCATTCTTCGCCTGATTTTTTGACTCAGTTTACTAATCACCGATTTCGTTCGGTTTCAGCTTTAGAAGTGTAGGAAGATTTCTGTTGTCACGAATGGTTACCACCGAACAGGAACTTGGTCGCCGCGATGTATTTCTCTTTTTGTTGTCTCTTTCGATGTCACGTCACTGATCAAAAGCATTCCAAGACAGACGCAATTGAGCAACGTCCATCTTATCGTCGAATGTGGCTTCAACTCGTCATGTTGATCAGCGATGTCCAAAGGCGATATAGTTAGCTTAGTAGGGCTACGCAAGGAAAAATACCAAAAGTTCGGCAGGAGAATATAAAGACAAAGTGGACAAAACCCATGGGGTCGTCATTCTCGGACCTCGCGATCAAGACAGATGCGAGATAATGTTACACAAAAGCTTTCAAAATATGCAGTCCATTTTTGGTGGATTCGGCATGTCGATGGCACTCTCTCAACAGTAGAAATAAATTGATTACACCAACATATGAACACTCCCGGACCCAGCAAAACCGTGGCCAAGGAAGAATAAAAGGAAGCAAAGTTACCACTCTTCATCGTTAATATCATCAAGCGGAAAAAACTATCCATTGAAAACCAACAAAGACAGATCGCATACTCATTTTTAAAAGCAATTATTCCACTTTCAACCTGAGGGGCTGTGTGTATCCTGTTGTGTGCAGCCGACACACCATTGCATACAACCACTGAAATAAAGGCAGCGTAAACTGAGTCACTTTCAACTCATACATATCTAAGGTTCGTCATTCCCGAAAACCAAAAGGCTAGACGCTAGGAACACCTAAATGATCGGTGTACTTCAATATAGGCATGCGGCATCCAAACTGGCCGAAATTATACCACGGCCACTCACTGTCGAAGTCGCCCATAAATAAACGGGCCTTCTGAGACCCACTCCGTTCAATGGATAAGATCGCGTAGGCCTGCACGATCAGCCAGGTATGGTGCACACTGCGCCGGTGAAACAGAAAGATAATACGCACATACTATACAAACCCGGCCCAGCCCTATTATGTGCTGACCCGCATTTGCAGATATGAAACCAGTGCGTACAAGGGGCTTATGAGATCAAGACTAGTGGTCGGGACAAACGCGAATGGAAAGCATCTGGCTGACGAAGCTCTCCACTTGAACAACTCATTCAATGAACACGTCGAAGATGGTGAAGCCTACATTACCTTAACGAGAGTGGCCACAGAGAATGGAAGAAAAGACAGACACATCAGAGTGTGCAGAATTAGCGACGTTTCCAAACATTAACTCACGTATGACTACGAATTCTAGTTTGGATCGAAATGTCACAATAATCGTTGCACAACTCGATGTACAACTTTTTATATCCGCAACATATCCATGTATATATGTATATATATATATATATAGGTATATATATTTAGCAGTATATGAAGGAACGAAGAAAGATTTCCGAAAAGACAATATGGGTTTCATACCCATAAGGTCGCTCATCGGATACCCTTAGCCCATTCCCTGTCAAGTAAACACGCTTGGCCATTCCGAATGGATGCTGCTACCAAAATCACACTGAGATGGCAGATATATATATATATATATATAACATGAACCAGATAAAATATGCAGGAGTAATGGGATTAAAAATTTGCTCGTACTGTGGCGAATTATTCTGGCCCTGACTGCGTACTTGATTTCTGTCGGTTAGTCAGCAAGCATTGCTTAAACGGAAACGAATCCAATCTGTTTCTGCTGCAGCCCAGATCCTATATCTCGGCTATCTCGTCGAATGTCCGTGGACAATGTGCAGGAAATGAAAAGCTTTGGCAAGGCCAAACATTGGATTCATGGTCTCGAAAAATCCTTGCAATAGTGGTTGGCTTGTTTTTTTCACTTGTTAGACCTGTCGAGTCATCTATTTGGATTCATTCAGTCACGCAGCCGGCGCTCTTTTCTGCTTAAGTGCAAACAAAAAAAGAAAAGAGAATGAACTGGAACTAGCTGCTTTGATCCTAAACATACTGTTACTCTCGTTACAAATCCCGTCTTCAATTCTGCGGCTAAGATGCCTCATTTACAATATCTTAACATGTTCATTGTTATTCTAGCACATGCGAATTTAAACATTTTTTGCGAAAGATTAGATCCCTTTTGAAGTTTTCAGCCAGATAAAACTGCTGAATTTTGCATAAATTTAAAGATTTTTTCATCTGTCTGAATGATCATTTGATGGCACAGTTAAACTTACGTCTGGGTGTGACGACCGGAATTTGGTGGCTCTCAAAAGAATGATTGATTGTTCACTGAAATCCTGGATTAATTTTTTCAACCAACCACTTTCGGAATACGGTAAAGAAAGTCAAAAAAATAAGTGTGAAAAGTTATTTAACTTTAGGCTTTTATAATGAGATAAGCTCAGCTGCTCAGAACAAACCACATGGCTTTTGCATAGAATAGTAGTCATCACAGATCATCCAGCAACTCGAAGATAATGCCATCAGTAGTGGTTGATGCCTCGGATACTTGAAGTCCCCGTACCATTATACCAAGTCCTTTCAAATGCAGGTCTTGTACACTTTGGAAATCTGAATGTTCCTTTCAAACTCCAATGCCACTGATGCACTATAAACCTGAGAGGCTGGTTAGTCACTAACCACAGCATGATGAGGACAGTTTCATACATCCAGAATAGGCCCCAGTCTATTCTGGATAATTCAGACAGTCAAGGTATGCATCAAACTTTCAGAAATCTGACGCCAGTGTATGCTATATCCTACATACACATCCAGTGCCCAAATGGATTAGTCTTAGAGTCAATCGTTGTTCCATATTACGATTGTGTTACAAACACGCATGATAAATCTTATGATAAAAATGGCTTATGGAAGATCTATAAATAAACACGCTTTAAGTACCGTACAACTTGCATTCGCTTGCATACCCTAAGTACTGGGTAGCGTAAAAAAGCCAACGTTCGGTTTGAGTTTTGTCGAGCAAAAATCTGACCAAATCCGACATCATCTTTTAGGTTTCCAACCCTGGGTATGTAAAAAATCTGAATGAAACACGTCACCAGTTCGAAGCAAAATGATTTCTAAACCGTCTTAATGTGTCACCACCAATAAGGACAGACCAATCTTAATAGTGTGCAATTCATTTCCGTTTTCATAGTCGTATACGCTTTGATTTTGATTTCCCCTCCAAAGTAATGTCAATATTATGGTTCTGCGTTTCCTTCAGCCTATAAAAGAAGGATACCGTACTCTGAGACTAATTTTGTCATTTGGTCCAGATCACAATGCTTCGCAACAATCCAGTGGTCTACCAGCGGGACTTCCCCTGTTCAGTGCATTCTCGAGATCTCCCTTGGGTAGTGGCCATGCACACTTGCAGTAGTGCAAAGGGGATATTTCGATCTAACTGTAGGAAATTGCACATGTCATTGAACGAAACTCCATTGAGTTCCCAGTTTATCATGAACCATCAGGCAGTTCTAGGCTTCGCGGGTTGTTCCTCGGAGAACTAGTTAACTAGTTAAATTTGTCGCTCCTTGCGACAGTTTTCTGCCGTGGGACAAAGATAATAGCGCAGGTGAATTTTACAGTTGCTTGAACACAAACAGACACTGAGACAATAACGCATTTGGTCGGTTCATCGATTCTGTATTCACAAAATCATTATATATATATATATATATATATATATATATATAGCTCTGAGTTTTCTCGGGCACCAGTCCCCAAAACAGAAATTAATCATACCTAGGGATTTCGTGAAGTTATTTGCAACCTTTCCGATCTGTACATGGGCTTGTTTTATAAGATGGTTGTGTTATTGTGTATAAAATTAATCAGTTTAAATCAAACTCATTCCACTATCAAAATCAGCGTACGGTGGCATTCAGAAAACGTTCACAAAAGGCCCTTTAACAAGCTTGCTCTCATAGAAATGAAACGCAGATGGAAAAAAGGCAGTCGTACGATAGTTTTGAGGTCTTCGAAGGAATGATCCGAATAGATTTCACAATTATCAAAAGAATGGATGGAGAAATACGACAAACCCAAAGTTACAAAGACCAAATGGAAAACAAAGTCCAACAACGGGTCGATGAATGAGGCCTTGGGTTTAGGTAACAGTTGTTGACCCGTCTGACAACCTTGTGCCGAATCCAGCGAAAATGAAATTAACGAGACGGCAACTTAAACATGTTCACAGTTTTCAACTAACGACAGAATTCGCACATGTCACGGCAAATGATAAGCTTAGGTGAAAAGCGAGCGGCTCAGTTAATATCTCTCTTAATCAGTTGTTTCATGGCATCCAGCGATGTGGAGGTCAATGAAATGTAAAGATTCACGACATCGTCGGAGTAGTTGACAAATGAAACTTCCAATTTTAGTTTTTGATTCGGTTTTCGATAGAAAAAGCATTTGATTATCAGGTATCTCTACACCGAACTAATGGTTTTAATGAATAGTTCGATTCATTAGGTAACAAGTTGTCTTATATGTAAAGCAAGTTAACTTTTTTAGAAATGTTACAGAGAGCAATGAGGTGGATACAAACAGTGTTGACAAATTCACAAGTCGTTCAACGAATGCTGTTTGGTTTAAGCCGAGGTGGCACATCGTGGGTCAACAGCTCCCACGTACATTGTGGTGGCTTTAGTCTACTGAACAATGGAGCCTCTACCAGAGGTGATCTAGTGACCGAATTTTATTGAGTTATGTTTCTCGTGTTGATTTTCTGTCCCACAGAGTAATGAGTTTTCGATTCCACTAACCGCAAATGTATTCAACTGGATCAAGAGTACTGCTTCGAATTTACTGAGAGAACATTGTGAAGGAAAATCACGGGGGTGATGCATCGTTTATTAGGGCTGCGGTGCAACGTCGGTTTGAAGAAAACGCGTGTTTAGTGTGTGATGGAAAGTCCATCTTCTTGGCAATTCCCAGACCAATACCTAAAAACGTGACAAGGGGAAAACCATTGGGGAATAACACAAACCTGGTCACAATCACAAATTCACAAACAGAAGCAGCTCGGGTTGAGAAAAAAAATTATTGAAACCCAGCAGCACTTCAAATATATTTTCTCCAGCCCATGTGCCGGATAAAGTTTGAAAACATCCGGCGAAATTCTATAAAATGCAGCAACCGATTAACTAGACTAGTTCAAAGGAATGTATCGTAAACCTAGGGAGAAATGCACATTTCCCAGTTGTACTAAAAATCGTATTCACAGCCGCCTTGAAGTGGAATCCAGGGAGGCCGAACAAAGAAGTCTTATTATTGAGCTTGACGTTCAGGTTGCCTCTCAAACCAACTACAGACCGGGGCACAGTATGAAAACTATATGATCAATCAAAAAATTTAAATGAAGCCTCCAGTGAAAAGGCTCAATGTCAAACAAGCTGATATATCCATGATGTTCTTTTCATCTTCCCTAAGAAAGCATTGTTAACTAATGCCGCAACAATTCATCTGAAAAGGCTGAAATGCGTGGCAATATGATCATGAGATTAATACACTGAAAAACATGAAGCAAATTGCCTCGGATGCCCATCGGAATAACCATTTGCTCCTGGAAAACCGGATACCAAAGCATTTCTAGACAGTTCTTATTTCTGGCTTCATATCAGAGAATACATAAAAAACTGAAGACAGTAAGCATAGGCTATGACTGAGGTTCTGCAAAAGGAGGGAATTTCAATGAGATCTATTCTATGAATGTGAAAACCGCCTATAAAGACCTGGCAAGCCGGCCTGCGGTCATTCTCGCTCCATTAGAAACACATGACACCACACTGTCTATAGGACTCATTTGAACTATGAACTATTCTGGACCAAATGTCGACAAGCTTCCAGAAAATTTTCAGTGTTGGTGTTGAAGCAGCATTCTCCCTACGTGAAACGACAGTTTATTTGCGACACTACTTTTGTGCTGAAACATACCCTATTCTTTCTTGTTCTGAATATCAGAGGACTCATTCTCTTACGTGCTGAGAGCACACTTCATGACCTTGAAGGACGACTCTACACGCAAACTGATAAAGTTTTAATGGCATTCCCCTTGGCCCCGCATGAGCAGATATCTTTCTTGGTACGGTTAAAGAACAAATGCATAGTCGTATTGCTCAATTCACCATGTATAACCGTTGCGTCAATGGCGCCTTGGTTTTCTTAGATGTGAAATACATAACTGGTTTAACACTAGTAGTCCAAACCCGGCAGATACGCTCGAGGTAGAACCTAGAAATAGTCTAGATTACACAGACATCTTGAAGACCATAAGCGCAAAAGGAATAATACGAAATCCTGTTCACCGTAAAGCAACTTGGAGTGGTCGGTATACTCAGTTTTCCAGTTTTACACAATTCACTTTCAAACACAGTCTAGTAAAGAGGGCCCGAAGAATCTGCAATACAGACCAGTTGCAGAAAGAGGAGTTCTTCCATAGACCCACAGATCAAAAGGTTGTCCCAGCAAGTTCATTAACATTCACGAAAAGAGACCTAAAAAACTCCGGTTACTATTGCGGAGAAAAAACCAGAAGTCGCCAAACGGCTATGCAAGGGTTTTCATGCATTCAACCTAACCAATCAAAATCTTAGTTGGACTACAGTGTGCCTGAGTGATAGCTGAACTGAACATTTTCCAACTCACCTGGATCTTAAAATTCATTAGAAAAGGTTATCCGACCTAAAATCTCCGACATCGTTCATCAGTTTGCTATTGTCTGCGACTGCAAGTTCAGAGGCAGCATGGGAAGGTGCAGCGGTCAACAACTTACGGAGCATAGGCCTATGTGGTTAGTGGAACAAAAAACCCCTTCTCCTCTTCGATTGCCAAGCACTTAGTGAACTTTGGTCACTAGATTGGCTCGTGCAGAAAGCAACCCAAAACTGTTAGCTTTTTGTGAGGGTTCATCGTCTAATAAAACACTTATATTATTCCCTTGTTTGAATCAAAGAACCAACCTTCCCATTACGGCTTCATGATACAGTTTTCCTCTTTCTGTACTACGTAATCTAAAGAAACTCGCCCTAGAGCGGTACTGCACCATTTTCAAGCTAAATTGAGGCATTAGTTATGCAACGCATAATATGCAGATTAATTCCTAACGCGGTATAATATGAACCAGGGACAGATGAAACTTCAGCACCTTTATGATCCATATTCTCCTGACGAAACTCTTAGTGTTTGTCCTACTCCAGCTATAGGTGGAAATGCTGGGGATAATACCGCAAATGGATGCTGAAATACTGAATTTTCCGGTTACTTCTGATGCAAATTACCTAGGTTCTGAGATAATCAATGAATCCAATAAATTTTAGCTTCTTCCTTGATTTTCTTGACAAAATATACATTTTCCTGCCAGATAGCGCTGCGGTGTTTGAATTCAAAACTCAATGAAGATGGCAGAGGACTTTTGGATTCAGTACCAGTAACTTATTTGAGCTTATCTTTTCTTCTGTAATTCTTGCTGTGTTCAATTTTCGGGAGTTGTCGTATCGGATCAGTTTGCGAAACTGTGAATTGCAAGCTGTAAGTCCGACAACATTCGGTCATAGTTTACAAACTAAGTCAAAATGTTATTGTTTCACAAGCCAATATAGGCGCTAATTTTCTTTGAATAAGTTACTAATAACTTCAGTATTTCACACAGGATTTCACTGTCTGAATCAACCAAGTTCTGTTATTCAGAGACCAGGGCGCAACGAAACCGGCACAAATGCAAGGGAAGTCCGCTTCAGAAGAGTTTGCCCAGATTAATGGGACATCTTTAAACCTCGTATATTTTAAACAAGCTGTCATGCTCCGTCCCTGAGTTTCGTGAAAATGGGCTATTCCATCTGTCGCTATTCGTTTCTTTTCAATATTTTTATTCCTATTGTCAAGGAGGGTATTAGGAAAATAAGATTTCACACAAAATGATCACTCATTCAATTCAACATTAAGAAAGGAAGTATGCACTGCTTTATCCTTTTTGGCAATCGTCTGATCTACGGAATCATCTTGCTTGAAACGGAACACAGACCTGGTGCATTATTGTCGTTCAATTCGAGAGGCCGGAGTCAATTGCCGTGAACGCCAGCCCCTGATCACACAAAACTGATGATGAACAAACCTTATATTCAAGCTCAACTAATCAGTAAAAAATGATGAAAGCAGTACACAGCTGTGAACGCCCATCCCGTTGGAACTGCTATGCAAACTCGGAACAACCGATTGAGTCGAGCGCCTTAGCCATCATGCTACCGGACAGGTCCCTGAATTGAAGATGTGTAATCTCCTGCTTCTAACACATCAAATCCTGACAAATTTCAGAAAGCCATTAAAGTCATATTTGAATAGCCTAGTGCCTATGACCTTCCATTCACAAAAGCCTGCTTCATATTCGCGTCCCGCTTCGCAGGCGATGGATATGTATATAAGGTGAGTCATTCACACAGTGTTTCTGCAACTTGATTATACTAAGCTGGGTGTCAGTGCATCATGATGCAAACTTCTGTCAGAATTGGTGGTGGTGGTGGGCAGAAAAAGTCCTAATCACTGGCATTGGTTGTCCTCATACTAGGTAGTATTTTTACGCCATATAGTTTGCTGCCTGGTTTAGCTGAATATTCTTCCGACTTCTCAGTTATTTCATTCCAATAGGTTTAGTCATATCAAGTATAACAAAAGACATCAAATAAATATTCAGAAAATGTCATGTGTTGGCAATGCCCCAGTTGTTCTACTTGCTTCGGTCATTTTGATTCCATAAACTGCGGTTTGAAAGAATTACAAACTATGCGAAATGAATCAGAAAGAGTCTGAACATTAATAAAACATTCCGACTGATGGAGATTAATGTGAATCAAAAGAAGTGTTGGAACAGCTATCCGGAGAACGAGGGAGAAACAGTGAGACTGTCACAAAATTTCGGTGCCAATAGGTGGTTGATTCATTCTAACTTGGTTTAAACTCAGACTCCCACTAGCATGCACACACATACAAGGCCCTTTGAATCCCCACATTTAGTTTGCACCAAGATGGTGCAGTCCAGTCTGCCGTCCCGTATTTATTTCCGTTGCGTAAACAAACCGGTTTTCTATCTATCCCCGGACTGGTACTGCATACACGAGAACAGACGCGCGAAAACATCATGTACTCGGCAGTGCCTAGTCGGCGGGACTAAGGTGGAGACTGTGCCTTGGCAAGATAAACAGGTGCCAGTGTACATCAAGTTATCCTAGCCCCGGATGCATACACACGAGAATAGTCTTATTCGGGTAAAGCGCAACAGCATGTACTTGTGCTCTCACTGCTTCAAATCTCCAAGTTAGCGATTTTCACCCTGTCGTTGGTGTATGCTATTTTATGTGCCTGGCTTAAAAGGGGATAAATTGATGATGGTGAAGGATTGCGTGGGTATCTGTTTACATATGCGTGCTTTGTGCATGGATACATGTTTATCCGTGCTTGGCTGTCTGTTCTTGATTGTCCGCTTGCCACAATAACGTCATGGCAAGGCAAAACAAAGTAAAAGAGGTGAAGCGAAAGTGTAAGGTTCTGTGGGCAATAATTATTTGTCCCGGTTGTGCGTATAAGCTCATAATAATAATAATAATAATAATAATAATAATAATAATAATAATAATAATAATAATAATAATAATAATTTTACCCACATAACCACACCTCAGCAAGCACACAAATACAAATTCGCAAAGATACATTCGATTCTTGGTAAGTCCAAGCGACTTTGCTTTGTTTATTTCTCTTCGTAGCATTTTGCATCAATCTATTTGTCGTGTTTGTCACTGAAAGTATCACGGGATTCGATTATCCATTTCTTAGCGCATTAGGTTGTATGTGTCCGTGTGTTCATGTATGTGTGCACGTGAATACACAGGATGGGAACCATTAACCGGGTCAGATGGTAACTTGTGGAAACATTGAAGTTTTTGAGAGGAAAAGCTTCCTGAATTGGATACTACTTGATTCTGAAGTTTCATGCCAGATGTTAACAGAGAATCAACCGGTGAATAAAATTACTCTATACATCAAAGGGAGCTATAAATAAAAAAACCTACCAGGGAGAGTTAGTGAAACTGAGAAATGCAAGTCACATGATTCTGCTATCACAACCAGAAAATGCACCGGTGAACTTGCCTAAATTTGCTTATATAGCCGGTTTTCACTATTACCTAAGCTGGTTTATTAGACTGCACCATATTTCGGTGAAAAGTAGTTCGGTGATAGCGATTTACTGTTAAGTGGATCAACCATCTGGAATTTCGAAGATCTAAGGCGTCCAAATCCTATCAGCCCCGGATAAGTTGTTGTTAGACGACCGTCCCCTATTCCCGAATTTCCAACTAATTAAGACTGATTACTAATTTATGTCGATTCATGTTACCAGATCGTAGTTGCCGACTCTTCATAGGGTTGCGGACTCTAGAACATTTGATACCTACTCACCCGACAGCAGTCAAGTGGTTTTAATATTGAGAAAATCAAAAAAAATAATTTGAAAGTATAAATCATTTGATTCGAATCGTCAAAACTTTGGTTTTTGATTGCCGTGTAAAAGAACAACACACGAGAGATAGGAAACATTAAGACGGTTTGCCTGCTATTTGATTCGCTTACGAATCAATAGTGCACCAGCTACACACCACTTTCACGTTGGAGAGCAGCTTTTAGAAGAATACGGCAAGCTAGCCGCCAAGTGATACTTCCGGAGTGTATTATCTAATATTTAAGGCCGTCCTTGACAGTAGCCAACAACGATCCAATAGGCGTCGACGATTCCAGCACTTTCCG
Source organism: Fasciolopsis buskii (assembly GCA_008360955.1). NCBI lineage: Eukaryota > Metazoa > Platyhelminthes > Trematoda > Plagiorchiida > Fasciolidae > Fasciolopsis > Fasciolopsis buskii. Next base: position 30,924 of record LUCM01011182.1, on the reverse strand, counting down.
TCGCCCAGTAAATCGGGCACGGTTCTTCATAGCTCCAACCCGGTCCCTAGATACCTTTCTCATTAAGCTCCGACCTATTCGATGCCAGGTAAATTAGGATGACAACTACCCGCTGCATTCACGAAAACACGATGCAAACTTTATTGATCTGTGCATCGATGATATGGAAGTACTAGGCTCATCGCTCAAAACACTCAATGACTGAATCAGAACGCTTTTATATCATCCGTGATTAGATCTCCCTTATACAGTTTAATTAATTTTTTAGCTACAGAAGTGAGAAAATGCCACGTTTCAGAAGTTCGACATATAGGAAACCAAACGACAGTTTTAAAATATCCTGAATGTTGCATTTTTCTTAACAAAACCGAATAATTAAGATGCACTTCTTCCCTCGTCACTATGGTTTCTGCAATTATGAGACGACGAAACTCAAGTCGATTGGCAAACAATTCATTCGATTACGATCTTTCCCACAGGAATCGCAAATTCGCCTGTGGTGTTCATCATAATTAACTGTTCTCACTCATCTACCATTCTTTCTAATTGAAACAATGGGGTCATTAAAACGCAAGATCATTTTTCATTCCAGTGGAAAATGCCGACTATTATTAAAACTTAAATCGTATCAAGAGCGTTGAAACTACTTCATAATAAAAATTGTCAAAAGAGAACAGCCACATCGATGAATCATAGTACCAATGCCAGTCAAAACAGTAATTGATATAAATGACAGAGTTATGTCACGCTTTTCAATATCAGTCTATAGTAATGATTAATTTCATATGGTCGGTGAAATGACCGGAAATGTAATGAGTTACGGCTGTCTGTGTTAACAGTTTGCAAAGCAGTGTCGTGCACGAAAACTGAATGTAACATTAAGCAACTCTTCCCTGGTAGTCATTGTATTCTAAAACCAACATTAAGATACTAATCTTAATTAAAAAAATTAACGTTTGGCCTAGAGAAAAAACATCAGTCTACTTCCTGATGCCGTTAATTTCCCTCTTGCATCTGGCAAGCTAATCGCTAGAGAATTATCTCAGGTTATTCCAGTCAATGAACCTTCACAATTGCAGGGTACACAATATGTGACATCAAGTGTCACGCTCATTAACGTCTGTTCAGTCCAGTTTTTATGCTGACGGGAAATATTTTGACGCTATCCGGAAAAAATCCGTGCACTTCGGAGATAATATCAAAAGGACAAAAGTGAATCCCAAGTCGGGGTGGGTTTTATCATCCACCCAGTCACAAATTAGTCAAGTTCATCTTCCCCCGATAACCATTAAAAATTTTGTTATCGCTGTGCAAACAAACTCCATATGCCTCGTGAGCTCCACCGACAGTCGGCGTTTGTTTGACCAAGTTGTTTGTTTCATGTTTACAATGATTCAGTTGGGATTTGCTTGCGGAATCTCTAAAGTACCGGCGGTGAGTGTTGGCCGACAATTTGCGTCCGCTGCTCGTGGTGTATTCAAATCACTGAGGCTCAGTAATGTGCTTTTTGTGTGGCTCATACCAAACTGTTGTCTTTGCAAATATAATTGTTGTGCTTTCACACGCCAGCAAAGCAAACAAAGCATTTGCGCGATAGTTACACTGCTGACAATCAAGTCCAGCGAGAGCTCATTCACACTGAAATGCTTAAATGACCTATCAGAAACGATAGTTAATCGGACATATAGAATGAAACAAAAATTATTCTCTTAACCAGCAAAAATCTAACTATCCATCTAAATCTGAAGACACCGTCAGACTTGACCCAGTGACAGTTTTTGTACGTGAAATTTGTTATGAAACTGGGTTATTGAACTTGTGAGTGGAAAATAAATCTTATCGTTTTTACTACTTCTGTAGTCCCGGCACATCGATTATTAGTAGATTTGGGTATCATCCACTAGTCGACAATCGTCAGTTAAATCCGATGACTACATCGAGCGGAACTTAGGTGCGCCTTTAAAGAATTCGCAGCCGCTGGGCGACTTAACTGCATTAAAGCAGGCGTGGGACACAAATAATAATGCATACTCACTCAGTTTATCCTCTAATCAACTGGTCACGCAATAATCTTCGTGACACTGAGGCAGTCACATTCAGAAAGACAATTCGAAAATTTACCGGTGACGCTGAATCTACTGTCAGCGGGTAAAAACTAGAGGCAATCACCGGACCCATGATGTGAGAGACGGTTATGAGATCGACAAAATTGTTTAGTTAAGACGTTAACATTTGTGAGATGTAAAAGCCGTTACGAGATAACACACTGATTCTTTTGCGTCAGCAAACCGAATACATAGTAATGCCTTCTGCAACCGATCACGTTTCCTAATTAACAGATTCTCTAAGCTAGTCTATCTCATGTGATGATTGTTGGTCATTTATTCTACCATCAACTCCAGTTGCAAGGCTGGTCTCGTATCATATAGATCGTTCCATGACCATCACCTATAACCAAAACAAATGATCACGAAATGGTATTTGAGTGTTAGCCAACTACAAGGGAAATGCCTGAGTTTTCCACCATGAATAGAACAGCTTTGTTCGGAGGTGTCTACTTATATTTTTTTAACTTGATGCTTCTTTTGCGGTTCACTAGTTAATCTCGTCAAAGAGTCAGAATTGCTGTCTGTCCTATGGGCCTTTGGCGGCCCTTTACTGTTGCCTACAGCACTGTCACTGATGTTCAAAATTAACTGTGTCGCCAGCCCTTGATACTCCTATTGGGTTGCTGTGTATTCTACTGTAAACCTTTGGGTTGCGTTGAATAAATACACTTTGATGCATTCTATGCCGTGTTCGTACTCCAGTCCCATACTATATTGCACAAACGTCTAATATTCCAATATATGCAATATTATAGGCCCACACTGTACCATTCTTCTAAGGTTTCTAATAATAATGACGAATTGAGAAGTCTTCGGTAAACTCAATGAAGGATACCACGAGTAGAGGCTTGTGCGCGCAATTCGCACACAACGATTCCTCTCATTCAATGTCCCAAGTGAGACTTTCACTGCAATGACGATCGGCGGTGATCAAGTGGCCAAAGACGCAGCCTATATACATGAACCCCCGGTTTTGCCACCCGCGGTTGTCTTACTTGTCTGCAGCGGCCCCTTCGAGAAGCATTTCCCATTTATTTCGTACCACACCGCGAAAGGCAAATACTTTGAGTGAGTGTTTGGTTCGAGGTTCTGAAATTGCTCGTGATACTACCTCGACCCAAACTACAAACAACCCATGCGTTAAACAAGTTGCAACTCGATTTCTCTCCCACAAGTTTCAGTGGTAATGTAGTTGAGCGAAAGAAGAAAGCTCTCTAGGTGACAATAACCAAATGGCAATAAAGCGAATCAGATGGTCATTGTGTTGGCTATGTAACAAACTAAACTGACAACGAGAGGGGCAAACACAAGGCCAAGTAAAACGGCAGTCAAACAGCACTATACGCTCAAATGAGGAGACAGAAAGTCAAATTTACTGTACACGACGAACATGAACTAAACTGCCAACCGGATATATCATTAAGTGCAAAGCCAACTATTTAGTCATGTGACTCACACTATTGTGCCATATAATAAGCTGTTAAATATTAAAATGACTTATATGCATCAACCAAATAAAAATATTTTGGGGAAGATAATACAGAGAACCCTTGATGGATCGCGATCCGTTTAAAAGGACGTTGTCTGTCAAGTAACTGTGAGTGGGTAGAGCCGAATATCCCTAAGGTCGAACGACAAAACATGTTAATGTGATCGGATCACATTCAAATTCAAAGTCCATGGAACACGTAACCAAAACGCCGGATGTATCGCACCAAGCTTATTCGATAATATCAGCTCTCGGTCAACACAGTTGGACTAACGTGAAAAATGGGCTGTGGAGCTAATTTCGCGAAATATAAAACCAACATTTCGATCTTTTTAGTTCAAAATCGGGCCGAGTTCTGAGGGACTTCGTAGTTAATTTTAAATACATTTTACGAGCCCACCATAGCATGAATTTGCAGTTTGAAACCAGTAGTAAAATCAATGAAAATTAAATGGCGAAAAGGAATTTTTAATATAATTCGTCAGCCAGATAAATGAATTCGCTTCATTCACAATGAAATAGAAGCCCGAGCTACACCATGTTTTAAATTAATTTTGAACTACGCCAAAACTATTCGGGAAAGCCATTTCATTAACTTCTCGGCCTCGTTTGCATAGTCCTGAAAAGCGATCCATCTTGCATGGGCACATTTATACGGACGCAGTGTAAAGCGCAGCGATTATCTACGCATTGCTCTACAATCAGCACGAGGGTGAAACCTTAAGAAGTCTTACCCAGTTCCGAATGCTTTTCACATAACGACAAAATAATGCAAGTTATCCTGTAGCAAACATTTTGAGGAAACCCGAATAGCGCAGTTTCCGACAGTACACGGATCAAACAGCAAATGTGTTGAAATGCACAGATGCAAGTTATAGGGGTCTCGGCAAATCTCATGCAGCAAGCGCCATACGAACAATTCCTGTTCAAGTAAGCACAGGCATAGGGAAAAGAATACTCACTTCTGGATTTATTTTCTTCATCCAGGGATTATAAGTCTTCCAGCTAACATGCTGCCCACTTCGAGGTGATCTAGTGAGGAAATAGGGTAGGAATTTAATAGATATCCCATTTTGGCCACCACATGTGTATTTTAACCATGACACATTACAAACTTGTTTAGGAGAACAAAATGAGATTAGTCCACAACACTTTAGTGCATGTATTGCTAGGAATCCAGCATCAACGAACACTGGTCATCGATGGGCCTGTCACTACCGTTCACCAAATATTTTGGTCATTTCGATGAGGCATCTAGCAAATTCAAGGTGGAATCGCTTTTACTTCATACTACGAGAAGCCTCAGAATTTCAAAGTCAGCATCCACTGGATAGACACCAACTTTAAACGTCACGTCAGAGTATGAAAAATTCAGGCGAGGGTAAGATTTTCTGTAAAGCATACTCTGTACCTGAATTACGTCAGACTGAAAACCCACTCAATTCAGGATAACATTTCCTAAATTCTGGTAAGATGAATCAAGGAGCATCTTTCGGAGACATTGCCGCTTTTCATCTTGTCGTCTTTCTTAGAACGAAAGAAGTACCTCGGTTTCCCCAAGCACAAAATTCCCTTTACCCGGAGTACGTCCGGTTTTCATTCTTTGTTGATTGTTTTCTAATACTACTTGTTCGAGAGTGAACGACTTGGACGGGAATTAGAAAATGGGACAAATTTTCCGGAGAATTTCCCCCTAGAAAAATTCTTTTTTAAATTGTTTTGCAGGTCACCACATGCCATTCATTTATCAACAAAATAACAGGTTCCTAGATTGAGGCGTTCAGCATTTTCTACTGCTCCACAGTAGAATTATATTCTCTGCTTTCTCGTGCAACTAATTCATGCTACACATCTGGTAAAACTTAGCCGTACTTGGGCTACCTGCATGGAAATCATCGATTAGTAGAGATCGATTACTTTGCGCTGGCGGCCCGTGGCCTTGCAAATCAGTGGCGTTTAGGTGCAACATCATCATGTGGTGAAGTTCAATAAACCGCCGAAAGCCTATCCGTTATGGCAGTGGCGTTCGACTCAAAATCGCTCGTCCCAGGTTCGCGTCCCAGTTCGGGCGCCCTGGAAGCGCACCAGAATGAAACAGCTGTTTGTTTGCTAGTCTTCTTAATGGTGAATTGAGCAATGACATCATATGGTTGATAATTCGTTTAATATGATGTAAATTTTGATCTTGTTTTGTTTAAACTGCTTGACAAGTTTAGTCACAAAATTTTAAACCGATCAACGTTTTCGACTCAGTTCCTAATCCTCTACCTTGTAACACCAAATGACTTTACTGTTTCTCTCTCACTCCTCTGCCACGGTAGTAATGTAAACGCTTGAATTGCCATGAAGCAAGATCAACTTTGAAGCAACTGTTCTTGATCGACCATGAGTGTCAGACCCAAATTAACAAACTACCTCAATTAACAAATTTCTGTCTTCAGCCTATAAACATGTGAGCAGCCGTGGACAGAATACTTTGTAAAATAAGTGCTTTTGCTAGACAAGCGTGTTTGTTATCACTATTGAATTTAAAATTTGATAAATCCGAGCACTCTTCGAAAAACGCATGTTTTTATTCTCCAATTGGTTTCATTTTTCAAGTTCAGACGCGTTTACTTAGACAATCAATGTCGTCCATGTTTAACTGGCCTTATTACAATTTAATGACAGGCACCATAAAGGAAGCCTCTAAGGAACTTCAAGGTAATTGTTGTTGTTACCTTATACGTGGGAAGCACTAGAGCCTTAATGCAATTAAGCGGAAATTCTTGAATGATTCACAGTCGACTGCACTTTTAGTTTACTTACTCATCAGTAGTTCATTATAAGGACAGAAATCAAATGGCTACAAGTCAGCAAGATTCCCTGTTGCAGAGCGTTGAGTGTACAGAACTCTACCCTTCTGGGGTTCCAATTTACTGGTCACAGTAAAGCATATTATTCAAAAACGAACCGTCGTTCAAGGGCCTTAGTAGACAATGCACCGTTAGGCCATCAACCTTTACATTTATCACAACGGCGAAGCTGTGGTATGCAATGGACAACTTTCTTCGAAGGAGACGGGTGGTCGGTATGAAGTGCGCAAAGGAAGAAGAAACCAACTACTGCCGCATTCTCATGGGTATATCAGCCGGCATTAAGGTCTACACAATCAAACGAACATGGTGGTGCTCCGGCTGCATGTTACACAGCTTCTCCCAGCAGGTACGCATAATTAAGCTCGCCGGGACCATACTATTTTGCCGCGTCACGCCACAGAAAACCTAAAACAAAGGTCTAATTTATTCAGTCAAATCGGCTCAAAGCCCTCTCATAACATCCACCAGTCGTTACGTGTATAGAAGTATCTATGCTGCCACACAAATGGTCATTGCCTGTCAAAACACTTCAGTTAAATAAATGAAAAGCTGTTTCACGTCTAAACTGAGTTTATCAAACCAGGTCATAAAATTCATCTCCGACTGATGCTTAATCATCAGCTGCTCTAGTGTCACCAAACAAATGTTTCATTATAGTATTTTGTTCACTATATACTCACTCCGAGTAGGAGAAGATATTGAACAGCATGATGGGTCCTTCGCGGATTAAATGCAATTTGTCACAGCCTTGATTATATGAATATTAGCGGTTTTCTGGGCACACTGAAACGGTTATATGGGGAGGTGATAATTAGGTGTAACTCGTTGCTACAGAATATTCGGAGTTAGGATTGACCATCTCGGCAGTGGCGATGGGGTGACCTTTCCCTACTGATCCAGATGGATGCATATCAGCCCTCGCCGTCAAATAAGCGTATTGTATATATCTTTACAGTTCCATGTCACGTCTGGATTAGATCCGAACGAAGCAAGCATTTTGTGAATGTGCGCGGGTGCATAAGCACAAATAAATTTGTTGAAACTTCACGACGGTAGGCATAAATGCGTTATGGTACGCTTATCAGACTTGCATATGCCTCATGAATTATGACGACCTGGTAGAGCATAGCGAGTACAAAAGTAACTTTGTCAAAACAAATGCGTAGGAAAAAGTAAGTGCGCCCACGCATCCCTCGTTTTATCATCTGCAAATTAGCTACAGTTGTCCCCCTTGAAAGGCATTCAAAAATGAACACGCATTTCTTGTGGAAGCCATAGGTTTGAAAAGCATTGGGCCTCTCCTATTGGCGAGTTTCTGGTCGACCGGAAAATCATATTCCAAAATCTATTAGCATTGCGCATGTCTGAGAAGAAGGCACATTCTCAAATTCTCAGCCAAGGGAACAACGAAAACTGTAGTTAATAAAAATGGGAGAACTGAAACCAGTAAGCTTATTTTCAGTAACATTTCAAATTATTTCATCTAGTGTGTACGGTGAATTTTAACTGATTTTAGTTTCCATGAGCTCACTAAAAGCTGCTAGGCAAATGAAAAAATGGAGGAACGGTTTGCCTATTCAGCCAATACATGTTTTGGTAACTTCCGCCTATCGATTTGTGCCATGGCCTACAGACAGTGTTTGCCACAAATTAACGCAACACAGGCTTTGTGCGCAGCTGTCACTTAAAGTGTGCAGAATCTTGAGTGGACATCCACTGATTGGATGCTCCCAATTTAGTACCGTTGACTGAAAACTGGCAACAGTAAGGGTGTTCTAATAGAGGATAATGAAATATACGTCAAACGACACGGCCAAATTTCCATAATCTCCAAAGGTTTTAGCAGCACGGTCATTGAACTGAAAACGTCGAAACATCTATCAGTATTATTAAAATTATTTTATACTGCAATGCCGGTTGTGACCAAACTAGAAAAAGTAAACATGAACGTAGACAACACGAACAAAATCCAAAAGATCTGATTTAGATGAACTTCAGAAACTTCGGACTCCCATCGACAAACCAATGGTACCAGTTGATCTTTTTTATTTGATTCCAACAAGTTGGAGCTCACACAAGCTACAAAATATATCTCTCTTTGCATCGACTGGCTTTTTAAAGGTTGCTAAACAAGAAGAATAGATAAACGGACCGATGTCACCAAATCTAAATCGGACTAATTTTCCCCTCTGATCTTATCCGGCAAGAAGGCTGTATGAATTAAGACACAATAGTTCAGAAAGTGATAGCCAGTAACTTGTTCCATTATATGAGTATGACCGCGACTGTGTTAAAAAAAGGTGAAGGCTAGTTGCTTAGAGCGAACAGTGTTGCTGCTAAAAAGACATTTTGAACATAATTTGTAGATTTGCTGTAGTCAGTTAGACAGCGTATATTACCCGCTGTCGTGTGGATGTCTCAACTTTCATTTCAGAACGCGTGAGTTTCACTTTTCAAATGTAGAAACGTTAATATGGTTTTCAGGGGATCCATTAGGCAGTATCCAAGCCCAATTCATTATTGAGAAACCACGGAGGCGTTATGTAACTGGTGTTTTCTTGTCAGGATCACACACGATACAGCGTTCTTATCTGTCACTGAATTTTGCAGGACACAAATCTTTGCTCAACAAATACATTGCTGATGATTCCTAACAAGAGCATTGCAGCTGCTCAATGCTTCGTGGTTTCTTAATCACTGCTTTTATATTGACAGTGCGTCATGAACCTTCAAAAAATTGCAGTTTTAGCCTTCGAACGAAGATCAGCAGCAATTACACCTTGGCTATGCACATCGACACAACAAAACTCGTGGCTGTTAACGGCCTCGAAGTGGAAGTACTAACTACTCTTCCGGTACCTCTTGGCCACCACATTAGGACTCGACTGAGGAGTCCGTTCACGAAAGTAAATATGAACGTGGACAATATGAGCAAAAGCACAATGATTTGATTTAGGTAAACCTCAGAAACTTCGGGCTTCGGACTTCTGCACGAAGCAAAAGACCGCAGTATTAATTCAGAAGTTGTCCTTATTTTTTATGACGTGAATCAAGCACCAGTGTAACGGAAGGAACGGACCTCGTGACCTATAAGGCCCACTACACGAGGGCAGGAACTAGCAAACACGCCACTTGAGGTCGTGATAGGCCGATTTGGTGACAAGCCGAGCAACAGCGAACTGTCGTCTAAAATTTAAGTGACCGGCAAATCTGAGATTCGGATCTCTGACCTCCCCGGCATGACGACGCCTAATACGCTTAACCGAATCCCACATAATAGGTACTGTCCTGTTCCAGTTCAAATAACGCACTTCCATGATCTTCTCAGCTGCAGCCACCGTGATCAAATCAATAAATACTCAAAGGGAGAATCTCGCGTGTTAGTTTGGGATAGAAAAAAATCTTATGCTGCCATCCGATAGAAAACCGTAAGATGGAAATTAGGCACGCGATAAGAATCGTTGGTGTAGTCATCTTTTTGTCTTGAAGTACGGTTCACACCTTCGCTTGACCCCTCTGAAAATGAATGCGTAGCATTGTCTTAGGTCTAGTTATGCACAAAGCTAATCGTAAAAGAGCTTGTGATACCTAGAATTACCTCATTCAACTCCTTCAATATTTTCTCTTTAATGATTACTTTAAATGTAATTTACTGCTAAGCTGAAACTAATATAGACAAACTAATTTAGCTTTCAGATCATAAGCTCTATTTTAAATTGTGTTCATGATAGGGTCATTTAGTGGTTGCAAACTCGCGCGACCAAAGCGTTTTATAATTTGTTTATCGCGGTTGATAACCGTAGCGGATTTAGTCGATCATCTTGACTCACGTTCACCATGGCTTTACCGTCCGAATGATCAAGCAAGAACAATCAAAATGTCCTCTGTCCGGTCAAGATGACTGCTACCTTTATAAAATGATTTATACTGTTTTTTTAACAATAATGGTCATTTGCTTATCGCCCCGGTGAACGGGCTCATTGTCCTCTCTTGTCTCCATATCGAACGCCGCGCCCCGCCCACCCCGGGGCCCGTCATGGCAATCAAGCCACTTTCAATCCGACCGTGAACTAGGCAGTTCGGTTGATTCCGTATTTGTTTCCTGGCTTGCAGTCGGTTGGTTATTGGGCGCCATGATAAAGAAACGCCAATCTCGTCCACGTTTATCATTCGCGAAATCAACTAGAAACCTGACTAAATTTGCAATGGCCGCTTAACCCGGGCTTGAGCTCTACTGTCGCCAACTCGTGAACCAGCTATGCGATCAAACGTGGTTGGTAAACCCATTATAGACGAAGCCTGAAGAGTGGCAAAAACCGTGAAACCGGTCGTGTGCTTCCAGTAAAATTTTGTTCATCCATCCATATGTGGAACATACTACTGAGAGTAGAAACTTGTCCTTATTATTTCGTACGGGGGGACAGTTATTCTCCACTGCCCTCATCTCCGTTGCAAAACCAGTAGCAGCGGCAGTAGAAGCAACTAAAAGTTGTCAATTTTAAAAATCAGGAAATCACATCAGAAACATCATACCAGCATACGCAAACACGTAGTCGGCTCGACAGGAAATGCACCTTGTCTGAGTGATTACCGCCGATCGGCAGAAGGGAATGCGTTGACTACCCGTAATAATACTTCGTACTTCCAATAAGAACTCTGCTTCGATGAATGGGTATCACAAGCCGAACATATTACGTAGATAGCCAATAATAAGGTAGCCAGTAATCCCAATCTCATAGCAGTTTAGGGCGTATTTCTCACACTTTTCTGCAAATCTCGAATTCTCTGCTGTAGACATTAGTAAGCCTTCACGAACTCAAGGCAACGCCTGCTGCTGATCGCCATTTTCCCTATCCACCCATTCATAAATATGATGCTGTCTAACTTACCGTATCGATCACTACTTTAGTTAATGAATCACCTTTAGGAAGCTTGATTCATGGTTTGTGGTGTCCAATAGCCGTCATGCCAACATCGAAAGGCTTCAACTCAACTGATGCGATTGAGTGATTTAGCTCCAAGGCTTCAAATCTGCTACCTTTAGAATCATCAAAAAACTTGTTTTGTCTCGTCTTCAAGCGTATCTGAAAGCAGCACTGGCCGTTTTCAGTCTGCTGATAAACCTGAAAACTCCACTCACAGTGTTGTAGCCTGGTTGGTCAATTGCAATATGAAATTCTTGTAAAACTGCACGATATGTCCACTACATGTAACTCGATTCTTTTCATCCTCTATTTCAATACCCTAAACTCGTCCTAGACATATGATTGAAAATTTTAATTTTCCCGTACAACTTCATTCCTTGCTATTAAGCTAATTTCATAACCGGATGACTCAAACTAAAACGAGGCATAATTTTCACATGGCTTGCTAACAAACGTAGCCTACTCAAGGGTTTTATGCAGTCCTATTTTCCATTTTTTGACCTGCATCAGCGATCTACTTTCTTCTTTCTCCGTAATTATTGAACAGGTTTAGCCGAGCTAGTTTTGGTTTCTCGTGTTTTAGAGAACTCAGTAGACATGCATCAGAGATTATCTGTCTTCCGACTTGGACTTAAAAGTGAATCCGCTTGCGTGTCTCGAACACATTTTCAGACTCTCTAGATCACCTCTGTTTAAAGACCCTGTCACACTGAACTGTAAATCCCTATCCATGGTTAGATTTTTCAAGTATATGGAAGTGCGCCTAAGATGGACACCATACATTCAGTAGTATTTCGGAAAGAGGTATTTGTTTCGTCAACTACGAAACCTTCGGCAGTTTCGAACACCATCAGAAATCGCTCCAAGGGTCATTCATCAGTGCATTCTTTCGTTTTTATTTTACTGTTTACTCCTGACTTTCTCCGGTTTCTTGAGGGTGGACTTCAGGCATTTCAACCAGGGTCGAAAATTAGTAGCTGTGCTTCATCCGTGCTTGGTGATTTTCTTCGAAGTGAATTCGTCTTATTCAGCCTTATCACCTCCTCAACACACTGACTTAGCTCTCTGCCTTTCACACTCATCTACCCTATCCAAATTCTGACACACGTACTCTAGGATAACCTTAGCTTGAAACTCTCCTTCGCCCTATCTGGCGTGGGTACTGACCAATAAGAACAAGATAAAAGCAAAATTGCTTTCTAACTTCTGATTGTTTTTTTCTCACCTACACAAGTCTTTAGCATCCACTGTTTGCCACACATCATTTATTTTATCCCATTTTCGTTACAGAATGTGCATGAAACGCAAGCATATTGCTTGTGAAATTCCGCCCTAAAAACATAAATAAATGGAATAGGTTATAGCACCAGCTTACTTATTCGGGTCCATTTGACTTCGTTCCGTGTGTGTACTCCGGGTTACCAAGGGAAATTCAGGCGAACATGGAAAGTGAGAGCCTAAAGGGATAAGCAAACAACGCACATATGGAGCTAACGAATACCTGCGAGTAGTGGGTAGGATTGATCTTTTACATGCTTGGTTGACTGCCCTTCGGACTTCGCCTTTCATGCACAAACCTCAAGTCATCCGGACACCAACACATAAGCGAATTCAAATGCCGAACAGAATAATTTTTCAAGAGATAATTTAGAAACATGGTCAAGTCCTGGGGTCGCAGCAGCATTTAGACCGCAGCAGGAATATTTGGCGACATTTGATGACGAATTCGTACAGGTATTTTCCTGTATGAAAGTGCGATACCAATCATTCCAACAAAAGAGGTAGAATCAAAGCGTCTAGTAAGAATAATGCGCCAGGGAAACACTTAAAAATTTCTCTTTACTAGTGAAGCAAATATGGGGAAGAAACAGTAAAGCGATAAGATCCAATGACAAATGAAGAAGTAACCTTAGAAAATGCAAAGCTGTTTGATATTTTATGTTTAGAACGAAATATGTCGTGTTTTGATACTAGAATTGAAATGCAATACTATGGAGAACATTCGATTTGCGACTGCTGGAGGTGTCTTCTACTGAACTATGACACCGCAATTGATGAAGTCCCATCAACCGGTAGGATGCAGAAGACTACTTAATAACCAGATGCTTTGAATGCATTGTCTACATCGTGGTGTCAAAAAAGCACTATGAAATTACATATGGAAGTGAATCACAGACAAAGAGCCGAGCTGTAAGGGGGATTCAAAAGAGAATATTTCAAAAGTTTTCGGGACATGGAAAGCTATGCGGACGCCGGATATCCGGTAAAACAAACGTGGTCAAACAAATGTCGCAAAAATAAAAATTTGGCTTCAAAACATGTCTCAGAGTAAGTGATTTTGGAAAATACACTGCTTTCTACAAGACAGTGATGTCCATAAAAGGCCAACCATGATCAGCGCACGAAAACATCCAGACAGACTCGATTATGAGTGGACTGTGGCCACGAGGAACAAAGGGTAGGCATAGCTAGACAAAGTGAATGCATGTTCACTAAAGATCACTATGCTCTTAAAAGACCGCATTATCTTAGAGGTTTGAGGACAGACTACTAAGCTTAGATGTGCTTGATAAAATATCGCATATGACCACGTCGTCCGCGTACTCAGTCACGGTACCGTCGCTTATTACTAACATGTAACCCTTGACTGGTCGTTTTATAATTTGTACTCCTCGCACCTCATCAGAATAGAGGAAGTGGTTTCACTTTGGTCTGCGTTATTCATTGATAATGTCCCCAATCCAATATGCAGTGTTTTTTAATCGTATACGCAGAGGTCTTTTATTTCATGCAGCGGATGTGCCTGCAAATAGGTTTCTTTCCTCCCTCCGTTCAGCACCAAAATATAGTTGACTACTCACAAGAAAATCTCTGACCTATCGTTTGGTGGCGATTGTGCATAAATTATATTCCTATATCGATTAAGCATATGGTCTTTTACCTTACGTTGTGTGGATAGATACTTCTGATTCCAAGTTTAGTTCATACTGTCATTCATGCATTGCACTTACCTGGGGCATTCATTCCCAGTCAGTCAGCTGGCCTACCCGGTAATCCGTAGTTGAATATTATATTCAAGCACTCCGTTTTCCAACCAGTTTGTACAATTAATTTATACGTATAATAGAACCATGGCTTATCCAGCAAGTTGTTAATTTAAGTCCGTTGACGGCTTCATAGTGTACCGGCAGGACAGAGTTTCCAGAAATAAAAACAAAGTCATTGGCGGTGTAACACGGTACACTAAATGTTCCCGGTTTGGTAATTCTGCATTTGTTTGCAAATCTTCATCACACAGAAGTAACTGACTGACCAATAAGGTCCATTTCTGGCCTTAAGAATATAAGCCTAAGGAATTTCCATATAGCTTACAATGCATAATAGCACATCTCACGACTTTTTTACGGCAGTTTTTCCCGCAATACCGAGGAGCAATATACAATTTTTTTAGTGAATTCGTTCAGATCCTGACTTTACCTTTGAGTGTGTTTGCTCCAACAGATTCTTGTTTCTCCAACCGGCAGAGGCTTCACTTCGGACAACATTGCCGACAATCAGCAGGAACTATTCTATTTGAAGTTACTCCCACTCACCTCACCAAGTGGCCACTTTCTGCTTCTATAATAGCATAAAGTATACTCCTGATTCAGTTTCACTCTCAAGAAAACTTTAAATTAAAGTTTCCCTTCTTAGACTGCCCGTGAAAAATTCATTGGAAGTGTTTTTTCACCTTTCTTCACGTTCCCCTTTTTGAACCGGTATTAAACAATAATGTAGGCATAGCATATGGACAGTTCTAGATATTAGTTGCCTCGGAAATGTCATTCATTCGTGATGGTCATGCTTCTTCTCGAACATTTAAATCCTTTAGACAAAAAAACCATTTGCTTAAACACCACGACAACATAAAGATTAGATACATCTCCATCCTGTGAAAGCCGGAAACCAAAACCAGTAATAAATCACTTTCCAACTAACTATCCGTGAATAACAACGGCAAAAAAATAAGGCATTCGAACCTCGAGAAAGAAGACATGTAAAGCGTGGTACAGGTGGTAAAATCGTAAACCATACTCTCATTTATTCTCTGAATCACATCCCAATTACACTGTCACAAAGAGATCACACCTTGACTTGATGTGACTATTTGCGTGCCTCCATAACCCAACGAGCTGTATAGAATGGCTTATCTCAAGCCGAAGGTCTAATCATCCCTAAGAGGTCAATGGGTAGAGGTCTGACGAAGTAGCCTCCTGGTCCTCCCGGTCGGGGGTTAATCTCAGTTGGCAGCTCAGTCAGAAAACTAGTGGCCCAAGTATATCGGCTTCAGCCCAGCTTACTGATTTGCTTCAAGGCCCGTCCGGTGAGACGTTGGGCAAAACACCTTAAGGCGCAATTCAGTTGGCCGATGGACACAGTGGACCTTCCAGTTATGCATTTGAGTAACCCAATGCAGGTGGATACACACCCTTCATCCGAAATGAAGGTCACTCGGATCATAGATCTGAGAAAGCATAAGGCAGCCCGATCAGATGGATTGTTGTCATCCTTCTTTAATGATGGCGGTGAAGTGTTAACTTCCGAGTTAACACAACTCCTATGATGAATATGGCTAAGGGAACAGATTCTCAGGGACTGGTTTCAATCGATAATTGTGCGGATTTCCAAGAAAGGTGATAGATCCTCATATGAAAACTACAGAGGAATTAGTTTAGCAAGCATAGCATCCAGACTGCTGACGGACATTATTACCTGCCGATTATCTAGTACTCGCGAAAGATCCCTGCGTGAGAATCAACCCGGTTTCCATCTCGGCCGGGGTTGTGTTGACCATATTTACACTTTTCGACGAATCCTAGGACATCGGTACATATTCCCTAGACCCTCTATTTCTGCCTTTATTGATTTGGAAGTTGTGTTCAACTCAGTCGATGGTACAGTCCTGTGGCACTACCTTTCACTGAAGGGGTCCATGGAAATTCATTCTATTCATTCAGTCTCTGTACACTAATAACTGAATCCAAGTTCGCGCTAATGGCTATCTTTCACCCGAGTTCCCCACGAGAAGTGGTGTTCGTCAGGAGTGTCTCCTTTCACTCTTACCTTTTAACTTTGTCATTGAGATGGTTATGGGAACAGTCCTATCCTCAACTGAGGGTAGCAGCACTAGTATTCGCTCAGACAGGAGTTTGCCCGACTTGAAATATGCGGACGATGCTGTGCTACTCAACGAAGATTCACGTTTTCCTCGATCGTTTGAACGATAGTGAACATATGTTTAGGATGCATTTTACACCTCTGTTGTATAATTTGTTGCAGAACTGGGTTGGATCAAACCAGTATCTTGTTCTTGCAACGAAAGAATTGAGTGAGGTGGATAGATTTATTTGCTTAGGTAGTTGTATCTCACCTGATGGTCGTACATCGGAAGAAGTGCCCTCGTGAATCGAAGAGGCCTGATTGACGTTTGCGAATTTGACGTATCTGTGATGTCGGCGTGACATCCGCTTACCGATTAAAGGCTGAGTAACATGGCAGAGGTGAGGTCGGTATTGCTCTACGGCTCCGAAACGTGGCCGCTGAGAACAGAAGATATGTGAAGTCTTCAGGTGTTTGAACACCGTTGTCTTCGTAATATTGATACAACTTGGTAGGAGAATTTTATGGGTAACTCAGAGGTTAGGCTTAAGATTCTTGGTCAAATGGTCCGGATTCTAGAATAAATACGGAATCTAAATACATTTTATTATGGTTGAGACATGATTTACGCATTCGCACAGAACGATTGCCTCGATGTTCACTCTTCTTCAAAGCAAGTAGTTGTTGCAGGATGGTTTGGGGTGGGCATTCGATGAAGTGGGCAAAAAGTATAAAAGCTTTAACCAATGGACTAGCTGGTGTAACTGCAGTTAGACCACCGTACTGGGGTTCATAAGATTCCCCTAAGCAACAGTTGGAGACAACGGGTGATACGGTTCAATGCTGCAGTCGGTGGTATTCATGCATACAAAACTTTTTTTCTGTATAATTCTTCAACTTACTATTTTTCGGCTGGTCTTTCATTATTCTTCTTTCTCTTCCTCTTTGAACAGATGATCCGGTGAGTTATCAACCACAAACACAGCAAGTTGGTGCAAGGTTAGCTGTTGTCTAAATTAAATGAAATGAACTGATGGTGCGCAAACTGCTCTTTTTCAAAGAAGAATCCAGGCTCCCCCGAATTTTGGTAGTCCACTGTCTATTCTAAAACATTGTTGTGGCTCCGAATGCTACTGCCATCTCTTTTTAGTAAAAGACCTATTAGGATAATCTCATTACCATTGCTGGAGGCACGTAATTCTTATTATCATTCGAGCACATTCATGCCATTGCCTCAGATTGACGGAATTCAACGCACTTAAGCGTCCATGCCCCCAAGTGAATGCTTCTGGTCCTCTTTGACCGGTCTACTCTGTATGATATCGTTTCCAATTACCATCAAATATGTTAACCCCTCGACACATCGAAGAAAATTGTACGTTATGCTTCCTTAGGCTTTTTGTTTTCTTTTGACTTTGTTCCAAGATATTTCGTATTTCATAAGCTAGAAATATTTCACTTCTCCAGTTACCTACTAGCATGGTCATCCGTTTATTTCTCCAGCGGACCTCAGCATACTTAAATATTCAGAGAGATACCAGACCTTTTGCTTGCCATCCAGCAGTGCTTCAGAGAACTGTTCGTTCCTATCACTTAGTTTTTAAGTACAATATCTACTCGTCAACCATTTTACCCGCGTCACATACCTAAGCTTGCTGGTGACGTTTTCTCCAGTCGCTTCACATCTGTAAACAATGATTTCTTTTCAAAAGCGTTTAAACCTCGACTTATCCAAATGTCTTCAGTGCTCACCTTTTCCGGTCTGATTATCTACTTCCTCTTTCGTTGGCAAAAAACAACTCACTACGGCAAATTACGTTAAATATTTACGGATCACTATTGAAAAACTCTTGAAACGACCAGTTCGCCCACTTTCTATGCGTAAGGAAATTCTGAGGACCGTCATTCCGAGAAGATTGCGGTATTCCAGCCCTAAGCAAATTTTCTATACCCTTATTGGGTTACATTTTTCGGATATCTAAAGGGTAGTTGAAAACAATAAACTTCCGACAACAACGTTTATTGATGTATGGATTGGTGTAAGACAACCCTTGTGACGGCCTATGATTTTAAGGTGCCTTTCGGAGCTTTACACCTAGTCGAACCCCGTAGGCGTTTCATTGCTTCTGTACCGATTCCGAGGGCCCAGAGAGTGCTTTATCTACCTACGAATTAAGTGCAGAAGTTGATCTTGTTTGCCGCAAATCAAGAGTGCTCATGCACACCATTCTCCTTCTTGAACTCATGAGGAAAACCCTATCGAGATCATCTCTGCTACTATCGTATTATTTATACTATCCTATTTCACACTACGCTAGGTGGCCCAAACATGTCTCACAGTTCTGTAGTGAAATGAACCAATGTCCCTGTCGATATATTCGAAGACAAAAACAGCATCATATCGACAATGACGACAACTTGGTAGAAACTGCATCAAAGGACAAGACAGTAATGCTACTGGTTACCAGCAGTTAGATTTTAAAAAAAACCACTGAGTCATCCAGCGGAGCATTACAGTAAATTTTCCTACCCAAATATCGGTAACAAAAGTGGGGAAAATCATTCATGATCGATCGTCCGCTGATAAAAACCTCTGATCGTAGAGACTCTGATTCTCTATCAGTGAACACTGTTAATTTCTGGAGCATAGCATAGAGTAACTACTTAAGTTAACCTGATTCCGGGTAAGACAGCAGCAGCCGATAACAATCGTTCCACACTCGCATTCGTGACACTATCTTAGCTATCATGTCGCTTTTCTTGACTGAGCTCAAAGCAAATAATGATACGTGTCCGATTCACTGCAGAAATCAACGTGATTAGCTGAACGTGAGCCTCATGTCACGGAGGAATCGTCGATGGAAGAACAGAAATCAGTGTGCGAAATTAATGTAATAATGCAGATTGATATAAGGGAAAACAGTTGCCTGCGGCAAGTCAAGGCAATAAACTTCCTCATACATGGAAGATAACACTAATCAGCAAAGACGGTGGTCATGCGGACTAAGCATGCCACTTCAAAAAAGGTCAGGAGCTGGAATCCAAGATCTAGTGGTCACCTCAGTGTTAGGGGGCAATCGCTGTTGTTCGGACTGTTAGCACACCCGATTTCGCGAGACTATCTAGTTCCATGCCACACCGAATTTTATTTAGATTTCCGGTCCCTCTCTCCCTTGTAGTGGGCCCGGGCGGTCATGCGGTAGGCCCCTTCCGCTACATTCGTACTTCAGACGTGTCATACAGCTTGTAAAATATGACGCCCTCGGCTGCTTAGTCATAGACAGGCATTTTCACGAAAACAATATGCACCAAAACAATTCATGTATTCAGGGCATGTTGTTGGATCGATTGACCAAAAGAAGACTGTTGGCAATTAAAGTAACGAACTTTTCTAAACCATAATGGATATCTCATCAAAGTTGCAAATATTAGACCATTTTATCAAAAATCTATGAAAGTACTGTAAACCGTATTTTATGAATATGACAGAATGACGGATAAGCCAACCGACAAACGTGAAAAACTCTGACTTCATCATAAACGAGCATAGATTCAGTTAACGGAATTATGGGTAAATTGTTCACCATCAGATCCGACGTGTTTTCTGTGAGGTTAAACACAACATTTTCAACGCTTTATATACGAATTTCCATCTGTTGCTTTTCCTGTCTTCTATACGTGTACGTAAAGCACAAACTAACGGTAAGTCATTATTTTCTTATCTTCCCCGGTTTGAATGATTCCTGTCTGATGAGAGTTAACAGACAACTATCGCAACTATTATGTTTATCACTGCA
Organism: Fasciolopsis buskii; assembly: GCA_008360955.1. Classification (NCBI taxonomy): domain Eukaryota; kingdom Metazoa; phylum Platyhelminthes; class Trematoda; order Plagiorchiida; family Fasciolidae; genus Fasciolopsis; species Fasciolopsis buskii. The sequence goes on along the minus strand of LUCM01011182.1, from coordinate 10,608 downwards.
CGCAGTTGCCTATACGCATCCTATGAACAGCTTCATCAACCTCAGACGACAAAACCATAGGCGAGAAACGAGAATACTAGACTGGGACACGATTAAAGTAGATCAATAAGCAGACACACCCAGATTCTGACAGAGAGACGAGACGGAGTCACGTGATTCGTACGCGACGTATTCTTCCAATTTTCGAGGTACGTTGGACAGAAGCTGTATGTGGCGCTTCGATAGAGGTTGGCGATACAAAGCTGTCCAGATGATTTCTTACTAAATAAGTGCCGCTGTCTCTGGATAATGCAGGCCGAGAGTTTATCGAAGAGAATGAAGTGAAAATTTCATGAAGCGAGCGAATCACGTGATCGGCACAACTCGGTACCAACCGTTGGAGCAGAGTCAGCCCAATGAGACAAAAACGTCAACTATGCTAAAGGCGTCAATGTACATTGTCTGTGGGGAGAAGGACTACCACCCAGGAGGGCAAGCAGGCCGAAGAATGGTAGCTAAAATGGTCACTTGTGCAACCAGTTGCAGACGATCATCACGAGAATCCCATCAGAACAGCCTTTTCTGTCAGAATTGGACAATACTTTACGAATGTGATGCTTACTCAGACGACAGAAATAAAGCAAGATAGATCATGTTAAGGAGAAATATTTTGAATATTGCAATGCCAGGAAAATCCCCAAGTTCCTATAGATAACTAGTTCATGTGAATGTTTGCAAGAAAAGCGGTTTGGTTTTCTAGGCAGACAAAGGTGAATGGTGGTGGTGACAGCAAGCAAAATAGTAACAATATTGAGGAAAACCTTTACCTTAACAGAGGTTAAATGTTCGCATATGGCAGATTCCAAAGCGGCAGGTAGTCACTCTTGCATGATTAACGAATCTGAACCGAACAAGGTTACGGATGCGCCATTTGATGTTTCTGTGTATGCAATTCTTCAGAAGTCTGTAGCAATTTTGTTGGTAAGGAGCGTGTTTGATTGATTTTTATGCTGTCGAGAGTAACCCTTCTCCAAGGAAGTCCTCAAATAAATAACCTGAAGCCGTTTTTTTACAATCTACCAGCTAAAACAGTTTTATGTGAAATGTGCGTTCCGGTTCACATGGGTTCGAACCATATTCAAGAATGCAGCATTCATTACAAGGATTTTGAGTCACCTAAAGCAGAGAGTTGGATATCGACAGCTATATATTTTTGTCCATGCTTGTATAAACCAAGTTCGTGACAGAGGTGTATCCCGAGATGCATGCGGATGATATTTATACTAGGAAATTCTTAATTCTATGCGACTAATCTTCATCGCGAAAAAGCAGACCCGATAAAATGACATGCTCAAAGAACGCCAACCTTCACCATTCAGGAGAGTTATCTTGCGGAGATATCGAAAAGTAAAAGCGCGGTAATATACGTAGATATATTAATGGAGACGACCAGTTACATGTTTCCTAGGGTTCGCAAGAACTATTCAAGCGATTTCCTATAGTTCGTGATCGGTTTTATCCAGGATTGTTCTGCCTGGTAGGAAGCCTGCGGGTAAACAATAATCCTCTGGCGCGTCGGACGTAGTTGTCAACGCGAATAAATGGGTAATATAATAGCAACACAGTCCCTCAAAAGGTACTATTTCTATTACGGAGCTCTAAAGCTAACAGCAGCGACATAAACAGCTGCAGCTAATAAAACAATGCAAATGTTTCAGCGACACTTCGAAAATGTCAGCGCCCGAACATCATCTTCGCATATCTGTCCGAAACAGCCGATTTTGTGAGTCGTATAGGAAAGATCTTACCCAAGCATGCCACTCTAATTTAACTCACATGTGTTCTCAGCCCCCCAACCATATTTCTTTGTCTCTTGTGCCTACCTATGATGTCCCATTGAAAACATGCCCAATGCTTGCCAGGGTTTGTTGTCAAGCAGTGCCGCACGTCATTTTTATTCTGGAAGCTAATGTTTTCTCAGGTCTCATCAGTCTGTGAATCTTGGCTCCTTAGACGTGCGCATTCTCATTCAGACTAGTCGACTGGCGTGTTCAGCGCTCACAATGAGCCAACTTGCTATTGATTAATCCAACGTCAGTAAAATACAAATTCAAGATTCAACTAGCGTTATTAAACTAATAAAGATTAAATCTCAAGATATTTTCCGTGCAGCCCACGAGACGAAGCAGCTGGAGCTGCAAGTCAACGTGGTGTAGGAGTAGTCTTGAACGACAACGGAGGAGGGGTCCCTGCAGACTGAATTTCGATTAATACGCCGCAAGACTTCAGAGTTCAGTCGAACGACGAAAGGATAGCTGTGTTAAGCTCAGCTTGTTTGACATCTCAGCCATGACGTCCGACTTTCCCAAAGTTCGTAATCCTCTACTTTACAATTTTCAGACCTGGCCTATGCGTGATTAGTACGCCCAGTGACTTTCTGTTTCCGACCATCGATGTCCCCGAAGCATTGCTCGAGTATTATGGAAACATCGGGTAAGCAACGACGATGCGAATAGTCGGTACTGAAGGGTTGTTCTCTGACTGAGATAATCGCTCTACTTCGCCTTCAATAGCTGGAAAACGTATTGACTATGTTTGCCCATCGCTGCCATCTTCCTGCTCTTTCTGCACGTATTGAGCAATGCTGGAATAAGAGACGCGCCGGTCAGAATATGAATTGGCGTATAGATACGAAAAGTTTCGGCTTTGGTCGCTGTAGGTGCTTCCGACTTCCTGGTTGGGACCGAAAACATGAAGATTGTTGTTGGTCAGAAACTCTGAGAGACCTAAATCAGAGACGAAGTCATGGGAGCAAATAAGTGTGACCACAGTCTGGAAAATTAACCAAAAATGCATTTAAAAATAAGCCACTATGTTGGTAGATAAACGAAAAATCTATAACTAAAATGAGCAAAAGATCGAAAGATGGACAGGAAGGGAGATAGAACGTGAGAAAAAATGGATTGATGAAAACAATGACGGATAGAATGAGACAAACAGATAAACAGAAAAATTTGGCCACAAAAAAGTGGGATGCAAAGGAAGATGGAGAAATTACAGAACAGGATAAGGGACTAGATAAAAGGAAAATAAAAACAAAAGAAAAACAGGCGACAGAAATCGAAAAACAAAGAAAAGTTGGTAGAAAAACGGACAGATAGACTGATAGATAGACAGATAGATAGATAGATAGATGGATGGATAGAGAGATAGATAGATAGTTAGATAGATAGATACTTAGATAGATAGATGGATAGATAGATAGATAGATAGATAGATAGATAGATAGATAGATAGAGAGATAGATAGATAACCAGATAGACAGACAGATAGATAAATGAATAGACAGATAGATTGATTGGTGGATAGGTCGATAGATATTTCGTAAAATCGATAGATTTGTAGATTGGATAAATAGATAGATAGACGGTTGGATAGTTATATCTCTTGATTTGTTGTTAGATTCCCTGCTCCTTTTATTCCTGTGAATTTCTGTTTCATAAATTCTGACGTGCAGTCCTCCTCTTTTTCCCCTATCAACAATCCTGGACTATCTCTCTTTGATTTTATCACCCTTCCTCCTTACGATATGAACCAATGCTTTTCCAATCCTTCTTCTGGTTATTTTCCAGGTTTTCTTGGAAGTCTTTAAAATTCTTCGCCGGGTTTAATCAATTATCAGCCTTGTGTCTTTCGTACCTCAAACTGAATTGTCCCCAATTCTGTGATCAACGAGGCATGTGAGAAATTTGCTCACAAAATTTTTTCTGATCCCATGCACCCTGTGCACAACAATCTTTTAAAGTGTCACTCTCATTTCCACACGATTCGCTTTTCGTTCCGTAGCATCTAGGATCAATATCTACGGGAACTCCCCTGCTTCATATTGAGCACGCATTTTGACAAGCCGTGACCGTGTTTCAGCCGAACTCTTGAGCAACCTACCATAATGTGCACTGACTATTATTCGATGAGTTTTGTTCTTCACATTTTTTACAAGGTGATTAGTGTAAATGTTTTCCTAGTTCTTTAATTTTTACCCTTAAGTTTTGACTGGAATACATTGTTTTCGTACGCATGTCTACAAAATACAAATCACTCCCTATCCACGTTGTATACTCAATCTTTTTATAGGAACATCAAATGGTGGGAAAAGCAGCCGTCTTTAAGGCTCCCTTTGTTATTCAACGCTAAACGCTGATGACGATTCTAAAAACATCTGTTCGGGATGTCACCAACTACAGGTGCTTTATTATTTATTATTCTCGTTTTTTTTGTAGTTATTTATCCTACAGATTTTTGTGGCATTAACTTCTCATTTAGTGAACAAGATCAGTCCAAACAGAACGCTTCTTGATGGTGTTCACAATTTCATTCGCATAATTTGCAGACGGACGCGTAAAAAAGAAACACCGGATTCAAAAACAATGAGGTCGTTATTTCACGCTCTGATTAGGTGGACAAAAATGATTTTTATTGGTCAAAAGAGTTCATGATATATTTGTTGCTCGAGATTCAAGGAGAGGAAAGCACACTATCATTCGAATAGTACATGCGAACATATCTGCACGAGCAGGAGTCTACTGAGCAGACGTATCGTTCAGTCCAGCGACAGCCCACGCTGACCTGTCAATCGACCGAGCATACCAACCAAAAAGGCAATATCAGAAAACTTGTGTACCTAAAAAAAATATGACAGACCAATAGAAAATGGGCCCAAGTTCTTGGACTTCGTAAATTCAGACTTGCTAGGCACAAACCTAACCTCCACCTCGTGCAATGATAGTTGGCGTGGAAAAAGAACACCATTTTTTTATTTTATTCTGCAACATATGCAGTATAACTGTGAATATCTGTAAAACGCCTTCAAAGCTAGACCCGAGTTATTGGTTCCCCAATTAATTCCGATTGATGCGTCAAAAACCGATATTTCGTCGGCCTATTGGAGTGAGATATGCTCACTTGTGTAAGGGGCAATAGCGCACGAGGCACGCAGCCAGATGAAAACATACCAAATCAAGTCAAACTTTCGAACCATTTTAAACAAAATTACAAAATAAAGTAAAAAGAGTCCAGTGTCAAACTGGAGTGACTCTGCCGTCAGTTGGCTTGTTCGCATAGATATTGCGCTTCCCTAAAAAATCCTAAGATATCCGAATACTTAATAATTAGAAGAGAATGGAACAGTGCGACCAGAGTAATCCAGTCCTTGGAGAATTTCTTCGTCTAAACGGCAACCTCTTGCAGTTGTCGGCTAATTATTTGCCACGATCATTCATTTAAGTTGGGATATCTATTGATACGGTAGTCTGAGTCGTAGAACCAAAGCATTTAAAAATCAAATCCATCAACCTGCTTGTTTGTCTTGATGAAGAGTCAACCTATACTGCAGACATCTACTTGCTCGGCCCAAGTAACTGAAAGACGTACACGAAGAACCGGAAGAGAACAATGCGGTTAATCGCAAATAAACCCCACGAAAATTCATGGAGTGTTTTTCAGCAACCAGAGTAGGAACATGGAGGTGCATGGAGAACAGTGCGCTAGTAATCCGGTGAAATTCGAAACAAGTAATAGCATCCGAATATTCGAATGAGGTCAAGCAACCCAGATGAAACAAACAAAACTGAAATAATTAATAGTTAATGCAAAAGCAGCAGTCCGACACGTCGAGTTACAAGGCATTTAGGTTCTCAACGTTTAAAATGTTCTCCTAAAGACTTTTTGTAGAAAAGAGGGAGCGCTGTGACTAAGTACTGACAAATACTTCCGGTGTGACGGCGTCTGACTGCATATGCAAACCACTACCAGGTCGCATGAAAGGTAAAAAGTAAACTGACGATGCCCGAATCTACATTTGTGTAACAGAAGGCGGAAGTGTCGAATAGACAGGACTCCACGCGGTATAAAGGAAGGCAAAAGATGAGGCAAATAGCCTAGACGATGCAATCAGTTATCACCATATTTGTGTGAATCCGCCATTACCACACGCGGCAATTTGTGCGCGGCAAATTCTCGGGCTTCTTTGGATCGGTGGCGTGTGGCCTGCTTCAAAGTTTCGGCAAAGCTCGTTCGCTCGTTTGACGTCGATGATGTGGGATTGATGGGAGCCCGTGCGTTGCACACATACTCGTAACCCAGTAGACTTGATTTGGAGGAAGACTGGTAACGGTGAGTTAAAAAGTAGGCCAATGGGGATCGAATTGCAGGATTTAGTTTTGATTCCACGGTTAGGACACGGGAAATCATTGTGCTGTCTGTGGCACCGGGTTGGGGGGTATAGCTGCAGCTCTCGGTTACAGTCTGTCAAAAACATGAAAAGTATAACAAAAATCAATAAGACCATACGGCACTGCGATAGAAACAAACACCTGCAAGTCGCAGTACAGTGGCTGTATCGAAAAAATAGAAGCGTTGAGAGGAAACCTATTATTCTGTTAGCAAACAAGGTGTGTGTAAACAATGCCACCGGGACCATGGCAGAGTAATGAAACAATGAGGGGTAATTTTGTTGGGTTCATCGTAATTGATTACGTTGCTCGTTTCTACTCCTCCAAGCAGCTAATGATCCACAGTTCATCAGCGGGCAAAGCACCATCTCACCGCACTAGGGAGTTGTCTTATGGGGCCAATACCGAGCTTTCAGTCGAAAGGTATGACCACAAAGATTAATGACGAGGAGCGTTTGCAACCCACTAGAATGGAGTGAACGGCAATTTGGCTCATTCACCTTTTAATCAATTCAGATATTTGTGCAGTGAACACTTATGTACAACAGATATATATATATATATATATA